>CARXXK010000005.1:24344273-24817429 GCA_949089665.1 Macrosiphum euphorbiae | reverse complement strand
GTAATGAATATTTCTGATAATCATGTAAAGGTTATATTTTAGAAGTTGATTTATCTTACCCTAAAGAACTTCATGATCTACATTCAGATTTCCCTTTAGCACCAGAAAGACATTTTGATAACAAACAACTCCCAAAATTATTAACAACTTTGTATGATAAGAAAAAATATATAATACATTATGAAACACTAAAATTATATATTAATTTAGGTTTAAAGATAGATAAAATTCATAGAGTATTAGAATTTAGTCAATCTCCTTGGTTAAAAGTTTATATTGATTTTAATACTAATCTTAGAAGCTAAGAATGAGTTTGAAAAAGAATTTTTCAAATTAATGAATAATAGTGTTTATGGACGTACTATGATGAATGTTCGAAATCATGTTGATATAAGATTATGTTCTAATGCAGCCCAACTAGAAAAATTAATTACAAAACCAAATTTTGATCGAAGGACAATTTTTACAGAAAATTTAGCTGCCGTACATATGAAAAGAACACAAATATCTTTCAAACAACCAATATATGTAGGAATGTGTATTTTAGATTTATCTAAAATGTTAATGTATGATTTTTATTATAATATTATAAAGAAAAAATATGTAAATAGAGTTAGATTGTTATATACAGATACAGATTCACTAATATTAGAAATAAAAACTAAAGATTTTTATCAAGATATGAAAATTATGTTAGATCATTTTGACACTTCAGATTATCCTAAAGATAATATTTATGGTTTACCTTTAGTTAACAAAAAAGTTTTAGGCAAGTTTAAAGATGAATTAAATGGAAAAATAATGTCTGAATTTATAGGTTTAAGATCTAAATTATATTCTCATCGAATCTTAGATACTGAAAAAGAAATTAAAAAAGCTAAAGGTGTTAAAAAAAATGTTGTAGAAAATAAAATATGTTTTAATGATTTTGAAAAATGTTTACTAACAAAAGAATCAAAATATGTTAAACAAAATTTATTTAGAACCAAGAAACATGATATTTTTACTGTAGAACAAAACAAAAAAGGTTTAAGTGTTTATGATGATAAAAGATTTATTTTGGAAAATGGTATTGATACATTAGCTTGGGGACATTATAAAACAAACATAGATAGAAACGATTTTGTAAACCATCTCAATACACTGATTAGAAATCAAAATCAAAAAGATTAGAAAAATATTTTTAATAGAACAATGTTAAAAAAATTTTTTTTACTAATATAAATAATAGAAATGGAAAATTGTAAAAAACTTTTAGAAATGGAAACTTGTAAAAATCATTTAGATATGATCCAAAAGTATAAAAATATACTAAAAGAGTTATCAGAAATTGAATCATCTATGTATAGTTTAGAAACTCATGTATCATCTTTATATCAATCTTATGATAATAAGTATAGTTACAATCGTTACCAAAACAATTTTAAGAAATTATTTGATTATTTTAAGAAAATTCATAATGAATTATCGAATCATATAATGAATAATTGGTTTGAAAACTATATTTAATGTTCACTAGTTTGTTGTTGGACTTTTTTTTAATAGAACAATTCTATTAAAAAATATTTTAATTATTAATATCATAAGTATTATGAAAAATATTTTGGGGTGAAAATGTATTTAATAAGTTTTGCGAAAAATGTTTTTATTATTATTGCATTTCGATTTTTATTTTTAATAATTAAGTTTTGCGGAAAATATTTTTATTATTATTGCATTTCATAAGTTTTGTGAAAAATGTTTTTATTATTATTGCATTTCAATTTTCTGATCTTTTTGCACATTGTTTTCTTTGTGATCTTTTACTGATATATTATTATTAAAGGTGCTGCGCCAGGACTGGTATATATATACTACTTGTACGTATTCAGTTTAAGATTATTTTTAATTACGTAAAATAATAAAACCAAAATAACTTTTTTAACCGGTTTGTACATTCGTATTATTGTATAAGTATTTTGTGTGGTGTCTTGAATCTTTTTTTAGAATAATTTTTAATATTTTTATTTAGTATTTTTTTTTTAATGGATCAAGTTCTTACCTCACCATATAGACGTACATATTTGTTTATAATATTATAACTGTATAAACATTGATACCGCACACGTGATATGCTTGCCGATCGTGAATGAAGTTTTAACTCCAAGTTATGATGTGGATTAAATTAATATCTTTATTTCTATGTAAATGAATGTAAATATATACAATGATTTGGGGAGTAGGGTTCAGGCCCCATACATTAACATGAATATGATATATAAGCCTATATAATGATGCAGGGGTGGGGTCGAGTCTTACACGTCGGGCCCGCTTAAGCAAGTGGCGTTCGCTAGTGGGACTTGACCGGTAGAGCATGGCCTAAGCAGGCGCGCTGGAGGGTCGTGTCTTACGGGGTCGATCGGCAGTCCAATGCCTCATGCTGACGGGCAATCCTTTATTGTGGATCCTTATCCGTGGGTGTAAGCGAGTTGCCTGTTAATGGTCTGGTCCCTCCGACTTGGCCGCTCGCAGCTGGACTATTCTTCGTGGTCGTTGGTATGTCGGCAGTCTCCGTGAACGGTTATTGGACCGTACGATGCTTGGTCGCCGTACAGCGGCGATATTGTATCGTCTTCTTTGGTGGTCCGGAGTCTTCTTGTCTGGTAATTGGCTTGATTGCCGTAAGTGTTGAGACGTTGAAGATTTTAGAAGAAGTGTCTCTCCTTTGATTTGATTTGCTTATATGACCGACCGTCGTTTAATATCCCAGGCGGCCATAGCCTATCCATCTTATTAGATATTGGTTGATTCCGTGGCGCACAGAAGGGGGCTAGTTGTCCTAGTTCTCTGATGTGGCGGTATCTTAAAAATCTGTTTTTGTAGAAAAGAGAAGAGGCCTGAGATCTGATCAAAGTCAATAAAGCACCAACTCTCACTAACAAACTTCTACGCTTATCGTACTGACCGCACTCCTGTTCCATGGAAACCAACAACAGATGGCACCTCAATTCTGGTACGACGCAACATCGTCCATCAACACATCACCATTAAGACTTTGATAGACTTGACAACTATTCAATTAAAATTAAACAACAACATTGTCCAAATTTCTGAAGTTTATAAGAGCCCCAAGGACAAGCTACAACATCAAGATCTCAACGATCTAACGAACCACAATGGACCTTTCATGATCGGTGATCTAAACTCAAAACACACCGTTTGGAACAGCCAACGGACAAACACTGCCGGAAATATTTTACTCCTCTATATGGAATCTAATGACTTGCACACAGTTACAGCTCCGGACTCTCCGACCTATTACCTGTTCAACGCTGCCCATCAACCAGACGTCTTGGACATTCTTCAACTTAACATACAACTGCAGAAATACTCACTCAACAATATCAGTGACCTCTCGTCGGACCATAATCCAATTACTTTATCGATTTGAGATTCGCCAGTGACAAATTCACCACCAAGATCCCGTACAAAAACCAATTGGAAAAAATTCACTTTAGAAATGGAACTCACAACCCAAATTCCTCACATCAGCACAAAAACAGACATTGATAGAGAAATTGAAAAACTCATAACAAACATACATTAAGCAATCAAAAACTG
Organism: Macrosiphum euphorbiae; assembly: GCA_949089665.1. NCBI lineage: Eukaryota > Metazoa > Arthropoda > Insecta > Hemiptera > Aphididae > Macrosiphum > Macrosiphum euphorbiae. The sequence continues at coordinate 24,813,829 of CARXXK010000005.1, read as the reverse complement.
CTCTACTACACAAACAAAAAATTAATGCTGAGAAACAGCAACGATTTAGAGATCATAAAAGAATACATAATGCTACTAAAGAATATGTATATATTTTTTTTAAAATTCAATTTATTTGTCACTTTTATATAATATAAGAGTATAAATATGTATGTTCATAGCATACCTAACTATTATGTAAATATTTCATTCTATTAATATAGTTATTTGATAAATTTTCATTTTTTCATTTACTGAGAACATAATTTCTATTTCTATTTGTGATTTCAGACTTAAGTCAACTATTACCTTCAATTGATTCAAAATATATAACTGAAATGAATATTTCTTTGTGTTCTGAACAATAAAATTGGAACAAATATGATTCTTAAAAATGATCAAACCTACCCTACAAACATATGAAAGCACTTGTCCTAATATGATAATTAATAATATTTACTTTAAATTCTGCGTTTTAATAAAATTATTATTCTAATCTCATATATATGTTTTCACATCTTTTGAGGGTCGCTTGAGACACCCGCGTTTTTTTTTCACACATTTTTTCTCTTCTAGATTTAAATAATATTATGTTATAAATATATAATATAAATAATGAAACTATATAAACCATGTTAAGTATTGGATCACAGTCAATAATTGTATATATATGTAACTAAGTGTACTAACATAGACATAAATTTAAAGTCAACAAATATTGCAATGTTAAGAATTTGCATGAACATTGATAATGATTAAATAATTGTGCTACTATTTTATGGTAATTTAATATTTAATTATTAGATTCCCACGGCCGCTTAATCTCTAAAACTAGTATAAAACATCCATAGACTTCATCCTTTTTGGAAATAGAAAAACGAAATCTGTAAGTTCCATAAAATAATGTTTTTGGAAAATTGGCGGTACCGAAAAGATCAGTATCTATGCCAGTAGCTTCGTAAAAACCCTGGAAATATAAACCATATTATTTTCATTAGTTACATTACATATCATATTATAAATATATATTGTGCATTGTTAATAATTGTTATAAGCAATTTGATACAATTTCAATAATATTAAACTGTGCAATTGATATAAAAATTGCGATAATAGGTATATAATATTATGTGTTTGATGTAGGTATAATTGTACATTGCAATTGAAAAGTAATAATAAACTATAGTTGTATTAAAAACTAGTTTTGAATAGAGATTGGCAGTTTTGTAAAGCATTTGAGTAAAAGTATTCAAATATGTACTTTTTTCCTTATTGAATACTTTTTTAAATTATCTTTATTTCGAAGTGTTTGAATGGCATTTAAATACTTTTAGATTCTGAGCGGAGAGAGGAAACTAGCGATTTTTCAATGGTGTTTTTTTTTTTCTATATCCTGTTTACAAAATTTCAACATATAGTACCTTATCTTTTAGCAAATTGAATCAAGATGGTACTTTAGAGAGGTAATTTTTCGATTTTCTCAATATTTATACGTAATGCCACTGGAAAAACCACCGAAAAATAACGGAAAACCTCTAAAAATGGGAATTTAATTTATAAAGCTTTGTTTATCACCATAGAAACGAAAAAAAAATTATAACATTATAATATTAATCCTCGTTTTTCTTTAATTTTCTTTTGTTTTTCACTGCGCTTTTGAAAACTACTGAGAAATTTTTACTTTTGACCCCCCAAAGTAACAGCTATATTCACGTTCTTATCAGCAAAGATAACGTTGAAGAAAATTTAAGCATTTTTACTGTCCTAGAAGGTGATAACAGACACAAAAAAAAAAAAATAAAAAAAAACACACATCATTGTAAAATCAATACGGTCCGCTCAGGATCTAAAATTGTTTTGACAAATTTAAAACATGTAGATTATTTATAAAATATTAATATATTTTATTTTGTTTAAAAAAAATATTGAATATATTATGTTAAAAAGTAAATTACCAAGTTACAATAAACTTTCAATCAAAATTGTACAATATTAGGTATAGATGACTAATAATCGTAAGTTGGTAGTGATCAGTGGCGTGGTGAACATTTCTAAACCTTGATTCCCAGCATATATTTCAGTACCTACCCCCTCTTTATCCCCTTAATATAATATATTATAGTACATATAATTATTATGTGACGGTAAATATTTTTATTTTTGTTGTATGTTATTGGTTACCATAATAATGTACCCAACCACCCCAACCTCCATAAAAAAAAAATCCGCTATGTCACCTAGGCGTCATAAAACCCCATTCACCACGCCACTGGTAGCGATCTGCTGTTCATTAGGTGTCTAGAGTCTTTTAATAAATAATATTATTCAAATATATTATAGGGCAAGGGATGCTGTAGCATCCCAGAATCACAGCTAGTCCGCGCCTGTGCACCACCTCCCAAAAAAACGGCCTCGCCACTCCACTGATTTAATTATAAATATTATTGTAACTATGTGTCTATGTTAACACTTCCATACCACTGGTACAGGACAAGAGACGTTTTGGATGCCTGAACTCTGCATTACAGGAATCCAAGCATCTCCGAGGAACATTTTGAGTGTCGAGCAAGCTTTGGGTGACTTATGAATATAAGCGTTATCCTTCCAACCACCAATAGAATCTTTTATCGCCATATTGAATTCCAACTGTTAAGAAAACAAATTTATTTATTTAGACCGAAATAAGATCAGAAGACGATGAATTAAGTACTCAAATTATTTTTGTGAACCATGTAGAAATCCCCAAAATTAATTTTTTTTAAATAATCCGTTCAATCAAAAATTGTATATTAAGTTATATACTAGTTAATAATAATAATAAAAACTAAACAAAGTCATATCAAGATAAAATATACTACTTAATAATAAAAATAGCAACAATTACATTAAAAGAATCATCAAATGGAATGTAATTGGTAATATTTCCTTTGATTTCTGTTTTGTTGGCCGACTTTTTGCTTAAGTAATATTGAAATTTGAATTTTTCATTCCTCTGGTCGGAAACACAGCGCGTAACTCCTAAGAAATTTAGTCGGTATATACCCTTAAGAACAATTAAAAATAATTTTAATCAGTATTAAACTTCAAGTATATTGTGTTATATCTGTGTATATGAATATTATAATTATTATGTAAGAGAGCATAGTGAACATTCTTTTACAAGACAGTGATAGTTGATAATGGAATATGAATTAAATGAGACGATTGGCACTTAAAAAAATATATAATTATTAATATAAGATAGGAACTTACAACCGGTAATTGTGGTAAGAACAAAGGTTTCCTTGTATCTGAATTATTGACAGCAGTTACGAAAACAATAAGATTGATTAGCAAACACTTCATTTTTGATTTAAAATATTCAATATTGTAACCACATAAGTATCAACACAGTTAATTTTTCAACTGATCATTCGAGTCAAATGCTATTCAGTTTAATGTAACCTTAGCATTTTAAATTTGATAAATAATGATTTGTATCTATATAATTATTATTGTTCTTTGACCTTGCTTTCAATATTTTTTTAATTTTTTTTAAAATTAATTATCCCGCGGCAACTTAGGCCATTGGGAGTGGGGTTGGAACTGTAGGTTTTTAACGGTAGCTGGTGAGTGTTACACGTGGGTGTATTTTGGCAGAATGTTGAATGGGGCACCCGTAGGTTTCTGCCATGCCCCGGAGTGGGGGATGGCGGCACTTGTTTTCCGGACACCGTGACTTGCCCGGAGAAAAATGCCGCCCAGTGGTCGAGAATCGAACCCGCGACTGCCAGCGCCGCAGCCGACGCGTTAGACCGCTCGGCCACCTCGTCCCCCAAAAAATAATTAATTGATAAATAATAATTTGTATCTATATAATTATTATTGTTCATTGACCTTGCTTTCGATATTGTTGTTGCGGATTAGTAGATACCTACATAGATACCTATATTTAATATTGAACTAATTGGTATTATAATTATATTATATCAAATAGGTGGGCATGACAATTAAAAAAATAATATAGAATAAATATTTCAAATTACCAATATCTTTATTTTACAAATAATTTGTATGTTTAACTAACTATTTTCAATGAAATAAAATAGTTGAATTATGTTTCGAATACTTTACTTAAGTTAAACGTATGTAAAAAAGTTTATTTGATAAAGTCCTAGGTTTAAATAGTATAATATAATAAAATTTTACATGGCACTATCGTGTTGTGTCCTTAATTGGCACAGGTTTAGTTTTAAGGTCATCATACAACTCCCAGTTTTTTGTAACACGCTTCGCGTATAATGACCGATTGAATGACGCAGTTTCAATTTTCCCTGACAGAATGCTGTCACGAAGTTCGTATGTTGTTTTATCACATATTATGATAATCGGAGAAATATCACATAAACGTATCAGAGGGATATTTGCTGCTTCACTACTACACTGAGCATTTTCTCCTAGAAATAATACAATTTTTGACAAGGTTGGGCAAGTTAACGATTTTTTTTAACCCTTTAAGTTAAGTTATTTTAAAATAATAAGTTAAGTTAAGATAAAAGTTACTCGTAATTTTTTTCGTTAACTCATTAAGTTAATAGTTAACTTTGAAAAAAAAATAACTTAACTTAGTGTAAAGTTAAAATTTGCCAATTTTTGCCAATCACAAATTTTGAGTGACGAGCAAGCTTTAGGTATCTTGAAAATATGAGCATTATCCTTCCAACCTCCAACAGAATCTTTTACCGCCACATTGACCTCAATCTATAAAGAAAAAAATATTTTTGCCAAAATCAGATCAATACAATAAAATTCAGAAGTCGATATTTTTAGTAAATACTTTTATTTGAGAACTAGGTTAACAAAATGTCAAATTTATAATTGGTTCAACAATAATTCTATCTTATAATATATTACTATGAATGATTTATTAATTATAAATACTTAACTTACTTCAAGAGAAATTTAACAATTTAATAATAATAATAACTATACTTACAGTAAAAGAATCATCAAGTGGTACTTCAAAGGTTGAGTTTCCTCTTAATTCTATGGTGTTGACAGATGTTTTGCTTAGGTAATAATTAAATTTAAATCGATAATTCGCCGATTCACATGATAACATTGCTAAGACATTTATTTTATATTCACCCTGAAGAAAATCATAAAACCGTTTTAAGCTGCATCTTGTTTCGTACCTATACAGAATTAGAGGCCATTCTTTTGGTGCAATGTAATTGACTGATTTGCCTAATTAAGAACTTACAACCGGTAATCGTGGTAGAAACAAAGGTCTATTTGTTGTATCCGAATTAACATCAATAACAAAAACAAGAAGATTGATTAGCAAACACTTCATTTTTGATTTAAAATATTCAATATTGTAACCACATAAGTATCAACGCAGTTTATTTTTCAACAGCTCTTCCGAGTCAAATCATATTTAGTCTAATGTTACTTTAGCTTTTTAAACTTTATAAATAATATTTTGTATTTATATAATCATTATTGTTCGTTGACCTTGCTTTCGGTATTGTTGCGGATTAGTATATATATTATTACCCATGACATATTACATTTTTTTTTTATGTTATGAATTGTATAGGCACCTATTGGTTACAATTCATTTAGTATAATAGATGGATCATTATGTAAATTGCTTTCATTTAATTTTATGCCTTTTGGAGTTGAAATACCAATATTCGCATTTTGTAACTCAGAATATATAGATCATTTTTTATTGCCTATAGTGATATAATTGACGGCTTTTATTTTATCAATATAGTTAATCGTTTTAATTCGATACCTTACCTTTTGTTTTCTAGTATCTAATAAACTAAAATCCGTCCAAAAGTCGAACTTTGTTGGTTTCGCTAGCTCAGCGTGGACGTATCTCAAGCATTATGTTCCTGAACAGTTTGAGACAAGGTTATATTGATTCTCCTGATTTGCTTATTCCTTAATTTATATTAGAGTTCCTCAACGTCATTCCCGAGCTGTTGCTTCTTTTTATGTTTCTTTCTCCTCCACTAGTTATCTTAAAAATAAACCTATTGGACGTATTATGTAAAATGCCAACGTCGACCCTTCGTGTCTTCTTATACATATAAATTACTATCTAGCTATTAATTTTAATATCATATTATAATTTATAAACTGTACAACTAAAGTGTATTTATGTACCTATATTGTGTATATATGTTCAAAGGGGTTTGTCCTGTATATTTAATAAAAATAAAACAGAATTTATTTTATATTTTATGTTTTATTGTTAAATATTATATAATAATAATAACTGTATGTGTAGAATATATAATTGTATGATATAAATATAAAATATAAATTACGAAACCATATAAGAGTGACATTATTTGAATTTCGTAAGAATCACGCCAGAAATATGTGCACTTGTATCTCTTTCCTGCGGTAAAAGAATCTATTTGCAGGTGGTTGGAAGGAGAATAATTTTATATATAGGACATACAAAGTGTGTTAATTATTTGTCCATAGTTGGTACTATATTATGTTATTATATATTTGTCTACTATTATGTACGCATTCAGTTTAAAAGTAAGATTATTTTTAATTATGTGAACTAACGAAGCTTTATCAAATATTTTCTTTACTGGTTGTACCTACATTCGTCTAATTATATAAGTATCTTGTATGTTTTTTAGAATAATTTTTAATATTTTCTTTTTCAATGGATACATAATTATTTCATACCCTCTCATATAGACGTACAATGTGCATATTTGTTTATATCGTTTTAATTTTATAATTTAAATTTTTTTTTATTGAACTTAAGCTCGTCGACTAAGACCATTAGCAGCTGATTTAGGGGTTATGGACTGTGGTAGGGGTAAGGTTGGTACGGTAGGTTGTTTTTACGATTGTTTTTACGGTTGTTACGGTAGGTAACAAACACGTGTACCTATGTCTGGCAAGGTTTTTACAAGGTTTTAACTACTATGAACCCGGGTGGTCACCCATCCGGGAGCTAGTAGCTGTGGCCGTTACTTACTCCCAGTCGAATTCCGCGACTGATAGCAGCCAACGCGCCACGCCAAGCCACTATAATTTTATTTTAAGAAAATTAATAGCGAATTCTGGCAAAATAAATTATTATTATATATTTTATCATTATTAAACTTAATGTTAAGCATGACCTTTATCCATTTACCTTGAAATTGGGTATCAATCATTGTATACCATGCTTGTATCTTGTATTAGGAAAAAAAAGGTAAGTACTTCAGATTCGTGAATATTATTAGGAATTAATTATCATCAAATGAAATCATACACTATAATTAACGTTATATAATATAATATATAATAATATCAGTGTGATATTACGTGTTATGATTTAAGTATCTACTGCAACAATAGGGAAAACAAGGTCAATAAATAATGATAATATGCATACTGCGGAAGCAAAATATAGTTTTTGGTCTCCAAAAATCATTTGACTCTGAATGACAGTAGAACAATAAAAAGGTCGGGGGGGCAATTGTATGGTATTTTATATGGTAAATTAGATTAACTATCATTTATTTTGTTATATATGATGTTGATTAATACGATTAAATGTTTTTCTCCAGGGTTAATACCGGCTAAATTTTTTGACACTCATTCGTTGTCCTGCATGGTTCACATAAATTATTTGAGTACCTACATCAAAGAATAAAATACTGAAATTGTGAAATCGTGTGTTATTGTGTTTATAGTCTATCCGATTTTGATCAAATTAAATAAATTGTTTTCTTTATAGTTAGAATTGGATTTGGCGATGAAAGATTCTATTGGTGGTTGGAAAGAGAATGATTATATTTATAAGTCACCTAAAGCTTGCACGTCACTTAAAATGTTCCTTGGAAGTGCTTGGACTAAAATAATGGACTAAAATAATTTTGTAAAATAAAGTATTTCATAATTTGTGCATTAATAAAGCTGGGGAATAAATAGGAGAAAATGGTAATTTTTCAAAATCGTTACTTACTCCTAAACTGATATTGTTTTTTTGGTGTAAATTAGCCCAAATACGAATAACCACAGATACTTAAATTTTTCACCAAATTTTATCATTTACTACAATTAATATTCTTAATATTTTGACTCTTTCCACTGTGTCCACTGGGTCCACAATTAAAATGTGATACATGGTTCTTCATAACTCAGAAGTTCTTTGGTATACCAAATAAAAAATATCAAAACCTCATATTAATAATATTTTTTAATTGCTTATTATTTTGCACAATATACTATGTATAACAGGTTCGCAAAAAATTCAAAATCATGTTTATTTATGTTCCCGATACGTTTATTTATTTATTGTTATTACTCAGATATGCTATTTTTATATATAAAAATAAACAATATTCTTCCTTTTTGAGTTTGTCAGCCATCAAAACCATCCCACTACACATCCGATTCTCCAGCCTTCCTTATCAGCAGCTCTTGCTTTCCAATCCAGTCCATCATCTTCGACTTGAAGGAACGTTGTCTGACGTCGCTTGTGCTCGATTCCTTCCTAAGACTAATTAACAATTTACAATGGGTGGTGATTTGTGTTTAGTACATGCTTACGTTAATGTATTTACACATGATTTTAGAAATTATTGGAGTTATAATATTAATATGATATGTACAATATTTATTTAAATTATTGTAATCTAAGTTCGGATTTTTTTGCATTAAATATTCATCACAACTATAACATTTCTTGGCTTATTATTATCTTTACTATAATTCAATACTATTCTTTTTGAGCTATATATAGAGGTATTTTATGTTTTCTACATTTGTTGTTTATGTATAGATTCAGAGCTTAGTGATGAATGTATTGTATTTCCAATGGTATTTTCTAAAACCTTAACTGTTAGGTTACGTGGATTTTTCCAGACGATGAAAACAGTGGTGGAATTTAAATTACTAAGAGGGGGGCAAAATCTTTGACCGGCCCATAATAAAACTGAAAAAAAAACAAGCCCTAACAATTACATTACATTACATTACGATTGTATTTTTATCTCAATACAAATAACCTTCTAACATAATTTTATATTTACTAATAACTATCAATGGTATCTTAGATAACCGTGGTTAGTGGTAACTGGTTACTATGATAGGCATAAACAACCCATTTTTTTGAGAGTTGACAGTGACTAAATAATTAATACATATTATGTAGATAACAATATTACCTATTAGCTACCATATGAAGGCCCAAAACTAGACCCTACCCGGCCGACAGTGGCCCGAAAATCACAAGAAGAGAAAAATTCTCAAACTGCCACCCCCCCCCTCCCCCTCTTCCCAACTGACGCCACTGGATGAAAAACCACCAGATTGTATACAATCCTCCGTAGGTTGAATTAAGTAAAAACGGCAAACTTGGTATAACTTTAGAGTGTAACTATACAGTATTCACTCACGTACGCACTAAGCGGGGTCAGATTGCTTTCCTGATAATATACTGCTCGCATAATCACATGCGAATCTCACGGACATCACCATATTTTCCGGTCAACGCCGGGTAATTCGGATAGTGAAACATAAAATATTATTTTTACAAAATTGAAAATATTATAACAATGCCAAATTATCTATGTTTAATTAGTTTTAATGTTCAGATACTAATATCTAAAATGTATAATCTTTTTATAACAATAATTCGTTATGGTGGTAGCCATATCTATTCTGCAACAATACTGAAAGCAAGGTTAATAAACAAAAATAATATTCGTATAATTTATAATTACAAAGGAAAAATCATCAGTTACAATTCATTTAAATCATGATATTCCATAATTCGTCATAAATTGTAATATATATATAGTTAGTTGCCGTGGCAAGGGGACTCGCCTTCATTCGACACTGACTAACAGTTGAAAAATAAACTGGGTTGGATAAGTTGAAATTTATGTAAAAATATGTTAGAGATGAAGAGTTTGTTACTAATTAATCTTGTGTTTTTTGTAACTGTTGTTATTTCAGATAGAGGTAGACCCTTGTTTTTACCACAATTGCCAGTTGTAAGTATATTTACTTGATAACATTTTTTTTACTGTGTCAATTGTCTTAATTAATCCATTAGAAACCATCACATTGTAACGAACAAATGTTCTCTAACAGCCAATAGATACTATAATATGATGTTAATTAATACGATTAAATATTTTTTTCCAGGGTAAATACCGACTAAATTTTTTGGCAATAATACGTTCTGCTGCTGACCGGACGAATAATAAAATAAAATTTGAATTGTATCTTAGTAAAAAATCTGTCAATACCACAGAAATTCTAGGAAACACAACATTTTTAGTACCATTGGATGATTCCTTTAATGTAAGTATAGTCAATTTTGTTATTCAATTTAAATGTAATTAATAATAATAATAGTATTAAATAATATGTTATTGGGAAAATTTTACATGGTTCACAAAAATTATTTGAGTACCTACCTCAAAGAATAAATTTAAATTGTGAAATCGTGTGTTATTGTGTTTATAGTCTATCCGATTTTGATCAAATTAAATAAAATGTTTTCTTTATAGTTGGAATGCGATTTTGCGGTAAAAGATTCTATCGGTGGTTGGAAAGAGAATGCTTTTATTTATAAGTCACCCAAAGCTTACACGACGCTTAAAATGATCCTTGGTGGTGCTTGGACTAAAGTAATGGATGGTTTAGGAATATACAACACTACTTGTCCTATTCCCGCGGTATGGAAATATTATATAAATTAAAATAATATTATAAACATTTTTTGATATAACAAATAAAAAATCATCATAACCCATAATATTGATAATATTTTTTAATTGTTTATTATTATGCAAAATATTACTATGTATAAGATGGTCGCTAAAAAAATTAAAAATCATGTTTATTATGCTCCCAGGGTTTTTATAAAGGATCTGGCATAGATACTGCTGATCTCATGTTAGCCAATTTTGCCAAGACTTTTTTTTACGGAACATACAGATTTAGTGGTTATTTAACCAAAAACCATGAAGTATATGGTGGTGGTTCTGTAATTGTAGAGGTGAAGCGACCTTGGGAATTCGATTGAACATTAAATAACAATTATATTTTAATAGTTTTAATCAATATTCATGTTCACGATACGTTTATTTATTTATTTTTATTGCACAGATACGCTATTTGTTTTTTTTTTATATAAAAATAAATAATATTTTTCCTTCTTGGGTTTGTCAGCTATCAAAACCAACCCGTCACACATCCAATTTCCCAGCCTTCCCTAACAGCAGCTCTTGATTTCCAATCCAGTCCTCCCTTTAGTTCCTTCACATCTTTTATTATAATATCTTTCAACCTCAATCTGGGTTACCCCAGTTGTCTTTTCCCAAATTAATTATCGTCCATGATCACCCTTATGAATTAATTCTGGCTTCGCAAAGCATGTCCAGCCCACTGAAGTCTTCGGTTTCTGATTATACTAATATATTTTCCTTCCAGAATGTTTCCAGCTCATAATTTTTCCTTTCTCTCCACTCTCCCGGTCCTTCGTCCTTCACTGGCTCACAAATCTTCCTCAAGGTTTTCTATTCAAAAACCAGGAGTTTCCTTTTCTCAGTCATTCTTAGGATACAGGCCTTTGCCCCATAAGTGATAACTGGACGTATTCAGGTTATACATCCTAGTTTTGGTTTACTGTCCATAAAAACATTTATTTCCTGATCCAATTCTGAACGCTATTTTTCTGTCAGTCTCATTTTTTTTTGTCTCTAGTATTGAGCCTACAGTCTATTCCACGAGAGAATAATCAGACCTTTTCTCGTCAATTCCGTGCATCCCCCACCAACTACCCGGTATTAACGTGATCACGTGGTTCTCGACTCTCCAATCGAAGAGACTGGAGGTATTTACAATGTTTGTGTTGGAGCAAACTGCTGATATGTTGTCCCTTCTGTTCGCCGCGGCCTACTCTCTCGAACTCGACTGAAGTGAGGCAAACGACAATGGCCTCCACAGGCATATCCATCTTGTCGCCGACACCGTATGTGGTGCATAGTGCATGCGTTTAACGTTTGTTGCTTTTTTGCAACTTAGCCTTCAAAAAGTGTGCGTTTTCGTTAAAACGCGGAGCTTTGCATTTATATTTTCATTGTAAGAGTTTGAAGCAAATTCAAATTCAACCACGGTATCTGATCCGATATAGGTCGTCGCCCGCCACCACTACGAGAAAAACCCCTCTGAAAACCATCGCATTAAATCAAAAAAAATACTCATGACTTACCAGCCACGTAGGTATAATATTATAGTATAGTTTAATATAATATTTTGTTTCATATCATATGATTCGTTGTCTGACGTTGATCGTTAAGCGCGTGCGTGCACATAATATAATATGACATTTACAAATAATAATATAACATCTACTGAGTATATTAGTATATTATATATTATAATAATATATTATGTTTATACAGAACATCAAAAGTAAGCGTCAAGCGGATTCCATTTCTATGCTAATTCCAAAAGGATAAATCGACATAATCATAATGATATTATATATTACTATTATTATGTATATGTTTATGATAATATTCTTTCGTAATACGAGTGTAAAACGGGAATTTCGCGGGGAAGAATGTGACGTAGTTTCTCTCGTTTTATAACCGAAACTGTGTGTTCATTGTATTATAATATACCTACCTACCTACTTGCAGTTCATATTTATTTATTTTAATTTAAACGGGATGTACCCAATAACAAATTAATAGTTATTACATTAGTAAACTTAAATCTATTTAGTAGACTGAAATGACAGTAATATAATCACAAAAACAAATAAGAGAATTATAAAATAATAATAATGTCTTAATATAATAATAAAAACTTCGTTTCAAAAATATCTAGGATAATAATTCAAATAAATAATAATATCTTGATAGAATAATAATAATAATAAAAGAATATAAAATATAAAATATAAAAAATATAAAATAATAAATAATTTTTTTTTTTCATTTTAGAACTTTCAGCCTAAACTATTATAGTTAATAAATAATATAAATTATAAAATTATATACATAATACAATAATATGTATAATGAATGGGTAATATAATCACAAAAACCATCAAAAGCATGAAAATTAAATAAATCAACCTGGACATCATTAGCTAATTTTATTAATCTATTTAAAGGAGAGACAAGTGCATAATTTGTCTTTTGAAATTGAATGTAAAACGTTTTTTTGGATCTAGTTCGACATTGAGGAACATTAAAATTTAAGCTACTGAGTAACTCAAGACAGTTTATAAGACCGTTTACTATTTTACATAGAAACTTCAAATCAATAATATTTCTCCTTACAGCTAGACTGATCATATTTAATTTGATTAATAATGGTGTGTACTCTGAGTGAGGTGAACGAGGGATATCACGTACTAGAGAAGAATATATAGTTTTCAACGCATAGGAATTTGTAAAATCTTTACATGTCCTACTTATAAACCCTAATGTTGAAGATGACTTTTTTGGAATGTTTAAATAATGTTTGTTGAAAGTAAGAGTTGAGTCAAATGTAACACCCAAGTCGCAAACATCAAAAACTTTCTGAAGTACAATATTATTTATGGAGTAATCATATATAATTTGAGAACGAGACCTGGTAAAAGACATCACCTTACACTTATCAATATTTAATGATAATTTATTTTGATTACACCAATCCGTTAGCGTATTTTAATCATTTTGTAGGATAACCGAATCAGAATACGATTTTATTAAACGAACATTTTTCATATTATCAGCAAACAATAATTTTCTGGAATTAAGAAATTGTAAATCATTAATAAATGATATAAGTAACAAAGGGACTAAGTGAGATCCTTATGGAACACCTGATGGAATATTAAAGGAATTTGAGTGAACATTGTTTAGTTTAACAATCTGCCTTCTGTCAGTTATGTAAGAAATCAACCATGACAAAAAAGGGTCACGAATACCAATAGAATGCAGCTTATTTGAAAGAATATTTCGATTTAATTTATTAAAAGCCTTTTCAAAGTCTGTAAAAATTACTTCTACTTGATATCCAAGAGCAAATGCATCTAGTATATATTTTTGAAAAATTTAATGATTTGTCGTTGTTGATTTACCTTTCAAAAAACCATGTTGATCATCATTTATTAGAGAACTAAGTATTGGATATATTTTTTCAGATACGATGGATTCAAATAATTTGGGAATAATTGAAGTAGTAGAAATAGGCCGATAATTAATTATATTAGTTGAATCTTTTCCTTTATTAACAGGCTTTACAAAATTTATTTTCCAATTTGATGGAAAACAACCACTAGAAAGTGATAAATTATATAAAAGTAGTAGAGGAACAGCTAAACCGTATTTACAATTTATAAAAAAAACAGCTTGGAATCATATCAGGAGCATGACTCATTTTATTAGTGATGTTATCCAACTTATTTATAACGTCTGTAATATTTAAAACACAGGAGTTAAGATTTACATCAACTGAACTTATAATGGATAACTGATGAGTAATTGTGGTTGAAGCAAACTGATTTACATGGACGCTAGAAAAATATTGAGGGAAACGATCCACAATATTATTTTGATTTTGTGATAAAATATTTGTAAATTTGTTTATATACTTTTTCGTATTTTTAAAAACCATTGCTGGTTGAGGTATTTGTATACAAAATTTGTTAGCTTATCGTCTAAAAAAAGAAAATGATTCAGTAATAGGTAGTCACATTTATTTTTATTTATGCATATGACACTTTCGGCTTATCAATAATTCAAGTAGTAGCGTTAATTACAATATAAAATAGTCACATTAAAAACAATTATACGTTTAAAATGTTGTATTTCAAAAACGTGGAGTTGTATATTTGTTTATATCTCGATAAAGAACAAAACGACAAAAGGCTACTATATTGTGAAAAAGCGTCAAATGTAGGTAGGTGTATAAAGGTAATAAACCAATAATATTAAATAAGCGTTAGGGTGAAGGGAAGTTGTGTATACACATATATAGGTATAGGTAGGCATATTATAACGATAATAATATAATAAACAATACGCCATAATAAAAGGGACGCTGCGGAAATTTACTAGGTGCCCGCGCGGCCGTATATAAGTCCTCGAATTGGTTTAATGAACATTAAAAACGGCCGCCCTATAAAATACAAAGTATAATAATAATGTAATAATATATCGGGAGAGGTTTATTGCCGTTCGGCGAGCACGACAATATAATAAAGCGCGAGACGAAGGCGGCTATAATAATAATAATAATAAATAAATAAATTTCTGGCCGGAATGGCGGCGGCGGCGGCGGCGGCGAGGGTGGATTTTCAATTACCGCCGAAAATAATAACTCCAAGAAACGGATATTTTATACGCCCTGTTTCCGGTCACCGTCTTCGTCCCTTATTTACATTTCGTGTCTTATATTGCGAGCACTCGAAAAGTCGCCGAGTTTTCCGTGTCCCGAGTTCGTCCATATTATATACCTTTATATTATTGTATATATCGTTTTAAGGGTATAATATTATATATACATATATAGGGGTGGGCGGGTCTTCTCCCTCCCCCCGCGACTCCTACAAACGCCGGCGAAATATTATATTACGATAATATTATTATATTTTGTCCTATTAGGACAGCTGCAGCTCCCATTAAATTATATATACATTATATTATCGTCGTCCTCCATCTCCTCGCGCCGCTACTTTGAGCGTATAAAAATATTATTATGTTTCCTTTTCATTCTTTTTATGTTCTTTTGTCGTTATGTGCAGTAGTGTAAGTTGTCGTCGTATTATATTTTTGTGTTTTTTTTTTTTTAATTAAAATATCGTGCGACGACGGTTATAAAAAAAAAGCCACGAACAACGCGAAATACGAAATAAAATTTGGAAAAAAAACTTTTCGTTTTTCGTTATCTCTATATACGACTGCGCTTTTTTATTTATTTTTTCGTCGCTATATATATGTATATAATTGGTGTATAGGTAGCAGTAATAGTTTCTGCACTCGTATACAATCCGCGCACTGACCCGACTGCGCTAATGACGCGGATAGATTCGTAATTTAATAGTCCGCCGAGAGTATAATATATACCTACTTAACAAATTAAAAGAAACGTAAGATACATCCACCACCCTCGCTTTTTTCTCGTTCTCGATTATCTGACACTTTCCAGCAGTTTTCTAGTTTCGGGACGTCGTAAATCATGAACGTCATCGCGGCGTAGACTCGTTTTTATTTTTACAATCCCTGCAGTACGTCCTCATTTTGGTCGTGTTTTTTTTGTTTTTATATTTTCGGACTTCAACCAGCAGGCTCGCGGGCATTATTGGCCACATTTCGTAAAACGCAAAAGTCTATATTAATTGTATTAGCATTTACCATGATAGCACTGGTGCAGTGATGACGTTAAATGCATATTCACTCTCGTTGTTATTGTATAATACGATAGCAGCCGCGGTGTATGCCGTATATAGAGCAAAGGTGAAAACACCGTTTGCGTGTGCAAATCTTGTGTCAGTGTCAATGTCGAATAGTCGTCGTCGACGTTATAATTGAGGTTACATACGATGTTTAATAGAGGAAATACTATTATAATTCATAACACGGTACGCGCACGACGAAACAGTATAACATTATTTATATGAATTATATAATTATGTAAATATATATAGGTCAATGCAACACTGCAGTGTATTCTATGTTGTGGCTACATAATTGTTAATAATTTTAAAACTTTTAAAATATTTGAAATATTTGTATTTAAATAGTACCAAAAAAAAAATGTATAATCAGCAGTTGTTCCATAACATATTAGTATAGAATATTTCAGGGACGGAAAACGTTTTAATTTTTTCGTTTTTTTTTATTGATTTAAAAATATCGTTTTTGTTTAACGTTTTAAAAAGTTTTTGATTAACGTTTTTAAAAATATTATTTTTCCATTTCATTTTTTATTAACTTAATTTTCCCATTGTTTCCAAATAACGTTACTGATAATATTGTTTTTTTTTTATATATAATATATGACTTATAACTTTTAACTTTTAAGTTATAATAATAACGCGCAATTTAGAAATGCGCTTAAAAATTAAAATTAATTATTCTTAATATTTAAATTTTAAATCAAAATTATAATTTATACAAAAATTAGAAAATTCAAAATTTCTGATTTCAAATTTCAATTTTTTTAAATTTTAAAAGTGCATTGCTAAGGATGAAACTGTAGACTACAGTGAAATTTTTTTCAAAATTTTTTTTTTCGTGGTATAAATAATTTAATAATGTATAATACTTTAATTTATTTTCGTTTTCGTTTTTAGTTTCGTTATTAAATTTTTTTTTTGGTTTTTGGGATTTTTTTTATTGGTTTTCAGTAATTTTTGTTTTTGTTTAAAGTATTAATTGTTTTAGTTTTTTGTTTAATAATGTTTTTTAAAAACATTTTCTATCCCTGGAATATTTACAAACATATATTATAGATGTAAACCTTCTGCCACTAGTTCTCGGATGGGTGACCACCCGAGTTAGTTGTGCACAAAAACCTTGCCACGCATACTGCACGTGCATATGTCTTAACCGACAGTACCAACCTTCAAAACCCATCTACTGCACCAACCCTACCAACCTAAAGGCTAATGACCTCAGTCATCAAAGCCTTATTAAACCTAATAAAACCTAATAAAAAAAAAAAAAAAAATACATAAATACATGTAATGTGGTATTTGCCCATGAGTTACGACCGATTCGTATATTCGACTTATGTGATATAGTGAATATATATGATAGGTACGTTATAAACATTTTTTGTCCACGTGCAGTGTAAAGTGTAATAATACTGTCGTAAGGTGTATTATGCAAATGGCACGTATTATAATTTTATTATTAAATTGTTAAAATAAAATTACCTCGTGCACGCATCAAGCGCGCGTGCGGCAACCAGTTTGTATTCCGACGCATATTATCATATTTTTAAGTAGTTTTTTAATAACCCGATCGGCGGGGGTCGTCTTTTGTGCTTCCGCGTATTATAATAACAATTCTCCGGGCGGCTCTTCTTCTTGATCATAATAATATTATAATAATATAATATCGTCCAGTGTCCCGTGGTTGTATGTTTGTATATAGTTGGAAGGGTGCGCCCCAGCGACGTCGGTGATGATGTATACTGAGCTGCAGTTGATATATTTAGTGGGCGACGGTGACATTGCCATAATTAACGATTTTTACAACCCCCCAGAGGAGCGGTATATGATGATTATTATAACTATTTTTTACCGTATATCGGTCATTAATCATCGGTCTTGTTTCTCAAAATTCGCCAACCTTCCCTAGGGAAAAAGATAAAAAAAAAAAATCTCACTTCTATAAATATACAAAATACTCGATGTTCGTGTACCCATTTAAATATAAGTATCTATAACTATGTTTCCTACGCAATATGCATATATTTCATAAACGAACAATTATACAATTATAATAATATTATGTATTTGTACGGCTTATTTGATAAAAAACATGATAATATTATATATTTATATATTATATCAAAACCTAATTGTAATACAATGGTATTGCTATACACCATCCATCCGTATAGGGTCAGGTCAGGCCGAGGAATTGACTCTTCGTGAATGATGCCCTTCGTGTACAAAGTATTATAAATTATGCGATTAATTATTATTTATTTATTAGAAATAGTATAATTGATTATAGTTATAGTTTATTGTGTTTTATTTTTTTAATTCGTAAAAACAATAAATGCAAATGTAAGTACCTGTATAAAAAAACAAAGATTGAAAAATAAAATAAACGTCTGCTCGTAAATCTCTGGTCATACGTCACGAACCGTGATTAAAATTATTTATAGGTAGCCACATAAAATGTTTTCCCATTAAAGAATATAATATAATACTATTATGCCTTTGTTGAATATAGTTGAGAATAATAATCGCCATATAAACGAAAACGCTGCAGCGATAAAATGATACTGTAGATGTTCTTATATTGATCGAAGACATGAGAATACAAAGATTGTCGTACGACCACAGCGACTCGAAATTTAAATAATATATAGTACGAAACGTGATGCTTTCAGAAAAATAAAAAAAAAAGAAAGAAAAATTTAATTTAATTAACGTGAAATTATTCTTTAATAAACACCCTAATAAGTCATTATGTAAAACTATATAATACTCGAGTTGTTAATGAAAATAATATAAAGGGAAAATTAATTTCAAAAATAGTATACGAGAAAAAATTAATTAAAATAATAAAAGGAAGAAAATACCATAATACGTATAATTAAAATGCGAATTACTAAAAACGGGGAACACACGGGCGGTGGTTCGGGGAGAGGAGCCTTTGCGGTCGATTTCCTCATCGTCCCGAACCAGAAAACGAACAATATTTGAACATTATTATAACAGTCGGGTTTCTACCTCTCGGGTTTATTATTGGTATACGCTTAATGTCTATATGCACCTAACATATTCTGTATAATATATTAATATGACCGTGTATACCTTAATAATAAATTGTGTTTGAATAATCGAATGACAAAACGAAATAATAATTATTGTTTATCTATGTAAGCTTCGGTTTAAAAAAAAAAACAATTAAATAATGTACACCGACAGTATATATAATATTAAATCATCATAAAATATCATACTCGACGATGACATAATATTATTACACGTAAAATACCAATAATATACCTAAAATCTTAAATAGGTAGTAGGTGCAATGTGCATACCTAAAATATAAATTAATCAATACTATTGTATATCTAGAAAATTAAGTGAACTTTTTAACTGCATAAGAATTTTATATATTATTACAATTTCTATTTCTATTTGTATTTATCTTTAGAAACTCCGTATACCAGATTACTAGGTACCTATAGCTTAGCTCACTCGGTACACGCATCAGCTCTTAATATTATTATTGTTATTATTGTATTAAAATTGAATCACTCTGAAATAAAATAAAATATATAAAAATATAAATATACACGTTTTATATCTTACTCAGTATTACGCTTGTACGGTATATAAGACTTACTTGTAAGTTATACGCTCCACTCGTAAGCTTTCCGTAATTCCGTTTCGATCGATATTATTTTATTCAGCAGTTATATTTACATGTCGAGCCATTCAGCTGTTGCCTTTTACAAAGCGTTGAAAGTTGAAACATATAATATTTTATCGACTCTTTAAATTTTAATATTATGGCGATCATAATAGTGTGCAGTCACGATGATATTATAACGCCCTATTTATTTTTCCGCTATGACAACGATAATTAATATTATAATATTTGTCTCATATACTTTTTTAGTCAATAAAACAGTGAAATACTATCTGTAAATTCAAACATTAAATATATTAGTTTTTAGGTGATGTGATGTGCTTATAAAATATTATGGTATCGTGATGGAAACATGTTGGTAGGTATATGGAGGAATCGCCCATCGGTGAAAATCAGTGAATCTATTACGATTACTATTGACATTTAAAGAAAACATAATATGGTGGAAGTTTAACAAGCTCTGTCTTGAAGATAATAATATAATAGTTACGTATTTATAAGAGCACACCATCTCCGGTTCACTGTCTGATTAATAATGACGGTACTACGCGGCTAATCGTGCTATATATTATAATAATAATAACAATATGTTGTTTATTGTTATTATAAAGCGTTAACAATTAGGTACACAAACATTATAAAAACTAAATACTAAAGTAAAATCTCCTCAAAAGCCAAAGGCTGTGTTACATAATATACAATTATGTAGTAGTCTTAATTTCATATATTCGTAGTAAATAATATTATCATCTTGCAATCTAATACTATAAAATGAAGAACAGCTGACTGATAATATTGGGGTCCAATGGAAAGGAAAACGCCGGCTATAGCGAACCCTTGGCGTAAAAAATGAAGCACTGCTCCGTTTCCCCAGCCCGCCGGCCGTGTCCCGTCGATTCCTTATAGCGCGACCAATCGCGTACCTTCGCAGTGGCGGCGGTCGGTTTTAAAACGTTTTTCGTTATCACCTCTTTTCCTATCATTTCGCCGATTTTCGGAAAATTAGCTGTTTTTACACGATATCTTTTCGCCCTTTTATATACTTAATTCGAAGCCACCGGTGTGCGGTTTATATTCGTGCAATGTCGATCAATAAATACACTCCCGACCGGACTTTTTTGCCGATTTTTTCCTTTTCTCCCACCGTTTCGTCTATTCGCACCCGTTTGTGTCCGAATCGAGTCTTTTTGAAGCCGTTTATATGCGCTTTTCCCCCAAAATCGGTTCGTTCGCCTCGCAATCGCGTTTGGAAATTACGCCGGCGACCGACCAGCCGTACGCGTATATATACATGTATATACGTGTATAATTTAATTTTTCCTTATGATTTAATAATTATTAACGGAAAACGCTTTTCACACGCCCCGTTAAATATATATATGGGAGATGCGCGTATTACAAGCGAATTATATGCGATTACATCGATGTACATCGGAAATATCGGTTTACGTCGCTCCGTAGTCGCGCGGCTTAATTGTTGATGTTTTCACTGTCTTTCATATCTCAAACTGTGTCCGAGTAGGTTAGGCGTTAGGCAGGAAACACGTAGGTCCCGGGTTCAAATCCGTCGTACGCCGTCCAGGCATTAAAACCGTCAATGCCATATGGTTTACACGGCCGCCCAAATCCCGATTTTTTTTGCATTTTTTTTTCACGTTATTTTTCATATAAATTAAATAATAATATAATAATACAGGAACATATCGTACATTATTATTATTTAAAGTCATTATCATTTTATATCACACAATAAATAGGTACATATTATATTTGTTTTATTAGGAATTATTAAAATTGCATATTTTTTAAAATTTCCATGATTGTTATATAAATATAGTTTGTATTTTATTTCGGTTTGCCTTGAAAGTTAATCTTGATTTTGACTTGAGAGTTGAGATGACTGACTTGCTAGACACTCCAACACGGTTTTTGACTTTACACTTTTTACATAAGAAAAGGCACCGGACATGCGAAGGCACATACCACTCTATGTGATATACCTACTATATATAGGTGATATACGGATTGCTCATTTTAGTTTCGTCTTAAACGGTGATGATTGACTTGATAGACACTTTAACAAATAACATGCAGGTTTTTGCAATTTTTTTTAAAATTAATATATATACACTATAGGTACATGTTTATATGTATTGGTTAATATAATAGTATGTATCTAACTATCTACCTATATGTTAATATTTTTTAGGAATTATAATTGCACATTTCTCAAAATGTTCATTGTTATATTATATCACACAACAAATACATATCATATTTGTTTGTATGTATATAGTTTGAATTTTTCGTAAATTATTTCGTAAGTTCTGTGATAGGGTTTTCACTCATAGCCGCTTGATGTCGGGTCTGCAATCCACCGCAGGTGGATTGCCTACCTGATTTGCTGTAGCACATATAGTCCGCGATCCGACGAAGTCGGATTGCCTACCTAAGTGGCTAACTTGAAAGTTAATAGATTTTGACTTGAGATGACTGACTTGCTAGAAACTCCAACACGGTTTTCGACTTTACACTTTTTACATAAGATAAAGCACCGGTCATGCTACGGCACATACCACTCTATGTGCAGGTATACTCTATATAGGTGATCCTGGAGATCGTATCCAGCCTATCCATTTACAACGTTTGTGACGGATTGCTAGCAGGGCCGTCCCGAACAACAATTCATGGGGGGGTGGTAGATCTATTAATTTGCCGACTGAAAAATTTTTTTCTCGCTTCGCTCGAATACGTTTTCTACTACATTATATTTATATTTATATTATTATTTAATTTATACCATTTATTTAGGACCATCAGGGTTTCTTCGACAAATCCCAACCCACAAACACACATGTAATGTGTCCCTTAACCAACCGTAATTCCCCTCACAAATAGTTGCCAATGGTTAAGACCAATAAACGAAGAAAAAATTTTTTTTACTTTATTAGTTGCTCATGTGAAAATAAAATTATTAGGTACCTAACAATTTATCATAATTTTACAACTTCCACATTCCATTTACCCAAATAAATAAAAATGTATATTTTAAATCTTAATTAAGAAAATGTTATAAGTATAATATCAGTTTTAAACAAAATATTTTTATTAATACAAATTATAATATTATTATACATACAATTAGATATTAATTCTACGGTTTTTCAAAGTTGCCCATAATGTTGCTATTTTGTTCATATCTAATTGATCAACCACATCTTTTTCCACGCTTAAAATCATAAGTGAATCCAATCTATCATCAGCTATAGATGATCTTAAATTATTTTTCATTAGTCGGATGGCTAAAAAAACAATAAATCAATATTTAATAAATAAATCTTAGGATAATTATAATTATCATAATTAGTAGGAAGATACAAATATACAATTGTAAAAATATATTATTCATAGTACATAGGTATCTCATAAAATAATTTGTGATAATTTTACAGCTAATAATTTCATACCTACTGATCAATTTTTAAATACCTTTGGTGGAAGATGGTTCAAATTAATATTTATAAAACAACTTTTTTCCAGTGGTCTCTGGGTATTTTGAATCTAATAAATGAGAACAAAAAAAAATGATTAGGTACCTTAGTACCTGCCTATATCTACTTACATAAATATTAATACAATTTACTAATTTTTATTTGTTAATAACATAATACTGATAGTTAGTATTATTTATTTGAAGTACTTTAAGTATTTTTACTTACTTGTTTTGAATTTGATTTAGAAGCTTCGAATGGATTTTTAGGAGCACCAAAATGTTTGGTACCGACTTTTTTACCATTATGTATATTTTTTTCATGTTTTTGCTTATAATCATTGTCAAATGTTTTGCCACATTCCAAGCACTCTAATTTAATCCGCTTTCGTTTGCCGGAATTTGTTTCATTTTTATTGCCATAACCATGATTATTTAAACAGTAAAATGCAAAATTATATGAATAATAAGAAAAAATAATCACATAATATTAAAATTATAATAAATAGAACTATAGAAGACTAAACAGTTAATTTCTAGTAGTATAATATTATTGAAATTACAATTGTTGTGTACCTGAAAAAACACCGTGGAAGTTAAGCGAGTTTCCAAAGATCTTGTACAACGTGAGCTCACTAAACGTCTCTTTTCTTATCTTTTATAATAACTCATTACTCATATTAGTATATAATATTACTATAGCCTACAGGTAGGTATTGGTTGATAAACGTTTTGTATAATAATTCATGGAACAATGTCATTAATTTTACAATTAGAACCGGAGAATATTATGCGTATACAATTTCATTGATTTTATAATTTACAAAAAAACCGATAGGTATTACCAATCAATAATATATAAAATAAGGTAATACATAAATTCTGTGATATTATATTCAACAGTGTCGATGATAAAATAGAAAATTTCATAGGTATTGGACGTAGGTACTCGATTTTATATTATATTGTATCAAATTGAGTTAGGTGTTCAACATTATATTATATTGTCCCGCGTTGTAAGTAAAATATTTGTTCCGTACTGGACCTTTTTTTTACGATCTGTCCCAGAATTGTTTTCGGCTAATTTAATGCTCACCTAAATAAAATGGCTGTCGTTATTATTAATACTATTTCCTCCGCTGCCGATTATATACAAATTTTCGAATTACTATAGGTAAAAACCCACGATATATATAATATAATAATATGTGAGATAATACGTACCTACCTTAGAACTTTGACTGCATCGTACCTATACTGCTTTGTCTCACTGTCTTATAAATTGCCACGACGTGTGTCGACGTAGGCGAGTTTTTTCGTCGCACAACCGCCCCTATATTAATATCTTTATCGTTTAGGGGGTAGGTACTCGTTATATTACACGTAATTTATATATTATCTCATCGTTGTCATCGTCGTCGTCGTCATTATTATTATTATTATTATATTACGCGTTATTGCACGATTATGTGGTATCATAATATTATTATTATTATATAATATTGTGACGACGACGACGACGACGACGTTTATTCTGGAAAAGGGCAAAAAATCGTAATTAACCCTATTATATTGCGTCCTTCCAACCGTAAAAAACGCAAAGCTTATCTCCTCCTCACATCCTATCCGGCGGAGCCAACGGCGGCGGTTCGTAATTAAACGTTATAAAAGTTCAGGTTAATTACGTACGAAGAGATAAGTCCCCTGCCGCCGTCGGGATCGAGCGGGGGGGTGTAATGGTGAGTGCGGGGCGGTAGGGGGCGTAATCTGTTTGTCGTGTGGCCGCGGTGGAAAACGGTTATCGTCGTCGTCGTCGTCGCGTGCAGTATAATAATAACAGTATTATATGGGCTGCCACCACAGCAGCAGCAACATCATCATCACGAAATCCTCCCCACCCCTGCCATATATTTAGCAATTAAAATTCGTTTCCACCCCCACGGGCGACTTTTGATCTTCCCCCCTCGGCCTCCCGTCCAGTGAATATTATAATACACTTTCCGCGTAGGTACACCCCTTTTGCCTCCGCTTTGCAGAGGATCGTTCGGTTCGTTATACATATAATAATATACGCATCGTACAATAATGTCTCGTCGCGTTATGTATATGTATAATATTATTATATTATTAAAATGATTATTATAATATAACGACAGTATTAATGTTTTATATATATCGCGCACTGAGTATAATATAATATGATATCTATATAATATGTATACCTATATACACCGGTCGAGCCACACAAAGACCCTTCGACGTTATATTATTATATAATATGTAATATCGTTACGACGACGACGACGACGACGGTATTTTTTCTCTTCCTTTTCCTTTTCCTCTTCTTCCGCCGACGCCGCTGTTGTTATATAAACGGTACACCGCGAGTGATCGGCGGGGGCGGCGACACAATGGGCAAAAGTAAAATGGCCGACGGATTACGCGCGCGTTTGTGTTGCCACCGGTAACGCGCGCGCGGGCACTGTCCTCCCGCTCGGCGCGGTAACCCCTTTACTCCCCCCCGCGAGTCGCCACCCCACCTCGCGATCGCCCACACGCGCTCAGCCGCTCACTCTCTCTCTCGTTCACTCTCTACCTCTCCACCTCTCGCTCACTCTCTTTCTCTCTCCCTTCACATCATCTGCAGTTGTACAAGTCATATTATTATATACACGTCTTCTCCTCCACTCTCCTCTCTTCACACACCTTCAGAGCACTATTATTATATATTTTATTGTACACACACACACACACACATCTATATATAATATATAATGATATTATAGTCGTTGTCGTCGCCGATTTCAGCTCTCGCGAGCGCTTTTATTGATCTCCCAGGATTAATTCTTCGCCGTCGTCGACGCGGTTTATTCAGGGGCGCCATTTGGGGGGGAGCAGGGTATACTTTGGCTCCCCTATTTTTTTCTGTGTCTTATTGGCCTGGATTAAAATTTAGAATGCACCGACGGCCGTCCCGAGCCCAAATTCTCCCGCTCTCGCACTCAATCGTCTCAATCGTGCACGACGGTCGCCGATCAAAACTTTCCGCTAAGCAATAAGCATACACCGATTGGCGATTTCAAATAAATTGTTTGTAAACACGTATATTATAGTGGTACCAATTGGAACTGGCTGTATATTATGGTTCACAAAGGACTGACGGCACTGTACGCACGTCGCATACCGGCGGTTGTTGGTGGGGGTATACGGTCGACGGACGACTGCGGGCTGACTGATTAGTGATTACTGGAAAATACATTCTTAAAATAGATCTAAAATGAAATGAAAGTTTATTGATAATTGATATTAATGATACTGATTTAAGATTGAAGAGTGAAGAGTGAAGTTTTCACATGTTAACGTAATTTACGTAAAAACGTAAAGTGTTGTTATTTAGTTATCGACTATATAATTGTTTTTTTAATTTTGTCATCATGAATGTAGAAAATGAAAATAAGAGAAAAGGCGGGGCTGCTCGTTTGCGCGACAAAAACAAAAAAAAAATGATTGAAATATCATCCAAATGCTACAATATAGGGCAAATGTTTGCATCAAATAAGCAGTCAACAATTATAGTAAGACCAGTAAGTACATTTTTAAATTTCAATAAAAAAGTAGTTGATGAAAAAGTGTGTTTTTACTTGCTGGTAATTACAAACAAATAACAATTGTATTAGCAGTTGTAATATATTTATTATGTTAATTAGTATTTATAATAATTTTTAATATACTAATTTATAGATTGCCAATGTTCCTGTTATTTTACCAACCACAGATAATACAGTTTTAGAATCAAATGATCAGACATGTAGTAACGCATTTGAAATTAATATAAGTAAAGTCAGTAAAGACAATAGTCTAGATGAACGTAGAAATGAATCTAATGTTGAAGATAAAGATATACAGAAGGTAAGTTAAATTTATAACCACACAATATATTTATTATGTTAATTAGTATTTATAATAATTTTTAATATACTAATTTATAGATTGCCAATGTTCCTGTTATTTTACCAACCACAGATAATACAGTTTTAGAATCAAATGATCAGACTTGTAGTAACGCATTTGAAATTAATATAAGTAAAGTCAGTAAAGACAATAGTCTAGATGAACGTAGAAATGAATCTAATGTTGAAGATAAAGATATACAGAAGGTAAGTTAAATTTATAACCACACAATATATTTATTATGTTAATTAGTATTTATAATAATTTTTAATATACTAATTTATAGATTGCCAATATTCCTGTTATTTTACCAACCACAGATAATACAGTTTTAGAATCAAATGATCAGACTTGTAGTAACGCATTTGAAATTAATATAAGTGAAGACAATAATCTAGATGAATGTAGAAATGAATCTCATGTTGAAGATAAAGATACACAGAAGGTTAGTTAAATTTATATATATTGAAAATTTGGCAATAGAAAATTTTTTTCTATAATTTATATTTATTTTAAGAGTTTTCACTAGGTATTATTGCATTGTATTTTCAAAGTGTTTACCAGAAATTTAAATGCAAACTTGCATTTCTTATACTATGTATATTATATTCAAACTGTAATTGTCCCAAACTTAATGTTATCAATTTATTATTAAGACTTGATGTCTTACTTATTCATTTTTATTGTGAGTAATTTTTTTTAAATTTTGATTTATATAGGTAATTGATATTTCTCTGAATAAAAATCATACTCCAGAGCAACCAATGTTAACTATATTTCCAAGAAATCGAGATAATAGATCTTTTAATTCCAATTACTATAAATTGTATAACTGGATTGAATACTCTCAGTTAAATGATGCAGTGTATTGTTTTGCATGCAGACATTTTTCAATAAATAAATGTATTCGTGGCCAATATAGTGGTAACTACGTATTTATCGATCGAGGATTTAGTGGTTGGAAAAAGCAGTCTGTATGTTTGAAGATTCATAACGAAAGTGATAGACACAAGTCCAGCATTGAAAAATGGACGCTATATTTAAGTACAAAACAAAATGATAACTGTATTGCAAATTTACTAACTCACTCAAGACTAGAAGATATTAAAGAAAATCGTAATCATGTTTTTTTTTTATTAAAAGCTACCCTGTATCTTGCAAAACAAGGACTTTCATTTCGTGGCCATAATGAAAAAAGGGAGTCTTTAAATAGAGGTAATTTCATTGAACTATTAGAGACATTTGGAGACAAGAACACAAAATTAAAAATGAAATCAAGGTACGGTCATTATACATCCCACGAGTACCAAAATGATTTGATAGGTGTTATTGCTTCATCTACAAAAAATATAATTTTAAATAACATGTCTGAGTTTACTGCATACAGTATTTTAGTTGATGAAACAAAAGATGCGAGTAAAAAAGAGCAACTGAGTTTTTTAATCAGATTTATTGATAAAAACTATAATATTCAAGAAAAAGCTCTTGGCTGTTATCACATGAAAAGGTGTGATGCAGACTCTCTAAGTAAAGCTATTTTAACTATTGTTGCAGAAAATAAGTTGGACATTAGTAGATGTGTAGCCCAGTGTTACGATGGTGCATCAGTGATGAGTGGGTCTTTTACAGGTGTACAAAAGAGAATAGCAGACATTGTTCCACACGCTATATATATACATTGTTATGCACATCGTCTTAACTTATGTTTATTAAATTCAATTCAAGACATAAGGTCCGTGGTAAACATGTTTGATACTGTTCAAGGTATTTATACATATTTAATGAATAGCCAAACCAGGTATGAATTATTCATTAAAATCCAAAATGATAAAAAAATCAAGGTATTACATTTGGAAAGATTAGTAGAAACCAGATGGTCGTATTGGTATAGCTCACTACAAAAAATAAAACAGAGATACTCAGAAATCAAAGAAGTTTTGACTATTTTAACTCTACAAGGAGATCAAACAGCTAGAGCATGTGGATTACTCGAGGAAATTTCTACTTTTCAATTTATTATGATATTGAGTATTATGAAAAAAATTCTCAAGTGTGTTCACTGCTTGTCATGTGAATTACAATCAACTTCAATTTTTTTACCTGATGCTATGCATTTGGTCAAATCAACTAAAAAAGATCTACAGAGTTTCCGTAACGAAGAGACATTCTTTCAAATTCATAATAAGTCAAAATTATTTGCTAAGAAAAATGGATTAGCTGATGACGAAGTAAGAAAAATAAGATTAAAAAGAAATTGTACATTCAATAAAAATTTGGATGACTACTTGGTGGATTCTACATTAGGAAAAGCTCAAAACACAAATATTACACAAAATGTAAAAAGCGAAGTTTTCTATGCTATTATTGACAGGTAAATAAATATTTATTTAATATAATATTACTATAGAAATCTATCTTGATATTTTAAAATATAATATTGTACCTACATAATAGTACTTTCACTCATCAATATTTATAAAAGTGTCATAGACAATTCATTTAAAAATTAGAATCAATATGTTATTAGCGAGGTACTAAATTGTTAAAAATTAAAATCACATTAGGATTTACTTGCTGAGGTATTGTTGTTCTTATAATACATGCACTTTTGTTTACAAATTAAAACTACACTCAGAAAATCTTATAATTATTGTTTAGATAGATTTGTATTGCAAACTCTCGGATATTTCATAATATTATTTATATTTACTAGAGATTTATATTCTTTTATATTTATTTACCAGGTTTCTGACACAGATAGACTTGCGTTTTTCTGAAAAAAACCAAGATTTATTTAACATATTCCAGATATTTGATTATAATAATAACAACTATTTCAATGAAGAATGTTTACATTTACAAAATTTTTTAAATCATTACAAATATTTTAAAATTAATGTATTAAAAATTCCATCTGAATTTACTTCTGCAAAATCGTTGCTTCAACAAAAAAATATTGTTCAACCAGATTTAAATTTAATTATTGATACACTCAAAAAACTACCAGCAGCATTTTCAGAAACATTGAAGATACTTCAAATTATAAACACTCTTCCAGTGAGTACTGCATCAAATGAAAGGTTTTTTTCTTCACTCAAAAGAGTAAAATCTTATCTAAGATCTTCAATGGGTGACGAGCGTTTGAGTGACTTATTGGTCATAGCGGTAGAAAAAGAAGATGCTAACAAAATAGATTTGGAAGAGGCAG
Organism: Macrosiphum euphorbiae; assembly: GCA_949089665.1. Taxonomy (NCBI): domain Eukaryota; kingdom Metazoa; phylum Arthropoda; class Insecta; order Hemiptera; family Aphididae; genus Macrosiphum; species Macrosiphum euphorbiae. The sequence goes on along the minus strand of CARXXK010000005.1, from coordinate 24,783,108 downwards.
TAGATAGATTTTCGAAACTAAAAAGTAGAAGGTATAAGCTAGAATAGTATAATTAATTTAAAAAAACTTATGAATACTGTACGTCTGTAACTATATAGAATATTGTATTATTATTAAATTATTTATTATAATAAGTAAATAAATATAATGTATTCATTTTATTTGGAATAAATTGCATTGATTAAATGTAGATACCTATACCTGTACGGCTGTACAGCTGTACCAAAAGGCAAACAAATTATTAATGAATAATTTGAATTCATTAAAATATATTCTTCAAGAGCCTCTTGAATGATATTAAACGATATCTGCATATACTATTTTTTTAAATGTGGCCTGACAAGAAAAAAAATTATCCTGCTTAAATGTTGGCACCCCTATTATAAAACTCAAATGGCGCCCCTGGGTTTATTGCCCTTTTTCGGCTGTTGTACGCCTTTGTGTGTACCTATACTTATTATGTATTATATTATAATGCGGGTAATAAGACCGTTATTATATAGATAACATTATCAACGTCGTACGTCAAAGTCGACGTCGATATATGATGTTTGTATTTTCGTGATGTTATTATTATATACGTATACAAGTAAGCATATAGGTATCGGTATGTCCGATTGAAACCATATTTTTTAAATATTTTATAAAAATTTGATAGGTGCAGTAGCTATAAGTATCCTGCACATTGTAAGTTGAATATTTTCAAAACGAAGAATAGCTAGTTGAAAACTTCGTTGTTCTAAACGTTTAAGTATTTAACATAGAACACGGGTACCAATAAATAATTAAGTCCTAAATCATAACTAACCTTAATATGTTAAGTATAACACTCAAGAGTGTCGATTATTTAATTATGGTGATTATTTAGAAACAAATTTACATAAATAATTAGGTAAGTACCAGTCTAAACGAGGCGCGTGACAATGCCATAGATCTTATACATAGGCAATTGGCTACTAACTGTGATGTAAGAAATAAGAACACAGATTATAAATGTATAAATATGTAATTATTGTAATATCTGAGCACAATGATTTAACTGCGATGTTCTAATTTTAAAGCGTTTTAGTAATATAATTAATATGCATAACACGATAATGATTGATGTACAAACCGGCAGATTCAAAACACAAACAGTGTACAGCGCTTGTCGTTCTTAAATAATTGAAGGGGAGAATTAATGAAGGCTGAAGGGACATTGCAGTTAAACGACCGTTATAATAATAGTTTTGCCCGGAATCGGAGCCCCGTTTGTAATCGTATACATTTATAATGATGATACAAATCTAAATACTACCGAGGGAACCATTTGGGCGAATTCAACATGGATGAGTTGTGTTAATTGAATATCGATATTGCAATATTAAACCGACTAAATTGTTACGAAAAATCTGTTTTGTTACTGCAGTGATAAAGTGTATGATGTATATATGTGTGTGTGTGTGTGTGTGTGTGTGTCTGAGTGTACGTATATATAAGTATTAGGTATATAATATAATACATAATTATTTTTATCACTATTATAAAATGAACAATGGCTGCTTTTATCGATTCTCTGTTAATACGGCACCGGAAAAGTATAAGAGTGGAAAAAAAGCTTAATCGAAAGAAGAAAAAATTGCCAGTCGTTGTCCGTTATTGAACAAAACGCAGACTATCATCTTTATGAATTATGATGTAAAATATGAAATAATAACATATAAATTATTGCGTGTACCTACTTACATATTTACATATTACTAATAGAAACTCAATGAGATATAAAATTATATGATTTTTTACGACATGATATTATAAATTTCGACAGAATTATTGAATCATCCAACAGTCCTTAAAAGTGTATAATATTATCCTTCGAAACAGTCACAAACGAGAAATATTATGGAAATATTATACAATATACATTTATAATGGTTACAACTTATATTATATAATGCGTATTTGGTTTTATAATTTCGAGTACATATTATTTAATATTATTCATTATTGGACGATCATCTATTAAATTTAAATTAAATGCTTTAATATTATATGCACATAATATTATCGTTGTTGATGAAAAAATTTAGTCGATAAGGGCTTATAAATCTGCACTGGCCACTCAGTTAGAAAATAGAAGTCAAACTATATACAATTACCCTTGGATATTTTTTCACTAAACAAAGGTTTCAAAAATTGCCCAAATGTAAAATATGGGGAAAATTTCTCTATAAACTCGACAAAGTTAACCATAGATTATGTAATAGATACAACGTCTAAAATTGTACATATTTATGAGTAGTGTAATTTTGTCCATGCAAACGAATTAGACGTTAATTAATTATATATAACAAATTAGTTAAAAAAAAATACCCACGAGTTAAAAATTATGACTAATATTATAAAAATATTAAATTTTACATACATTATTGTTGCAAATATTTTCTTCTAAAATAAGATATAAATATTCTTAATTTATTGGTAGATCATATCATTGAATTATATACATTATTTTACTACAAATTTAATAAAATGTTTATAATATTATAAGACTTTACGTTGACATAATATTTGCCAGTTTAATAAATTAATTTATATTTTACGCTAGAAAACATTATCAATTTTAGAACACCCTTTCAAGTATTCATATGAGCATATATTATATCCTACTAATATTATAAACGCGAAAGTTTGTGACTTTGTTACTCTTTCACGTAAAAACTACTGGACCGATCTTGATGAAATTTTGACACTGTGTGTATTTTGGTCCAATTTAAAATATAGGCTAATTTAAAAAGGGAGATGACCAACCCCGGGAGGTGCTCAAACGGGAATTTTGAGATTTCAGATGGAAATTTTAGTTTATAAATGGTTGCCATATGGGTTTTTAAGCTATTATAACAATAATAATAATAAAAATAAAATATATTTGCTTTAATTTTTAAATATAAATTATATTTAATGGGATTAAATAAATTGATTATTTTAATCAACCGTAGGTGGAATTAAGTAAAAACAACAAACTTGGTATAACGTTGATACTTTAGAGTTAAATCATACACTTACGTACAAACAGCAATGGGTCCGCGATCTATCGCAGGAAGATAGCCTACCTGATAAATGACAATGTACTGCTGTGATTTAGAATTTTTATTCCGGGAACGGAAAAGTTAGGATAAATTTTGAACACCGTACACCGAATATTATTAAATAATGAATCGAACAAAGTTTGAGTCATATAGAGTTGATACATTTAACGGGCAACGAAGTGCACGGGATCAGCTAGTATATATTATATTATATTATTATGAACTTATGTAAGTATATAATATGTCACACGTCGATGACTTGCAGTTACTGCCGATGACCGATACGACGCTAATAATATTATATTTTATACGCCTTAATATTTCCAAACGTCAACAGGTTATTCCAGCGCGTGATTACATTAAATTAATATTGTAGATGGGTAGTAAATGTACATTATTTTATTATATTATAGTATATCGTAAGTAAGTAGGTACATACGTATACCATGATGTACACCTCGCCGTGGATCGATCGACTCTCGTAATCGGACGTTTTGCCTTTTTCGATAAATGCGCGAACGTGATTTGTATAATATTTTATAGGTACCTACTGCAGTCTATAATAACTATATTACTTCTACTATAGACTATATAATATACTTGTGAACCGTATATTATACAGAGTGTCTCGTCTAGCTTGAGATGTTGGATTTGTGGTCTCATACTCGCATGATTATTTTGAAATAAGAAAATGTATTTGTATTCAAGTATTCGTTCGTCGTATTATAGACCGTTGTGGATTTATTTTATAGGTCAAAGGTTACACCTAATCTATCTACTAAAATATGTGTATCGCGTTTGGTTGAACATTCGATAATTATTCGTGCACGCTCCTCAAATCAACGAAGATTGGTGATTGGACATTTTTTTCCCAGGATACAGTGGCCCCATATCGGCTGTCTCAAATTTACAACTTCAAAAAAAAAAGAAAACGAACTCATATCCATAAAAGTATGCGCACGTCGGGAATCTTATATCTCTGTTCAGTGCTTATAATATTGTGATACAGACATACAGGTATTTGACTATAATAATAATGCGGTTTAACTATATATATATTAGATTTTTAAAAATCGATTGAGTGGCAAACGCGACGAGACGCTCTGTATACAATACGATACTTAATGAGGTACCTAATAATAATAATATGTGATGTGTACGACGTAGATAGGTACCTCTACATATATATATATACAATAATATTATGTCGTCGACCAGTTTCGCGATAGACTCTTCAAAAAGCGGAGCACACAGACGTCACGGCGAACGAACCTAATGCCGGCTGCATCGCGGTATATGGGTTATACCTATATATAGGTATACGCCGAGTACGATTTATAATAATATTATTAAAATATAATGAGCTGCCGGTCGGTGGTTTTCTGCGGACATCGTCGATTCACTTCACGTCTCGTCGACGGTGCATCACCCGCCTGCGTTTAAATTTTTTAACGTTTCCTTTTTCCCATTTGCAGCCATCGCGATATTATATTATTATTGTGTATTGTGTTGCGCGTAAGAATGATATAATACTCGTGCTTCGTATATTATTATTGTATTATATTGTATAGTATCTATCTATATGTACGTCAACCTATATAGTCGTAAATATCGCTAGCGATATTCCACGGTAGAGCAATAATGATAAACGTGTGTGGATTCGTAAATCTAAGTGCAATATGCGGATTGCGGATTAGGTAATGGTTCCAGGATCGATGTACACAGAGGCGAATAGACGTCAAATTATCAACGACTAAAACTTGTAATGTAATATAGTATTTTAGTACTTAGTACGACTTATTACATAGATCTAAAATATGTGACGCATCTTCAAATATTATATCGATGTACCTACTTATGAAAAATATTCGTTGAAGATAGACCTCAGAATAATATCCGTCGAAGGTGGCACCTACAACACTATATATAACCGATACAATCACACGAATCATTGAGGAGCCATTTTCGGTCTTGTAAGCCTATGCGTATGATAAATAATAATTGCAATATGTAGGCATAGGCGGACATTTAGTTGAATTTTTAGGGGGGCTATAATAATCCAATATAAAGTGACCCGCAGGGGCTTCGCCCCCGCACCCCCTTCCCATGCACAAGTGTAATATATTACTAATACAAATATGAATATGTTTAAGTTGTAATAAAAATAAAGAACACTTAATAGTTAATATTTTATTTTATTTTAATAACATATACCTATTTTTATCAGCAAATATATTCAAAATATCATTGCTATTTATATTTTTGGACATATCTTTTTCAATATATAGAATAGAAAGATCGCTGAACCTATCCTGAAGCATGGATGTCCTTAGCCAAGTTTTTATTTTTCTCATTGCACTGAAACTTCTTTCGCAAGTAGCCGAACTGATAGGTATTGTTAATGCTATGGTAAATAGTTTTTGTAAATTAGGGAATATGGTTTTGTTTTCTGACAAAACTCTTATAACATCTTCTATATTAAAATAACGTCACAACGACAACGGTCGTGATCCCTCGAGCCGACGCTCGACATATCGATGAGAAGAGATAACACGTCGTCTATCGAATATGCTCGTGACCGCATGGTAAATTGAATCGGTCATTTCGAAAAGGCCATTTCTCCACACATTTTCAAAACTAGTTTTATGTGATAGATGTATTAAACTAATAATAATGCATAACAAAACGATAGCATAATTATGAAAACAATATAATTTGACATTTCAAATTAAGTTTCGATTTTTGGGGGCTATTAAAATATTTAGGGGGGCTAAGCCCCCCTAAGCCCCCCCCCCCCGATGTCCGCCTATGTATGTAGGTATATAATATAATATTTGTATAGTATTTTGATTTTGTCATAATACATATATCGACTACTTTAACTATAGCTTTTTTTAGTACTAAAATTATTGGCGATCTTTCATTTTATCTTTCATAGTAGGTAGTAGGTACACAAATAAATAAAAAAAAATAATAAGTATTTCTTAAATAGTTGCCACTGTTATATGCATAGAATATTAATCATTGACTTGTGCTTTTATTTTTGTTAAAACCCTAGTCGTGGCTACAACTGCTGCTGAAGCTGCAGCTGTTCTGCAGTCGCATATATCGTGACCGAACGCCGAGTGATGATTTCTCTTTAATTGGAAAATCGTCGAATGTCGTGTTGTATATTATTATTATAATGCTCGCTCTTACGCATTTATATACATACACATATTATATAGTATACTGAAACGACCCCTAGCGATCGGACGACAGATATCGAATAGGGAAAAAAATCGCTCCTCGGACGGTAAATCGTTTTCTCGCAAATGGATTTGTGTACATAAATAAATATATATATAAATATACATATAAGCGTATACTCAGGGCGGGCTTGCGCTACGAGGGCAATCGAATTTGCAAAACGACTTTACATTGCACGTGAAATGACTATGGACTCGTATGGAGCGCGTGCGCGCGAGGTTTTCTGTACTGGGGAAATAAGAATAAAATGGCAAACGCGACAATATATATATATATTATATATACATAACATATACTTCGTCCATACAAAAGGGGGTGCGAATCGCATAATGTTATCGTTTACTCGCAGTTAATTCAAGTCGTAGAATTTTTTTCCCCCCTCTCCATCCTCACCCGGGGCCGCTCGTTCCTGTATATATATATGTACATTATATACAGTGTGTGTTTATATATTATAAAGTATATATATATTATTATAGATCGCGCACTCAGTCTCCCGCAGCAGAAAATAAGGGTTGGCGCGCATAAACTTATACTTCGCCATTCGCGAGCGGTGTGGTCGGGGGGTGTACACGCAAGAGCTGAGAAAATCTCGAATTCGTGCGTGTATATTATTGTACATATATATATTATATTATATGGGTATATAATATACTGCACGCGTTCTAATAATATATACGGAGGGCTGTGAAAAGTGTATATAGAAAAGAAACGGTATGTATACGTATTATTATTTCCTCCTGGGTCTTCTTGTTGCCGCGTGCGCGTCGGAATTACGAATATACAAACGCCCCCCCCCCCTTCACTCGAGAATCGAATCGTTTTATCAAGCACGATGCGTATACCTATATAATATACACACTTCATACTGTGCGTACATGTATATAGATCCTATATCGACGAATAAAAACCTCTAGACGCATACTGAATTGTACATAATATAAATGTATATATATACCTATAGGTATACGGTTATACTATGTACGGTATACTATACACATACAATAGTTGGTGAACTTATACAAACAAATTAAATTATGAACGAGCAGGTAGTTAATGAGTAATTAAAAGAATATAAAATAGACGAGCAGAGTAGAGGGCTGATACTATATGTGAAGGAGGGTACCCCTGAACCATTTTACTCATCTGCTCAGCTAAACTTTAAATATTTGCAACCGATCAACTGCAGCATGCTGATTCGAAATTCGTTTTTGAAATGATGCGAAAAATATCCTACTAGGTAATAATATGAAACTAAAAATGTATCTCACTCAACTGTCAAAAACATAAAAAATTATAACGCTAAAAATGTTGTTGCGTCATGACATAAAATTACGTAAGAAAGATATTTTCAAAAAAGTTAATACGTTTCGAAATAATGAATGTAGACACTTAAATTGATCACCTCGAACACATAATACAGTATTATAATAAATGATTTATCATTAAGATATATTATATAGGTAGGTAGGTACCTAATATTTTTGTATTAATTTGTTATTTTTATTAGTTTTTATTTGTATTTCTTTATGTTGTTATATCGATCCCGCGAATCATTCACACAACGTTATGTAATAATATTATATATAGCCCAAGGTCTAGAAATCTGAATGACTTTAAAGATTTCGGATAGTACCTACTTGACAATGTAGTTCCACTACTTGAAAAAATTCATATTATGAATTTAAGATTTTGATATCACTATATTCACTATAGGCATGTGCTTTTTAAAAATGTTATTTGTTCATATAGATCGGTATACAATGTAATTTTTGTTTTTTTGTCACATAAATATAATACATCTATATGTATCCGTCAAAACTTATTTTCAGTAGTTCATATTACAATCTTAAAATTGACCCAATTAATATTATTGATTTCGTAACAATATAAGAAGCAACAGGAATAAAATATTGTACAAAAATCCCGAAGAAAACATGAACTTCAAATTTGAAATTTTGGTTAATAAAAAATTATGATATTGTAGAAAAAGCAGATGTAAGAAAAGAAACAAAATCATTGAGTTACTATCCATGAGCAAAAATGTTATCTTGTTCAACCACCTATAACATATCAAAAAACAAATTTGAAATTAATATAAAAATTTTTTTTGTAAACTTTTTGCCATTATTACATTAATCCGGCACTGCAGTAAGTCTGCAATAAAACCAGTGCTTCTATAATGATAAAACTACAATAAACGCGTTATAATGACACTGTTGTTTGTACATAATTTATATGTATAACGCCTTATAAACTATTTTGGTATGTGGCACGAGTTTTGTTTTTTAACGACTAAATAAAACGCCTCGGGGAAATAATTCGTCTACACAAATTCTTTATCTTCACAAATCGATACTTTTGGGTTTAAAGTTAAAATAATACTTATAGCAATATGATACACACTTGTCGTTTTACTGTCATTTAAGTGCGGTCATATTTTTACCAAAACATTTTTGGATAGAAAACATGTGTTATTGAAGGGACGAACACGAAGCACGACGGTTTTGCTGGGTATGTATTGTGTTCTCCCAAAAGACGTCATCGCCACCACAATCACAGGTGGGCGTAAATAATTGCAATGGAACTATTTAGGTACCTATTACTTATATGGCTCTGTTATTATTAAACACGAAATTATATAATACTCCCTCCGATAAACAATGTTATGCGGTTCGACGGATTTCCAATGCATCGAAAGTAGAAACTCGAGTAACGACAATAATTATTAAAATTTATTCAGATAAGTGTATCCGGGACCCGAACATACTTAATATAGATGTATTATGTTACGTTAATGATCATGCAAACGCATGATTAGATATAATGAGGATGTTTAAACACGTAAAATAATACCAATATGGTAGGTAGTAGTCGGCTTATCATACGCTTTTTTACGGTTTATTTCTTATGCTAATGATATTATTTATTCTATACATGACCCGATGACCCAGGACCCTACACACAGTCCCCAATGTTCCGAAACGATTTGAGCTACTCGTGCAGGCGATTATTACTACTTATATTATTATTATTATTATTAGGTATATTATACTAAATATACTTTGGGTGCAACTAGCTGGGTTAGAGGTGCTATTGCATATTATATAGTTCTACATATTATGGTGCACCATATTGCCCATGCACCGAATCCAAACATGATTTAGGTCTATATAATGGCAAAATATCGTTTTATTAATCTCTAAGTTCTATACATTGATATAGTGATATTGTTCACAGACTTCACGTAATTACCCAATATGCAAAGCATGATGACCGTTACAGTTACCGGTACTGCAGTTTCTACCTAGGAATAATAAGTGTAGTCTTTATTATTAGTCACTTAAAATACAATTCTAACAGTTATTTATATGTCACACACTTATACCTACAGTCAGCACTATAAAATATGTGCTAGACTCAGCTAGAGAGTAAGGGAATGTGTGTTTTCTTCAAGTTTAAATTAAAAAAAAAAAATATTGAAATGGCATTTTTGTTTGCAGAGAAGTATCAATTTTTTACTTAGTGCCTTTTTAAATGGAGAGTTATGTTCGGGTGCACCCCCCCCCCCCACATCATACGTATTTAAACGTATACGACATACATTCGACTAACAAATATACAGTGAATTTCGAGCACCCTCTGTCCCAACTGTTATATAGTACTTGATGAAGCATGCAGACAATAGTATGAAATGGGTCATATATAACAGTAGTAATATCACTATGTGATTGTTATTATACCAAAACGCTCTTAAAATGTGTACGGCAGACGTCGCTTAGAATAGGAACGTACCAGACGATACGACGGTGTTGAGCAGTGCATATATTGTACAATAATATTTACAACAATAATAATATTAAATTGTTTAATAATACCTCTAACACTGCAGTCCTACAAGCTTCTTTGTAACAATATTATTATATAGTACAACTTTGAGCGAGCTTTTGTTCAAAAACCCTCGTCGGCATTTTTCATTTTGTGAAAATCATATTATTTATTATATACGCGGCGTATAAGTCCACGAGCTATCTCGTCTTTTCGACAATATACGCACCTCACGAAGATGACAAGTGTGCACCCCCCAAGAAGCGCTATAATAATAATATAACAACAGCAATAATAATATATAACCACTAAAACGCACGATGACGTGAATATATCTATTATATTATGCGAGTTTGGCGTCTATATACATACATATCATATATACGAGCGACGTAGGTATATATATCATATTTGCTGGCTTAAGTTGTTCGGCTATTATATTTCCAGCGCACATAGGTAGGTACGTAATAAAATCTCGAATTCTTTTTTATATATTTTATTTCCACCGTTTTTATTGTATATTTTTTTTTCACCCCGACTATTATCGCACCCCCCTCGATTCGTTGACGTCACCGCCATCACACGTGCACGGTGCACCTACCTATTTATTGCGTTTGAAGAAGATATTATATACATAAAGTATAATATTATATTATCATACGTCTATTACTCTATTATATTATTATATAAATGTACCTACCTAAATACGTATAAAAAATAAACAACAATGCGCACTCTCCAAATGGGTTGGAAGAAATCCGCATAGGCTTTTCCTATTATTCTCAGGGTTTTATAATGCTGCAGCTTGGTGTCGTACCTATGTCTATTATAGTAAAAGAAAGCATCGTGCTTAGCCTTAGGCGTAGGTACCGATAATTGTCCAAAATATACTCAGGAAAATTTGATCGCTAATTTATTTAAAATATGTTATCATCACGTTAAGGGTTCAACAAAAATCGATGCGTCGACGAGCTGCTGTCAAATCGATGCGAAAGCGTTCTAACAAAATTTCTCAACCCTCTTCACCATCGGTCGTTGCGTCACTCAGACTTCGGCGATTCTTTTGTAACCTTCATAGAACTTTCTGCAGTTTACTGTAACATATAATATTGTATAATTATTATTTTAATGTATAATTTTTATAATTTTACTATGAGCGATTTAAATTTATTTAAAGCTCCCAAATTTTTTTCCAAAAGCACAAATGTCGATTCGGGAAATTCATGAAGTCACGGCGAATAGGTTTATTTACGATATTTCGTCAACGACCTCTATATAATATTATTATTAGTTATTACGATGTCAAAACATCGGTTATATATTGTATGTTATGTGAGTAACGGATTTCTAAAACCGATCCCACGATTACTGCACGATGGAAAATTATTTCTCGATATGCGGTAAAACCTTTTAAACGTTACACGGCGTCATTGTGAAAAAACTTTTATCCTACTCCTTAGGTAGGTTCTTATAACAATATATATTATATACGTTCGCATTGAACCGTATCGCTCTGGCCGCGGCGCTTTTATAATATATAATAATATTATATTGTGGTATTGGGTAACCTATATATATATGAGTGTATTCATCATAATCACTATGGGGGAGCGTAAGAAATTACACGAAATGGCACGTTTATGCACCTACCCTGCACCCTATATTGGTATTGTGATCGTAATGATATATTATATGGTGTACATTATTATTATATAGAGATGATTAAAGTCTGTTTTCGTGTGCACTACACTGTGCGAGAACGTATACGTATGGAGGTACCTAAAATACAGAATAGAAATCGCGTACGACAATATATATACCGCAGCGACGTCGTTTATCTGCTGTATAAGGTCGGGCCGGGGATATATTTTGTGTTCTATACGGTCCGGAACAATGCAACCGCCCGGGAAGACGGATATCAATCAAAAGGTATATATATACAACACACACACTCACACACACCTACCCATGATGTCCTGTACGCTTTAACACTTTTATTATGACGCGAGCTCCCGATATATACGACAGTAATAATAATAATACGTACGGTAGGCCGGACGACTACAATCAAAATGTGTTATCGGTTACGGTTTTCTAAGACGTTAAATGCGACACAATGGGTGTGTGTGTGTGTGCGACTTGAAACGAAATGTCGCCGAGTGAAAATATATATAACATGTTTCTGTTGTATCGCTTTTGATTTGTGATCCGACGACAGCGTGTCCATAACGACCTCGTTCGAAAACGTAGTAGTTACACTTGCGCCCCCCCGAGTGCGGTGCGTAAATAATTCGGACGATATACACATCGTGTTTGGTCTCTTTAATCGTAGCGTAAAGCACCGCCAAAATACCTTAATTTTCCCGTGACGCGATCATATTATATTTGGATATTGCAGGGCGTCTCTCGTTGCCACCGCAAATATTGAATTGTATGGTTGACATGTGCTATAGGTAGAAACCGTTTTCCGAACTCGTCGTATGTGGCGTAGGTTTATGTACTATATAGGTCATTTTGAGGTTGTATTCAAATAATTTTAAGCAATTGTAAAAAAAATATCAAATAGCGCATTTCCGTCGTCGAAAAGTAGTCGCCGAGAAGACCGGATATTAAGAGATATTATATTATATACAGCGCACCCCGGTGTCGTATTGAACTCATTTTTGGTGAGGAGCATGTATACAAGGTACCTACCCACCCCTATTGATGTTTATAATGGCATTTCCAACTCAGTAAAAATGTTTAAATCAAACATTTACAAAAAATGCTTACATTTGTAACGATTTGTGTAATCTGATATGATATTTCTACGATGTACCTATAGTCAGTAGTCACCTCCCAGATAGCAAAAAAAGATTTTATTGACATCAAAATATTATTTATTTGTTAATGATATGATTATATAATTATTAGGATTTCATCACATTCTGATTAAAATGATGTTATTTTAATAATTATATATTGTTGTTTGGCCACTAGTCTGAGGATAGATGAATGATACAATTATATTGTTAATTTATGATTTTTTTTAAAATGTCATATGAACATTTTTTTGATACATTTTAAAAATATTACCCTTCAACCATAAATTAACGTCATTTATTTTAAATTAATTTGTTATTATAAAATAATCATTTATATATTGTTATTTTTCTAACTATTATTTGATGATCCTTATCTTAAATTAATTTGATATTATTTTATAAATTTCTTAAGATTATTATTTTTTAATATAATTCTGATGGTAATTTTAAATTATAATTTATTTTAATATTAATAAATTTGATATTATTTTTGATCTATATGGTTCAATATAGATATCAGTAAAAAATATATCAAATAATTGAATTGCTAGCCAGACCTATGAGTACTATAATATATTATATAACTAATAATATTTAATATTAATAATCATAATAGCTGAGGACTAGAGGAGCTGTAATAAGTAATAGAAATATGAACATAATGACAAATATTATATATATTTATTGTATCCATGAAATTACATTACAATATTAAATGTTAAAAAATAAAATTCAAATCATACAATTTGCTTTTAATAATAATAATTAATGAATTTAAAAAAAAAAAATTTAAAAATCTTTAATGATTACTAATAGGTAAATAGTTATGTCTGGTAATTCCTTTAGGCATGTTCCTAACTTTAATTTTATACATTAAAAAATATTAAAATATATATTTAATTTATGTATTAGCCGAAGCCGATGCATTATCTAATAGATCAGCTTCCTGATTTTGATTATTTTTGCGTGTAGTCTCTAAATTTGGCACCAGCTATAAATATTTTTAGAGGATTTTCAACATCTATAGCATCAAACTTGCTGAATTTTTTCATTTTTTTGATTGCCTCTGTTATCAAATAAAAATTTAATAAAATTATTTACAATAATATATTATAGAGTTCTTTATCTAATTAATAATCAACAGATAATATAATATACGTAAAGAGATGTATAGTAGTATTATATGAGTCTGTGATAAATTTATTATACCTATGATAAAAAACAAAATCATAATATTATATTATAACTAATCAAACTTACCAAATATAATAGAACATGTTGCCAATGTGTAAAAAACTTTTTTATTTCCTATTCCTTTATAGCTATACTCTTCTAGAAGTCTATCTTGGAAAATAATGCGCATAATTGCAAGCACAGTGCTTGGTAATGTGTTTCGAGAGTACCGTTTAATTTCTTCAACCTTCAAAAAAATTTTAATTAAACATTTTAATATGTTTATGTAGTTAAAAATTAATATAAATTACCATTTTAGCTCTAAATTCTTTATTTAAAAGCTTAATTTCAAAGGTCTGCAAGTTTTCCTCGGTTTCAAGAGGCAAAAGATTATTGAATTCTGTTTGAAATGTATCGTCACAATTTCTTTTACTTTGATCTCCACTCTTGAAATCATTGAACAGCATGCCTTCTATATTATTAATTTTATCAGCCATCATGTTCAAGTCGTACTTAATATTACAAATTGTTCGGTTCATTTTTTGTAGATAATCTGAAATTTTATTAATATACTGATAATAAGTTGACCTATTTGAATAGAAAATTCAAAATTATTATAAAAAGTTACCTAGTACAGAATTATTAACTGCCGAAGAAGTATTTATATCAGATGACTCCTCTATAGATTGGTTCAATGTTACTTTGAAAGGCGACGATGTTGTATGAACTATTTCTGAAGATTTGTGTCCAACCAATTTATTTGAAGATATGACTCTTGTATCTGGACCTAATGAAGAAAAATATACTTATAAGTTATGACTGTATGTATATATAATATATATGTGTGTGTGGATATAACTGTTGTGTGGGTGATCTAAAATTATTTATTACTTTCCAGTTATTATTTCAATTAAAAATATATTTAATACTAGTTAGGAATTTATTTTTATTTATCACAAATAATTATGTTTTTATAAATGATATTATAGATATTATAGATATTGTCATGACAAATTACTCATCGTATTATAATGATCTTTGTACGCTATCATCTATTCAATACTTTAACTAGAACATAGTCTAAACTCTTCAGTCTTCTTTCTCTTTATTTAGAACTTATTTATTTTTAATTTTATTTCAGTAGATTTGCAATAATACCATAACTTACCAATATTTTTTAATTTCTTGACACCACTAAACACACTTGGACTCAGAGAACAATGGCGCTCAGGAATATCAAACGCCAAACGTTTTTTTACATTTAAAGATGTGACTGGACAAGAATTCGAAATATTTATCTCCTCTGCAGCAATGATTTTGGTTGGAGTTTCTACAAAATATTTAATCATTTGAAACCATTATATAAAACGATGATATACGAATTATTATTAGTATAATATTAATTCTACTTACCATGACTAATATTTTCTATGTGACGAGGACTATAATTCGGATCTGCATCACTATCATCAATTTCATCATCTAATAATAAATTATAAAACAAAAACAGATATTAAGTCAGTCATGCTTAAAGTGTTAGCAATAATTATAAGATTTACTTGAAAGATCACAAGATGCAGGACTCCATAACAAAGGATTTTCAGTTTTTTTACCTTTTAATATAATTTTTCTTTTTGTTTTATTGTTGGTACATGTATTTTCAAACTCATTTATTTGAGATGAAGACTCATTGGTGGACAAATCTGACGTGTATAAGGCCTTCATAGCTTTTTGTGAAGCAATACTATAACTTTCTAGAAATAAATACTAATTTTAATAAAAATACACCTTATAGTAATACAGAATAGCATATTATTTCAATATAATACACATACCAATGTCTTTCCCTATTTTACGTGCAGCATGAAAATTAAAATCTAATACATTGGGGTAAACTCTGTTTTGAATCATTTTTTTTATGTTCTTTTTTGGCCAAGCACATTTCTGGTTTTTAAACCAATAGTTTGGTACCGCTTCCACAGTTTTTTCATCCACAAATTCTATTATTGACCACATATTTTAAAATATTTTACTGGAATAACAATAATAAAATAGTTAAAAATTGACTATAAGAAGAATATTAATTATATATATTATGTACCTATTTAATTTTATTTAACAACTGATAAAAAGTGACAATCAAGATTGAAGCAAACTGATTTTTAAATAATTATCTTATTTTATTTTCAAAATTAATAAAACACTGATAAAAATTAATAATTGTTGGACTACATATATTATTATAATAAACATTGCTTATATCAAATTATAGTTTAAAAATAATACATATTATACTCCCCACAAGTTACAACTTAAAAAATATTATTTAATTATTTTAACTCTTTTATAATTCTAAATATATAAAATTACTTTTGTACATAAAATTAATAATTATATATTACTTACAAGAAGTATGTAGTAATGGTAAGGCTATAAATTGATCACCAGAAAGAAAAACTATCATTTTATTTTTAATCTCATTAATTGAGTAACAATAAAATTTGTTGCTTAATGTATTCACAGTATAAATATCTAACTCAGAAGATACAATTGGTTTATCAAATAAAATATTGTTGTTTTGAAATTTTTTACAAATTAAATACACTGTGTCATTTTTTTCTTTAACAATATTGAAAACTTTAACCAAAATTTTATTGTTTGTTAGTAGGAAACAGTCAGCTTCTATATTTGTTTTAATTGCAAACTGTTTCATTTTTAATGTGGTGAACTGGGATCCTTGTATATTTTCTGTAAGTGGTCCATTTTTATGAGATCCAGAAAAATGGAAAGCTGCAGGTGTTTCATTTTGAAAATGGGGTTTTAACAAATTTATTTCATTACATCTCTTAACCACTTGGATAAGCTGCTTGTCTGGTTTTCTTATCAAATTTTTTAAAGTACTCATGTAGTTTTCAAAAGGAAACGTTGAGCAATTATCCAGTGCACCAAATTTAATATAATCATCGCAAATATGGCTTAATCCATGAACATTATGTGATATGAGATGACATCCATACAGTATTTCAAATTGTTTAATAAAGTTATCTAATAATTTCCTTGCAATATTAATATAATGTCCATAGTCAGGGCTTAATAATATGATCATACCTAAACTTAAGTCAAAAAAGTTTTTCCAATGTTCCTTTGATATGATCGATTTAGTTGCAGAGGAACCCAAATACAATAAAAATGTCCTAAACTCAGTAGCTTTCCAATTTTTTATTAAAGCTAAGCTTCGAGGTTTTCTATTTATTTCACAAGGTATGTTTTTTCTTAAGCCTACTAGTGTTTTTGATATTTCTTCTATTTTCCAAGATGGATAACGAACAGTCAATGGGCCTTTCATCCATAAATAAATAATTTTTCGAACAACGCCTAAGCAAACTAAATGTTGATAATCCATAGAAAAATCAGAAACAACATCAAAATATGGTACAGTAACTAAAATGGAAGTATTTCCAATATGATATTCTTCGTCAGATCGAGAAATATAATTTTGATGTGTTCTCTTAGTGGGTTGATTACCTGATGTGTGTGGAAAAGTTATCCGATTCAATAAATATTTACCTTCATGTTCACACCTTGAGCAAGAAGAGAAACCGGTGTGGCCTTTGGTTTGCAGTAAAAAAGACTTAGCCGGGGCATCACAACATAGAACATCTATTACAACTTTAAATTGTTTTCCATTTATCTTAATACCACTGTTATGTAATTCATTTATGTCGTCTACAAAATATTTTAAAAATGCATTGCTGTCATAAGGTTTTCTATTCCCACAATATATTCCTATTGGAAAGACATTATTACTATTTGGTCGAATATAGGCAAGTATTGGCCAAAATTCTTCTGCCGTTGATTTAAATAATGGTAGACCATCTACACCTGCTACTATTTTAATAACTGAAGTATCATTTTGTAAACTAGATGGAAAATGTTGTTGAATAGCATTAGCTAAACCAAAATGATAATAATTACCAGGTTCTACGATATGAAAATTTGAGGTGTCTAATGCTTGAGTTTGTAAGATTGTTCTAGAATCTTTAGGTAAGTATTCAAAACAGGCATGTTGTCTCAAAACAACAAGTAAACTATTAAGAGCACTCTGTGTTATTTTACAACTGACTGCCCATTCAGCTAATAACGATACAAAAATGGATGTTTTACCATATTTATAATTATTTGATGTACAGTCATTATTGTGTTCATCTGATGAAGACTCGCTTTCACTATTACTATTAATACTAATTTCTGATAAATTTTCTAAAGCTTCATTATTTAAATAATCTTGAAGGATTGATTCATTTGAACTTCTTTGTGGAGGTGTAAAATTAACATTTTCATCAGAAATATTAGAAGTAGATACAAATACATTCGAATTTGAGTTTACTCCTGGGACAAAATTGATTTTTGATGAATGGGATTGTGGCATAACATTATGATTAATCATGGGGTCTGAAATAAATGAAGCTATATTTCTGAGTTCATCCTCAACTCTTCTTCTCTTAGTTCGGCTACTTAGATTCGACTGTTTTTTGTACGACATTATACTATAATAGGATTGGTATAAAATTTAATTTTATTAATTAGCTAGGTACCATTGTAATCAATATCATATAATTTAATAAAATAATTTAAATACTTAAGCTACTTATTTATTACAATAAAAATCAAAAGTAGGTTTTGATGTAAACTATACTATTATAATAATTATTACATAACACAAATCAAAATATTATTTTGATTTGTATTTTCACTAGTTTAAGGATAGTAAATATGATATGAAATAGATGATAGTAAATATGAATAGTAAATCAACTTGATTAAGAATTCAAAATACACAATAATTTATATTATATTCTTGAAAATGTTTGATGGTAATTTAATTCCATCACTTACATTTAATACATTTTATATTAGCGTTGATTTACTATGTAAATGTTGTAATGATAAGTTGTTAAGTATATTTTCAGTGCTACTTATGTGTGAGCATGTCACCAGACATAAATAATTGTACTATGAATTAATAACTAATAAATAAAGTGGGTAATTAACTTGATTAATTAGTTTATCAAAAAAACCATTCATTTTACAATTATTAGGTACATACCTATATAGTTTTATATAGCGGGAAGATTATTTAAAATTTTATAACAATTAGCAATCATAAATAAACAATTTTATTGTAATATAAAAAACATAAATACGATAGGTATGTATAAGTCACTTAAATTATATATACCTATTATAGTTCTGACTAAACTAAAAAATTGATGTACCTACCCATTACCTAAATATTAGTATTGAAGTAAAATGTCTGAAACATTAACTATTATTGTGTTAATGATAATTTGCCCAAATTTATCAATACTAAATAGGTACCTAGTATAAAATGTTTATAATTTTAACAAATTACTATCAACAATTATTTTGGTATTTTGTAAATTTTTTAGTAATACTATATACCTAATAGGTACCTATACTAGGTACCTATCTAATATCAATACTACACAACCTTATTCAACAATGTATCAATGTATTACATAATGCAATTAATATTATATTGGTAAAGCAATAATTGTACATTTTTACCTATAGGCTATAGATACATCAAAATAAACATACTTAACACTATTTTACGTTCTTGTATGATTGAAAACAATTAATAGGTAAAGGTATTAGTTTATTATATAACACCTATATTATAATGATGTATGTACATATAGCATATAATATTTTGGAAATATATTTTAGGATGTAATTAATATAATAGGTATGTCAGATCAGAAAATTCTTATTCATTTCAATAAACTATTCTTAAACGTGTAGGTATATTTTAATAATCAGCTTGCTTTAATCGCAAATTACTTAACTTAATAACTATATTAGGTATTATAATAAATACTTAATATTACCATATTTAGAAATAAAAGTAATTAATATATAATATAGAAGCAAGTATATTATCTTACCTGTCGTTAAGTCAAAGTAAAATAAATGGAAAACACAAATCGCAATTATACAGTTTAATCTTCTTTACGATTGTAAATACGTATCTTGAATTAGCAAAACAATGCACTAGGCAGTGTGTATAACTTTAATAATTAACACTTTTTAAAACATAAATCAACACGAATAAACTTTATTAATCTCGACTAGACACACGGACAGAGAGTAACGAGCAATATAAAATAATATACACATGGAAATTGGAAATGACCACAAGACGTATTATTACTCTATGGCACAAGTTCAAATAGACAAAGACGGACAAGACGGTACAAACTCTGTAATAGGTTATGTTTGCGCTCTCTCGGCGCAACGGGTTCCCTACCACTACCGGGACAGACGACAGAAAAATACGTTTATACCGCGACTTTGGGAAAACCCGTTATCTTTATATATTTAGTTATCCCCTGCTATCTGCACTATACCTATCTGCGAAATTCTTTGTAAATTATTATTCCTCACCAAAATAGAAAAATACTATATAACGATTTACACAATATTATGTCACAATAACACCTCGGGTTGGTACAACCACCAACGAAATTCCCATTGGCGCGACCGTTATAACATTATTAACAACAAAATGTATGAATCAATAATTGTGCTCGTCGTTTATACGACTTATAATATTGATCATAATATAATATTAAATATATTCTTATATATACAAATTAGCTATATAATATAGTTATCATTTGAACAGACGCACGAACTACTATCATAATAATAATTATTATAATGTATTATTTATATATCATAAACATGAAATTATATGATTTCATTCAGTTACGTCTCAAACTTTTTTCTTTCTGTTCAATTTCTCTTACATTTTAACATATAGAGACCCAGGTTTAATCGGATAGAGCGAGATAGCGAATTTGCGAATGTTATTATTTTGTTTAGTCTCTCATGTGGCCCAGACATAATATATATGGGAAACGTTTGCATAAAAATTAAAAAGATACCTGCTATACGATACGTTGGAGGAGGGAATATTGGTGTGGGTTTAACTATCCAAGATAAAGATATAATAATTTAATATATTTACTCTGTAGCGTCCCACCTAAAAGTTGGATTTCCATTATGGTGCATTATATGATTGCTCGCAACTCGTAGCCAGGTACTGCACGTGTAGTGATATTATCTATTATTCGACTCCACACTCGTGCATGGAAGATGGTCTTCAAATTACGATTTAATAGGTGGTTTTATAATAATAGGCAAGCCATATTGTGATGTACCGAGCACGGGCGATATAGGTACCTACTCACCATTTTCACTGCGCGTTTTATTATTGCACCAAGCTTAAATCTTGCCATTTTGGAAAATATATAGTATAATATATTATAATATATTCTATAATAATGTATTAACATAACTATGGGTCTGTGTTTTTATATACCTATTATTTTGGGCTTACTCAGACACTGCAGTTATTATTATGATCAAATAAATTAAACAAAATAATAATACAAATAATTTATATTACCTATATATAATTATAATTTTATAATTAAATTTTTTTTTGAAAAATGGTTAGATTTAAACATTTTTTATATTTTATTTTCGAATCTTAATTTAATTATTTTAATTTGAATAATATATTGATAATAATAATAATATAGATTCGAAATATTTAATTATAATATTAATTGAAATAATTTTATGATCACATTTCCAAAGTATTGTTTTATAATTTCATTAATGATGTCATATTATTGATATATTCAAAATTTATTTATAACAATTCATATTTAATAACATAATGATAATATATTCAGTGTATTATTTTATTATTTCATTAATTATGTCATATTATAAATATATTCAAAATATCATTTAAACAATTCATATTTAATAGTATAATGATAAAACATAATGAATATCATTCTATTATTTCAGTTATGATATCATAATTATAATATTTTCATAATTTTTTTTATAAAATGATTATTTGATAGTATATTAATATTATTTTCATAATAATATTTTCTTAATGAAAAACTGACAATTATAAAATATTATCATTACGGAATTGCTATCTGGGCTAGGTGGCTAGGTGACTAAGTATTTTGTGTGCAGGGGGACCACTACCCACCAACCAAAATTTTTGAAGGAGCAATTGCTCCAAAATTCCAAAATAATACCTCCACTGTCGCACCCTAACCGACCAGTACGTTTTTCCACATCTTTCCCCGTTCTATGACTATTAATCCTTTTTCTTATTCACTAATCCGTCCCATAAACGTATATTTAAAAATTCCATTACAGCGGTGTGCATAAATTTAGTGATGGGACGATAAATTTTATTATTATTACTACACTCACTACACGTCATCATAAACACGGTTTTGCGCTTCTTCTCATAAAATGTTCGACACGTTCCGAAAGTATAATAATATTATATAGATATAGGTAACTATCCAATTGGTTGCAATCGGTCCTGTCAGCTGTTGATGGATCTCGTTTTATATATTTTTGGCACGTGGGATAAATAATATAACCATTACAATGTACTCGTATCATTATTAAGCTGGAAATTATAAAAATGTAATTAGATGTATTTGATATCGCAGTCGGACAATTACGCTTTATTCAATTAAATGTCAGAAAATAAAAATATTTATCATTTAAGTCTTTGTCGGTATTTATTGTGTTTTAAGAATTCGATTCAAGATGATGGTAGGCACTGGGTAAAAATAAAATACTAGGCGTCTATTTGGCACATCACTTAAAAATTAAAAACGAATCGGTCGACGACGAGTTTCGACTGTTCCGAGTAATATAATAATAATAATGACTAATAATGGTTTTTATTATTATTTTTTACGACAAAATGTTTATTTCTTACAATTTTGTAAGTTCGTGTCATGATATGTTAAGTAGAATTTAATGTATTGTTACAAGTCGGTTGACCGTAGCCTCGTACTTGTAGAGTTTGTAGGTAGATTTAGTAAATAAAGTAACACACACGTTTACTATTCAATTAATAAAGTTTATTGCGTTCTGAACATATGCAGACAATGGCACTCTCCATTCTCCACTCCCGTCTTAACATCTTAACGTTCCTTATATCTAAACTTATCTAGGACAATCCCTCCTATATAAAAGTGCTTACTTGCAGTTTTCGGGATTGTGCCTGTTTACACTAATTTACAATAATCAATCTATTTCATAATTCTAAATGTTTTACAAATACTGCTACATCCTTACTTACTTCCTATGTTTAATAATACTAATCCATAACAGTATTTTTAATGCAATTGTATATGCGATCAATTCATCTCGATTATGCGGCGACACTCTCTCTACCTATATATATATTATATATTATTATATTAAAAAGACTTGCCGTGGTATGCAAACTGATAAATGATCCTTTTGAACAAATTAAAATTCAAACTGATTTTTGTGAATAAAATATCAATATAAAATTACAATATTTTCAAAATCTTGTTAGGTTAGCCAGGTAAGCTGTTATATTATGCTTTCCCATGCTATATAACGCAAGAGAAATAACATTACGAATACTCAAGAAAATAGTACTATCGGTTAACTATCGATGAAGTGTAATGATAAAATATATTATAGTTCAATTTACTGAACGAAATTTCCAATGTTAATTAGTATTTGTCGATTATAAAAAGAATAATGAATCTCAATTAAAATAATTTGAATAAGCATATAATTATACTGAATTGTAAAAATAAATTATATTTTCTGCTTTTATTTACTAAGGCACACACATGTAATATACATAACTGTATATATGAATATGAAATTAATTAAAATTAAAATTCAGTATTTTATACACCTTTTAATATTACAGATTAAAATTAATGTGTTTAACTAAAAGATTAAAATAATTAAAAATAATTCCTATGACATGATTTGGGTAATTTTTAAAGCATCTAAGACCAAATTATTTAATTCAAAGTATTCTCAATCGTCATTATATTTTATAATAATATTATCTATTTACGATTAGCCAACGTAGAATTATGTTACAGACTATTAAAGTAAAAATAGACACATAAAGTTAATTAAGGAGAAACAAATAAATGTAGATATAATAATACATAGGTACACCGAATTGTATAATCGTAACAATAGCAATATCTAGTTAATACATTCTAAATAAAGTGAATTAAGGTTTTTTTTTATATAATGTATAGCTCTGCAGGTTTTATTTTTTTTTAAATAAATGCTTGTTTTTAGTACATCACTCAAAATGCAGTCACCGTCCAACTGTGCTTGGTGAAAATAATATATATAAGCAAATCACACTCATATACCCCAACCCCGCCCCCTGACTGTGCGATTATTGTGAAGAGTCAACGAACACAGTGTTCACATAACAGTGTTCTACCTCTATAATATATAATATATAGATATGTCATACAAGCCGATTGCTAGGCCTAAGCTTAAAAAATCATAAATATTCGTCCCGGTACTGCGCGTACTGTAAAAATAATAAATATAATATTTAGGTAACTAATTCAAGTTATTATAAATTATAGTATTTAACTGCAAGTGTATGCGTGTGCCTACTGAATTCTGAAGTTTTCAATATCATTATCTATATCTTGTATACATTCTACATAGGAACAGTAGATAACCTATATTTACGAAAGATCCCAAGAATCCTTTCAGTCCTTAGGTAATTTTGTTTGAAATTATTAGTTATTTTAATAAACAATTAATGTTCTATTGATCTTGAATACCTATATTTATCCAAGAGAACACGACCTCAGGTTTAGTCCCCGGTACATGTATATCATCTTTAAATCGAGCCCTGCAGACAGGGTAAATCTATCTATTCAAACCTGTGCGCAATATACTCGAATGTATTATATACAGTGAGAAAGTTTCTGTCTTTTGTGTTACGATCAGGAAAACCACTAATGAATCGATAAAACTATCAACCTGTACAATAATGTACACTTCTTGGACAGTAGGGCAAACGTCGGATGAACTCGTATGACGTGCTGCAGAATGTACTACCTATGTATACGTTCTCCACACTGGACGTTATATATAGGTATAGTGTTCCGCGGTGTACCCGACTCAAAGGGTTGACGAACGCGTATGGGCAGTGGTGTATTGGAGGGTATACGGGGGTATACGGCGTATACCCAAAACGTATTTGTCGATCAGAGCGTATAGCTTTTAAAATATACACAATACGCAGGTATACGCCCGTATAGGAGCGTATATACTGATAAAATATGCAATATTGATAATATATTTTTAATTTTATTATTGAATATTTTTGTTGATATCACAACTTAATCGAGAATATTTTTTGTATACAATATGGCATTATTACCACGATCACGGTCTTAGAAGATGACCGTGACCACGATTATAGATAAACGATTATTTATAAATAAAACTATGCGGTATGATTACAACTGCCTACTGGTTTTGTTGCACTGCCTAAACCATCGTTTAGAACTGGCAGTTCATGACTCAATAAAATACATAGGTGCTTTAAACCACTTTAAATCTTTCATTGATTCTTTATACGTCTTATACAACGCTTCTTCTAAGAATCAAAATGAACTCAGAAATGTGTGTAATGAATTAGATATTTTATTTTTGAAACTGGGTAGAGTTCTTGATGTCTGTTGGGTGGCCAGTAGCTGGAGGGCCATTAATGCTGTATGGAAAACATTTCCAGCTTTGTGTAATCATTTTTGTAATGCTGTAAATGATTCAACTAAAGATTCTAAAACTAGAAACAAATATCTTGGCCTAAAAAAAAGATTGGCAAGTCCAGAATTTGTATCAGACCTGGGTTTGATGTGTGATTGTCTACAAGAACTATCTATGCTATCTAATCAATTACAAGAACGTACAACTACACTTATTCAAGGCCAAAAGCACATTAAAAGAACGATAAGGATTATAGAATCATTTAAAGTTACTCCGGGAGAACATATGTCTGAAGTTTCTAAACTTAAAGAAGTTATGGTATTTAAAAATATTCAACTTTCAACAAACACTAAATTAATTGCTATTAATCCAAAACAGTTTAAAGTCCAAGAAGAAAAAATAAGTTTGTGGAAAATATTATAGTACCTACTAACTATAGTATAGCCATCGTAAGAACGCTACTGGGCGGCGACCAAAATTCATCCGATCTCGCGCATTCCCACCACTAAATCTTCCCGAACGCTGGCCGCCGTCAACTCTGGCCGCCGCCACTGTCGCAGCCATCGCTACTGTCGCTGCCACTACTGCCTATTTACGGTGGCGACTAGATGGTAGAGTGGGAGAAACTTGGGTACGAAACTGCGGAGCTCGGTCATTTGGATGCGCGAACGAGTAGCGTTCTTACGATGGCTATACTATAGTAATAAATGATTTAAAGTAGTATTTGTTATAAATTTTTTATTAATAAATTAAGTTACCAATCAGCTGTTAATATTTGTCTAGAATTTGCTACTTTTTAGATATATGATTCATTTGTGGAAGACATCACCATTTTAAAATCAAAAATTTTATTAATAAATAAAATATAATTTTATCTATTGAGTGAGTATCTGAATAATAGTTAAAAGTATATTAACAATTAACATACAAACTGAAATACTGTGTATAAAAATAGAAAAAGCGAAGATTATAGTACAAATTGTTTAATGTAGCTTGTAATGTATTATGTAATTAATATTTCGAGCGTAGCGATAAAATTTTTTTTTTTGCAATAAAATATAGCTTAAAGTGCGTATACCCAAAAATTTGTTCACCAATACACCACTGCGTATGGGGAGGGTTATACCTACAACACAAAATATACGTGTTCAATAATAATAATAATAGTGATGATAATAGCAATAATACCGCGCTGTTCAAACAAGTCGGCGGCGGCGGCGGCGGCGGCAAGAAACGCACACTAAACGACAATAATATTATTATTACTATAATATTATACATACACATTTTAACCGCGGTTAGGAGACTACAGCTAAGAACACACACGTGTGGCGTCGGAGTCCGTCTGGTAGTCGCGAGCGGCGCTCTTTCGGGGCCACAAAGGGTATACCATATATACCTACCTACCGTCACGTGTACATACGTACGACATAATTTAAGCACGCTGTGACAAAGAGCAAGACGTTACTATATAATAATATGATGTTATGCTCGCGACCGTCTGACGCCGGATTATCTCCGGTCCCAATAATAATAATAATTATATATATTGCCAAATGGGTTTTTAACAGCCTTCCCGTTTTTTTTTTCCACATATTTTTTTTCCCCGACGTTCACCCTCTTTCCCGTCGACGACGACAACCCGATCGTCGCCGACAAACATGCATTCAACGAGAGCGTCGTCTATCCGACCACAGACGCAGCCGACACCAGAAACGCACCGACATTATTTATACAGCGACTGCACGCTACACGTCATCGTTTTACCATTTAAGCAATTATAATAATAATGTGTAAAAACCGATTGTGTGAAAAGGATGTATATGAGGATCCATAATATGTATATACGAATATTGTGTACCGACGGCGGTATCGAGTTGTACGAACGGAAATATATTGGAATATTACGAGTGTGGTGGAGACGACGGATTAAGACGCGCGATGCAGGAGACTGTATTATTATTACACAATATTGTTACGCCACTATAGTTATATAGGTATACCTCGTCATATTATGTGTGATAATATTATTTTATCTCCAAAATCGTACCAAACTCGAATCAGACGGTCGTTAAACAATAATGATAACAACAATAATTATTATTATTGTTGTTTTGATTATAATAATGTTGAATTTTAATAAAATATATTATAGTGTACCCTGTGTACCTGCTTAAAGTTATTTTCATTATTGATCTGATATGTATATGATACTATATAAATATGACGGACACATGCGACATTTTGCTTTTTGATCTATTTTTTTTTCCGATAATTTTTGGTTTAACGAAATGTATTCTAACAATAGTATTAAGCTTATAATGTATATTTTTTTATTATAATTCATGGGGTGTATATATTTTTTAAAGTCTCCATATAATTTTTAACAACAATTTGCTTACCTATAAATCTTAAATTTTATAGTTCTCACTATTAACTAACTTTAACATATAATAATAACTAATATGTTAATCATATTAGTGGCCAATATATAAATATATACCTATATAAAACCACAATAATTAAACTTAAAGTAATGTGGTTTAATAGATTTTTTATTAATTTTAATTTTTTAGTGCCTACATTTTTTTTTTAGGGTTTTTGGTGCTTTTTTGAGATTTGTAGTGTTATCCATGTTAAGTGCTTTATTTATAGTTTTTAATAGCTACCACATTAAGACTCTAATTGTAATGCATCACCGTAATCATGAAAGAGCACTCACGAGTGGATAATTAATTCTTAATTATAGTTTAGTGTTTTTACTTTTTAGTTTTCAATTTATAAGCTCAGCAAAACGTCAAAATTCGTACTCATGTACGATTCATTCTACAATATGTTATCTGATATTGGATAGTGTGCACTGTGCACTATGCAGTATATTATTTATATACATACAACACACACTAGGTGTACTATATTTTCATAAAATAAAGTAATAACATTTAAATTTTGAAAAACAATGCGATGTATTGTGGTATAGTGATAGCTTAGGTATTCAAATTATTTTTTTAAATCAAAAAAATCTAAACGGTTACCCTTCGATTCTCGATTATTTCAGTTTTTAATTAAAAATATAAATTGTATGAAAAGGAAAATAATAATAATCAAAACCCATCAACACTATTTTAACTGTAATTAATTGTAGGGAATAAAACTACTATCAAGCCAAAAGTTGACGAAGGAATTTTCGAGAACTATATAATACCTATAGGTTATTATTTATTATACATTTATATAATTTTTAATCAATACATATCATTATACATTTATACCTTTCGAATTAAATCAAATGTAATTATTAAAACAAACTTGAAATTTCCTATATACCATGCAATTTTAAAAAGTAATAAAACAAAATTATTTTAATTTCTATTTATTTCTCTTGGAAATAAATACAAACCCGATAGTGATACAACATACCTATATAAAGAAGAATGAAATTACTAAAGTGAGTACATATTATATACCTACTAATGCATGCAAATATTTAATTTCTGTTTTGATTATTGATTACCTATTCGAGTTTGTTATATATTATTATTATTACAGGTACTATATACAGACCTACAAAGGTTAATATTATGACATTGTTAATATTATCGATTGGCATGAAATCGATTTCGTCGACTTGTTTTTTAGAATGTCATTAATAGTAGATAGATATTATAATTACACGTATACGCGTGGCAAATCTAGTACCTAATCTAAATATGAATATAATTATAAATACTATTGTTATAAGTTTATAACTTATAATTAATATATACTTTTCGTAAACACATATACAGGGTGTAACAGAAAGATAATATGACAAAATCGATTTTGGTTTTTGGTTAAACTCTAAAACAAATGAACGTATATACATGAAATTTTCACTGGTAGTTTATATTTGCATTTTCTATACACGATAAAATTTTCAAAACATTTTGATTTGTTTTGAACTGTTTAGGAACATTTCCAGTATATGAATATTTCATATCTTTCTGTTACACCCTGTATTATTATACGATTGTACATAATAATGATCAGTGTACAGTTATTTTATCATTATTTTATTGTATAAATATTTTTTTAGTTAAATAATAATTCCGTAATACTTTATTTGTTTGTTTATCTACTATAAAATATTCAATTGGGACACTGTAAAGAATCTATTACATTTGAGTTCAATGTTAAATAATTGTATACGATGAAAAAGATTCTGAGTAAAGACCGTTAAGTTTGTTTAAAATGTTCAATATCCAATTTCGTCAACATTTTGACCAACTTGACATGTCTAAAACAAAAATTAAACATAAATATTTTTGATATGTTTCTGTGACATAATCGTTGTATATTATTGTCAAGCATTAGCTACTAAAAATTGAAAACTGAAAATGTCCGTAAACGGCTCAAAAAGAGTCAAAATATTTTCAAAATTGTATGGTGTATAGGAAATGCTAATATAAACATTCAGTGAAATGTTCATGTATCTACAGTTGTTCGTTTTTGAATTACAACAAAATAAGGAAATCGCTATATGAGAAATCGAGTGAATATCCAATGTTGTAAAAATTTTAATTTCAAACGCTCATAAAAATTTAATTTGACTGTCCGGTAGAGATTTTTTTATTGATAAAGGTAGATAATCTTATAAGGAATCTTGTGTTTCATTTTAAAATCTTAGATTTAAAAAGAAAAATTTTTACGAATTCTTAACTCAAAATAATTTGCTAATTTTCGTGATTTTTCCATATTTTGTAAATTTTTGAACTTTAAATGCTTATAAAAAAAAATTGTGACTAAGGATTTTTAATATTTTTCATCTGCCTTTGAAACAACATATTAGGAGCCTTCTATTAAATTTTCAAGCTTTCGCAACCAACAAATAAAATTTTATTGATATTTCTAGAAAAAAAACTAAAAAAAATGAAAAATGAAAATGTCCCTAAACAGTTCAAAATAAATCAAAATATTTTGAAAATGTTATCGTGTATAGAAAATGCAAATATAAACAATCAGTGAAAATTTCATGTATCTACGGTCATTTGTTTTAAAGTTACACAAAAAACCAAATTCGATTTTTTGGAAAATCGATTTTGCGTAAAAATTCCCGTTTTTCCTTAATTTTTATGTTGTTTTTCCCGGCGCTTGTGAAAACTACTGGAAAATGTTTACTTTTGACCCCCCAAAGTACCAACTAGATTTACTTTCCTATCAGAAAAGGTACTATTGAAGAAAATCGAAGCACTTTTACTGTCCCAAAACGTGATGACAGACACAAAAATATAAAAATATAAAAATATAAAAATATAAAAACACACATCATTGTAAAACCAATACATTCATCGCTCCGCTCAGAATCTAAAATGCACAAATACAATATCATATTATTTTAAACTAACAATGTGCTCCTATCTTTTTGTAGAACAAACCGGTTTAACACTTCTTATGTTCTATGAACACTTAATAGAGCTAGGCCATTTAGTCTTTCTTGTCCTGTAGAGTTCCTTAAAAATGTACGTTCGGGAGTTGCTGTACAAACCGGTAGTGCAGCTAGTGCTAGGAAATGAATATTTGTAAAAAGTTCAGGATTACAATAATTTAATGATTCTACAGCTGCATGTGGACGATCAATATGTTTGTATGCAATCCATTTTCTTTTCCACAATTTTAGTTCTGAAGGTATTGAGTCAACGTTAATCTGGTTCAAAAATTTGGAGATTTAAACACATTTTTTTTATTAATAAATACAAAGACAAAAAAACCGTTCTTTAAGTCGACCAATAAAATCATCGTAGAAAGGAATTGCAATCGAACGCGAAAATAATCTTCAGGAATTTTGGTATCCACATTAATTGTATTTTTTGAACGACTTACTAATCTCAGTATTTTTATTTTTTCTTCCTCATTCATGGACATAAACAATTGTTCTGATTTAATGAATATTTGTTTGAAATTTTCATCGATTTTTTTCGCATATCTTTCACTCCATTCGAAACAGTTTCAACGTGTTCTACTGCTGCACCCAAATCACATTTTGCTGACTGCAATATTTGACATAGTGTCAAAGTTAGAGAAAGAAGTGAGGTCGCAGTTACCATACTTAGAACAAATTCTCTAGTTGTTACACACTTATATAACTGTAAAGCTTTAGATGATGTGTCAACAAATAACTGTAGTTCTTCTAATGTTGCAACAATAGGTTTATATATTTCTGAAAATCCAAGCATACCATCACGATTTTCAACCCACCTAGTATCACACATGGAAGTTAATTCGGTCCATTTAGTTTGAGGAAGAAATTTTTTATTTTATTTTTCAATAGTTCGTTTCAAAGAACAGCGTCCGATTTTAATATATTATTTTCGTTTGTTCGCAAATCTGTGGGTGAATGACTTCGTGATGGTGTGTCTATTTGTGGTAGAAGAATAGGAACATTATCGGTCTAAAATAAAGTTTATGAATTAACGTTTTGGTAGTTAAATTATTAATATCTCAGTAAGGTACATAACATAATATGAAATAATTTAACTTACCTTTGGAAGTTTAGAAAAATAATTTGTCAGTACATTTTTGTTCTCTCGTTTACTCATTATGATGAATTTAGTAAAACTATTCGATGTGTTTGTCACAGCCTTGCAGACGACGATATGATATAATAATATATTTATAATTTACACAAATTTAATATTATTGTTGTTGTTAATCGTCGCTGACCCCCGACCGGCATCGACAGCGGCCGTTGTCCATCAATAATTAACAATTTATTATCAGCAAAGATTATTCTATATAATACTCGCGTTCCTGCGTTAGTATAGAAGTCTCAAGTCTGTGATCATTAGACACTATAATAATATTTTCATATCATATATTATTATATGATATAAAACTGAAAACAATCAATATAGTTAATGTCAAAACACAGTACTTAACACAATTTTTCATTATTTTGCAGGATAATTAATTTAGTAAATTATTCCCAACCCCCCTGGACCCCCCCCCCCCCACAGATACGGCCTTGGTAATAAGTAACGACTAACTAATAATCATTGTTATTCGACGCGCCACGTCATGCGCACTCGTTATTATATTATAATATTATATAATATTATATATATCCGATTAATATCTCTCTGAACCAAACAGTGCACACAGCACACACATAATATATACATCACCTCGTGCATATTATACTTAGTACATGGGTACTGCACGAAGTACACACGATGAGAGAAATGCGTATAATATTGTGTACGAGTATATTATTATGATACGACCCTTCCAGGGGTGACCAATAATAACGTGCAGTGCTGTATAATAATATTAATATAGTATATTATTGTACTATATTAATATATCTGTATTGCTATACGATGTCCAGCTACAGGTATACCTAGCTAGGTATATTCGTGAAAAATAAATATAAACCTCGCACGCCAAGTCGTGAATGTCGTTTTTACACTAAAGATCCCGTCGAGTCGTCCCCTCTATAATAATAGCATATACCTACATATAGAAGAACAACACAAATCGATTTAATCTTTTGTACTCGACGTTTGTGTACGCGGGACGTATATAATATTATGTTTTTATTGATATGCACTCGATTCGGGCGGGAAGTTTGTCTTTTTGACCACCCCTATAATATGTTAACAATACCTATACAGTATACGGTGGTAGAAATAATATTTCAAACAAAAATAAAGACATGTTCACGCGATCACTATAATAGACGCCTATATATGATTTCGCCCCTCCCCCGAAACAAATGTAGATAGATACATGACGATGACCAACATGCCCCCCCTCTCACCAAAAGAGTGGGGAACAACTTTTCCTGCACCAGTGGTCGTAGACAATATGCAGGATGAGACGGGTCCGAAAAAAAAGACAAATACACGAATGCGTCTCGCGGCTATACGGTTACGGGTGGGTTTCGGTGGAGTTAAGGGTGGGGGTGGTCCCGGTGAACGTCAAATATATGGGGAAGGGTTGTCGTTATTCCTATGCGTACGACAAACGGTCCGGTGGGGTTGACCCCTTCCCCTGGTCTTAATTAAAGCTCGTGTAGTCGTATTATTACAACTTCCGGTAGACGTTTGTGCTGATCGACGTCGACGGTGCGTTTGGACCACGGCTATATTGTGCAGCGATCGTGGTTGCGATATTTCACGCGACACGTGACGAACGCTGCCGAATAATAACGAGACACTATTATAGTATTGATAACAATATTATATAATACAACGAGGTTTTTTATGCACCCGTGATTGTATGTTATGTACCGCGTACAGCAATATAATTCAACACAATCGAATATACACACGTGCGGAGTAATGCACACCGCGGAACCGGAAGACCGAGTCCGTTTCCATATTGTGCAGCTTATGTACAACTACTCTCTTCAGTCACATAATATTTCGTATCCGGCGGGCGTCGAGTTTTTTTTCGATTCGACGTGCGTCTGCCAGATCAAATGCCGCCCGTCAGACGTTTATCTCGGACGATTTCGTCACCGGTCGTGTTACTATAGCCCTCTGCGTTTCGCGAACCGATAGCGACCCATCATACAATATACATAATAATATTATATCGAGAAAATTTTTAGTCACTCCAGAGTCCAGACTTGAAAATTATGCTAAAAAAAAAAAATCAAAAATTAATACTTGGATTTTACTCGTTGAGTAAATTCTGAAATCCACGAGCATAATACTATAGCTGGGGGGGGGGCTTTAGCAACTCCTATTTATTTTAACGAAAATGCGCTCCCGCACTATATATACCTAAGAAATAAGTATATAGGTACCTACAAAACGTTGTTTTAACGATAGCGCAGACGTGTGAACTGCATGTCGCCCAATCGTACACTGCGCACACTATTACATTTTACTGCGATAATCGCGATGATTACAATAATAATATTGTTCTTATATATTATATACAAAATACTTCTTGTTATACGTCGCTTACTGGCCTTTTCAGCCGATATAACCCCCACCACCGCCGCAAGTCATGCACTTAACAATATACAACAGTGACACACACATACACACACGTATTCTACAAGTACCTACATATTATTATCATTATTATTATTATAACGTTATTATATTTACATTGGGGCTTATATTATACAATCATCGATACATACCTATATCATGCTGGCAAGCCTGTACACCGACGACATAATATCGCATACATAAGAAAAACGTTATGGGCATTATAATAATATTACACTGCAGGTATACACCGCGATAATATACGTGCAGTGTCTGGTGTCTACGCGAAATAATTATATACATGAGTTTGAGATCGGTGCCGACGGTGTATGCATTTTTTTGCAGTTTTTTACGCGATTGTTTCGCGCACAACAATGGTCGCGCGCACACGCCAATATTGTTGTGCAGGTTACGCGCCGCATTATTTATTGCGCGTACTTAAACGTTAACATAATAATAATAATAATAATACTAGTATAATGCGCATTATTTCAAATGTGTGTGTGTTGGTAAGTACAATTGCAATGCGTTCTGTATACGCCTGCCCGGGCGCCTGGCAGCGTTGTATGGTCACAGTTGTAGTTATACTGACTGCAGGAGACGTTCGAAAGGAGGACTCGAGAAAAGATAAAATATAACATCGTATGGTATTTTGTTCACTAATGATACGCTCTGAATGTAGTGGCTGCTTTTTTGTAGTGGATAAAATAAAGTCAAAAAAGGTTATAATTTCATTAGATATATTTAATAAAATAATAATACGCATGTCGCATATATTATTATTAGAGTTGTATAATAAACGTATATTGCCAATATAATATGTATTCTAATTCCTATAAATAGGTAGGATTCACATGGATTTTAATCAACAAGTAAATAAACGTCCGTGGTTCGATCCCCAGCCGATGGCAACGCTTTTGCAATATTTTTTATTTATTTATTATTTGTTTATAAATTGATAGAACATGTCATAATATTATACTGATTCGTCGTTTAGTCGTTATATTTATTAAATTATTGATTTTCTATCTATATAATAATTGAACTACAGCTTACGCACTGACGTACCACCTATATCCACGAAGATACTGGAAAATATTTTAAAAGTACTGGGAATTTTAGATTCTAATCGGAGCAAATATAATAATATATTAGGTATATACACGTATTATAGAGACACGAACAATAATAAAACAGTTATAATGAATATGATATCGGTGACAAAATATAGGTACGTAGATAAACTATAAGTCACATGTAGCATGTAGGTACATCAGTTAATTTAATTTTTATGCAGCGGAAAACTGTGTATGTATATTGTACACGATATCTTAAGGGGGCTGGAGTGTGATTAATTTTAGGTCGAAAACATAGCTCACGACTTCAATCACCAAGCACAATATAATGTTCTGATAATAATTTTAAAAGCAAATTTGAATTCGTCACTAAATTATCTATGCTTTGACAATTTTATTTTTTTTTACTTAGAAATTTACTAACAAAAAGATTAAAAATAGATTATATACATAATTTAAAATGAAATACATTGATATAGAATATGAAAAATGTACGACTGTCAAAGCATTGTAAATTTAGAGGAGAATTCAAATCTGCTTTAAAAAATTAAATTGGAACACTCTCTGAGCGTAGTGATTGAAGTCACTGGCAGTTTTTTTGAAAAAAAATGTTTGTCATTTTATAAAGTAATAAGTACCTAGTGACATGTGCATGCGCGTAGGTAAAATTACAGACGTATTATGATGCCGTATATACAACGTGATCGGTACTACAAATTACACACACTAATGTTCATTTACTTTCAACACATTCACAAGACCCATTTAACTTAAAATATAAAATGCCTAATTTTTACTCCTTAGAATTGATTACGCTCCAGCCCCCTTAATAATATATGATTGCTGAATAACATAATTGATTCGCTTGATAAAATTGTAGAAAGAAAAATTGAATAAAAAATTCTAAACCATATCATTATTATTATTATATTTTGGAAAACGAATGCATCTGATTTCAATAGCATAACGCTGAGGTTGAACCTATATAATTCCGGTGTTATAAAGAAATGTCAACGATAAGTTTCAGCTCCTCCTGTTGGTAACTAAATAATATACCTACCTATTTTAATATTCGGTGGCCATTCGCTAAAAATTTCGCAGACTCGGGAGCTGTGCGAAGACTACGACCACGAGTGAGGAGGCGGAGTTTGGAACAATGACCGAAATTAGTGCAAAATATAATAATATATTATTATGATATATTACCGCATACGGCTGCCCCGTTTTTTCCTGTGCGGAGTCGTAAAACATCACAAGCGATTCACACGAGGATATTGTTTCGGGTCGCGGAGCTTTCGTGTGTATTATATTGTTTTTTTTTTTTGTCTCGTATAAGCGCGGGTATGTGTGTGCATGTGTGAGTGTGTGAGTGTGTGTGTGTGTGTGTAGTTGTTTTAAACGGAGGGTGGCGAAAATAAAATCCGGATTAGCTAACAGCGTTTGACGCGGACGGCG
Source organism: Macrosiphum euphorbiae (assembly GCA_949089665.1). Lineage (NCBI taxonomy): Eukaryota > Metazoa > Arthropoda > Insecta > Hemiptera > Aphididae > Macrosiphum > Macrosiphum euphorbiae. The sequence continues at coordinate 24,745,810 of CARXXK010000005.1, read as the reverse complement.
GGGGTGACTGCGCGCATAGAGAGAGAGGAAAAAAAAAATAATAATACAACCACTCTATATAACGCACACACGCACGACGACCCCTTTGCCAGCAGCAGCAGCATAGTAGTTATCCCCGTGGCCGCCGTACATATATACATACATAACAATATGAGCAAACAGTGACTTGTGGCATATTGTTTATTGGATAACATTACACACACGGAATCCTGTGTGCCGCCGCCGCCGTTTTCGGCGAGAGTGTGTGTGTGTGTGTGGGGATGGGGTACATAATATACAATAATGTGTATAAACGGACCACCGCCGCCACCTCGCACACACTCCATTTAAAGACCCTCCGCACATATTATTATATTATATGAAATGCGATTATGGTTGTTTGACTTTTTAAATGGTGTTTGTATTTATTATTATTATTATTTTTTTTTTCTCGTATATCGTTCCCGAGGAGGGCCCTCCGCGCCGTTTTTGTGTGAACCACCGGCATTTCGGAAACGGAAACGGACACCTGCCCGTTAATATATATATTGTTTATATTAAGCGGCGTCGGCGGCGGGATGGAAATCCAAAGAAAAAAAAAATCGTAAATGGCAAACGCGGACGTCTCTCTTATAATATGTATGTATTATATGTACACAGAAGACGCGGCTATTACAGAGATGTAAACACACTCGGCGACAGATGTACATATTCGAATTATTGTTATTGTTTGTACTACACCGCGTAGGTATATATTATTATATTGTATGTATGTATAATATAATGTACCTATATGTATTATATAATACACTATATTATACGTCTGTAACTCGACCAGCGGACGCACTGCACAAATCTTTGCAATTATTTTGTCTGATATATTTAGGATACAGCACTTGTCTTATATTATAATTACGCGCACAGCGAACCCTTTGTATATAAGATGATATATCATTATTCTCCTCGACGTAAAAAACAATATTATCTACTATGATGTGGCCATGGCGTCATGATGATGAGACGATAGTGTCTCGTGGCTATTGAACGAGGCTTTTGCGATACCGCCGCACAGTCTAAATCAGAGGTTTCCAAACTTCTTATGGTACGACCCATTTTGGAAAGTATTAAAATTTTGGCGCCCCACAATAATCTTTTTTTTTTGTGCTTAACGAATAAAACATAAAAAAAGATAGTTTTACTGAAAATAATTGATTTGAACGTCATGCAGGTACTAATTTGTTTCAAATAAATTGTTATATTTTCAATAACTATTAATCTAATTGCTTCGTGTTGATATGGTCGCAGTAAATTTGTAACTGTTACAAACGCAGATAGCGATTTATGATATAACTAAATTTAGGTAACGAAAAGTAATAGAAACACGTGTCTAAAAAATGTATCATTTAAAAATGTTCCACGACCCACTTAAAATATAATCGCGACCCACAGTTTGGGAACCTCTGGTCTAAATATATCAACAAACGTCGAGGATTTTAAAAAAACGACTTAGCTCTATATTGTATGGCTATTTACCAGACGTGGTTCCCAAACATATTTTCCTCGCTCCACATTATTATTATTGGCTCCTAAAAGTCACGGCACCACTTTTGATAAACATTTTGTAACTCGCAACATGCAACAATATAAGTACTTTTATGCGTCCTGGAAAACAAACGCAAATTGAAAATTAAAATGATTGAAATACATGTTTGTATTTTTGTCATACAGTCGACTCATTTCGGTTTCTCGAAGCTCTGGGGGAAAACAATTTCGCTTCACCAAAAACCAACCAAGTGTTATGGCGTTATATCTATACGTTAGTCTAGGAGTAAGTTTTATATATTTTTTCAAAAATCTTCTACTTTTTATTATTTTTATATGCATTAAAATAAAAAAAGTTCAAATTTTCACTATTATAATTCTGTTCCCGGAGGTAAACGACACCATGTCACAAAATAGTAATTTTACTGGAGATAGGTCCAAATGGTGTTCTTTGTCTCAAAAAAAGTGGACATGGTTTTATACATTTATATTCCATATTCTTATTTCCGTTACTGTAATGACAACTGGACATAGGGCCATATACCTTTACATAGAGCAAAAAATGTACACAATGACATGGAGCTAACTCAATTTCGTAAAAAATTTACATGGTGTCCTTTACCTCCGGGTTACAGAATTTATATTTAATTTCTTTTGAGAAACACTGATTGAATATTATAAGCTATCGTCTAGTATAACGTGCCGGACTCGTTATAAATCAAATAATTTGTATATTATTACGAAATCATAAAAAAAAAATAAAACAAGGGAAACCGATTTGTCGATGATAGGTATACTCGCAGTATTATATTTATATTAGACGTGGATGGTCGGCTTGCGTTCGATTTTTTTTACTAATCAATCATATTTTAATGGTAAATCTGTGTTCGTACGTATATAGGTATGTTGTATATCATATAAAATCCACATGGGATCTATCGGGCGTATATAATGTACATCGGAAACCGGTATTTCAATTATTATTATATTAATGAAAGAAAAACGATTACTGTATGTTTTTAACGTAATGGGCCTCTCGCGCGTTATTATTACGTACCTAATATATATATTATATATATATTATATAACATGAAAGTATATCATATATAGTACCACTGTGCCAGGCTATTATAGACGCCCGATGCCGGAGGCACGAAATATATTGTTGGTTTAAGGCGACAATGTCTGAGAAAACACAGCGATATGATTAATACGTTTGCTTTGTCCGGGTGACTATTAAAGCGGCAATATTACAGTTTTATAATTTGAATAAATTGGCTTAACGACTCGCGTGCTAATAGAGGATAGCTTCTTCATTTTACGGGCTAATGAGATGCTTGGACTCGACGAACTACGACGCAGACGCCGACGCCAACGATGATGATGATGATAATGATGATTACGGTCGCTGTGAGGGTTGAAATTGTATATTATGTTATATATATATATAAAGTAAGTTATTCATATATATATAAAAAAAGAAATGCTGTTTAATTTATTCGGTTAAAATTATTTAACTACTTAAGCGTATGATATTATAATGGTATTAAGGAAAACACCATAGAGTGTCGAAGATATACTATATTATTGTGTGTGGTAATAATAATGCAAAGTTTAATTGGGCCTATGGGCCGCAGCTTTTCTTCTTCAGATTACAGCTATAAATCATAAAATTATAATATGCCATCTCTTAATAAGTTGAAAGATAAAATATGTACACCAAAATAAAAGTTGATAATACAAAGCGTCGGAAGCGTTCGCAGTAAAAACAGGTCTGAAACAGGATGATAGATTGTCTTTCAGTATTATTTAATTTAGTGTTGTAGAAATCAATAAGAGAATTACAGAAGGAATCAACCGGTATATATCAATAGAGAAGCGAAAGGTTTAGGTGCTTTGGTTTGCAAACGATCTAAATATTTTGGGAAGCCCGTAAAATGACACCAAAATAGAAGCCCAAACCCTGGAACACGCAGACGACATTAGGGTTAAAAATTAATACGGAAAAAACAAAGATGATGAAATTACTAGAAAACGAGGAGGTTACGGACGATAAGGATGAAGTAGTAGTTTTTGAGAAAGTTAGTGAGTCTAGGTTCTAATATTCCATGTAGAGTGTCGAGAATGACTGGCCAGGAGAGATTTGAATAAGTAAAGCAATTATAGCTGATAGGGCATCATTCGCACTTAGTAAGTTTCTGAAATCAACACGTTTCTCAAAGAAAACAAAACCAAAGTTGTATACGGCAATAATAAGACAGACGCTAACCTATGGATTCGAAAACTGGACGCCACCACCACATGCTAGTGAGAAAAGAGCTGAAGAACAATTTGCGGTCCTATCTACGATAGTAGAACAGGTGAGTGGAGAAGAAAGTGGAGTCTAACTGCTGTTCAACGACTTTAACGGAACCAAAAACCACTGCAGTTGCTGAAGAGAAACCTTATCGTAACGTATATTTTGAGGTACCTATGGACGTTTTCTTGGATCTTAAATCCCTATCCCTGGTCATAATTAAAAAAAACGCAAATTTATTTTTTTTGTAACAAAAATATATTTATGATTCACAGATTTTTCTTGTAGAAGAAAAATATCGAATTGGGTGCTATGGTTTTTTTTTTTTTGCTAGAGACTTAAAAGATTCGGAATAAATATCGGCCAAATCCGCAACCGAAACTATCAATTTGTTTTAGGTACCTATATACTCATCTAAATGGCCAAAACCTTAGTTTTTTTGTCCTTTGACGGATCTAATCCCATGTAATAATTATTATTTTAGGCTCCTGTCGCATTCGTGGCCGACGCTCGGAAAACTGTGAGAACTTTTACGAATTCATTGTACAGTGCACAAGGAGGGGCCGTTTAAAAACCAAAATCTGACTGTATAACAATATGATATATAATAAAATACGCTCGCGAATATAAAAAGCCGTCGTCGCACGCGTCCCGTGTTTGTTTTTCCCGCGCACCACAAACGACGCCGGACGTACATATTATTATACATAATCTCACTATACGTGTTGTATATTGTATTATATTATTACTATTATTATATTTTATTGTACACGATAATAATAATTACCGCCGCCGCTGCCGCTCCCATCATACCCGATCGGGTTGTGCTGCACCGCAGCGGTTACCGCGGTATAATACAACGTTAAAACGTCGTTTATATTATAATAATAAAAATAATAGTCTTATAATATACGATACAGTAATAATAATAATAATAATACGTGGACGCGATACGTAGTGCGTATTATACTATAATAATAATATATTATAATATGTATACATTTGCCGCCGCCGTCAGGACTCGATCAATCATCTCCGCCCTCGCCACACGCGTGTACCAAACGTATGTGCAGACCATAACTTGTAAGTACGATATTATTATATAACTCTCTCGTATTATAATATACACAAACCATGCGGACCGTTTGGTTTTATTTATTTATTATTATTATTATTTTAATTTCATTTTTTTTTTATTTTAGCGTCCGATGTCGGCGGGCACGTCCTAAACGTGTTCGTGTATAGCGAGCATATTTTGCATTTTAATAACCAAATTATTATTTCTCGGTTTCCGACCATCAATCGTTCGGTTATTAAGCTGTCAATATCCGACGACGATAACCCCTTCGCAACGCATATGAGTATGTTATAGTAGTAATAAGAATATTTTGACGTACCGTTCCCTCGACTTGTTTTAGCCGCCGTCGTCGCCACTGCACCGCCGCCAAAGTCTTCAGAGAGTCGTCAAAGTCTCCGTACTTACGCGTATAGTAACATTATATGCTATGAAATATGAATACATCTCGTTCGCGTCGTGGAGTCAATATTACCTATATTCCCATAGATACTAGAAGAATCTTCTAATATTTTATATTCTTCTTCTTCTTCTATAATTATCTATGTATATTCCCCGATTGAAAGTGCTGCAGTGTGCGTACCAACTTAATTAATAATATATCGTACATGATATTATCTATACCACAAGAGTCTGCTGAAAAAAATTGTACCGGTTGAACTCTTTTCCACAATAATTTGACTGATAACGTTGTCTCTTTTCAACATAAAGTACATGTGCACGACTCAGCAGTGCGGGGCCAACCGTGTTTTTAGTTATTTACATTTTATCACCCAGAGGAAGATACTCGGGCTGCTTGAATAAGTACAATGTGCATATTGTACATTATGTGCATCGTATTTCAGTCTGACAATATTGTAGTCATTTGTTGTTTGTAAGCTCCTTGACATCGTTCGAAGGTACATAATATGAGGCGCGTTTCTGTATAGAAGTTTAAAAAAATTAACCATTTGCACGGGCTAAGCCGGGCGGGTCAGCTAGTGTGATATAAAATACTCTGCTGCAAGGTCGACCGATTAAGTATGTCCTTCAGTAAAATAATATGCATACCCGTACAACTTATTTTTACGTGTAAATAATATTATCGTAGAGATTATACTTCATATAATACACAGTGAGTTGTGGGTATAAATAGCGATGAGCGAGGTAGGTACAGCTACTTGTTAATTAATTTTCGGCGTTTTTAATAAACGCTAGCGATAGCGCAAGGGAGACCACACTTTAGACGAATATGCGACGATACCGTTCGATGTTTTGTGATGTACAGATCGAATATATAATGTTATAATAATAATAACAAATCGTATATGAGTAAATATATAAAGCGTGTATTGCGCACCGTTTGTTTTATAATTAAAAAAGTCGTGCCAAAATCGCGTACCCGGACGAGTCGACAACGCGTGTAGCTGGTTATTATTAATTAAACAGCATATTAATACGATTATTATTTTCGGCTTAGTAAATAAATTATATTTCCTGTCGCTACGATGTTTAATTAAAAGCGTAGTATACACAATTTATAAACACGATGTTTTGATCGATGGGCGCTTTACGTTTTTTGAGTGTACGGTGCCGATTTTAATTATTCTATTTTGTTACTTTCAGCCCTATATTACAATGCGACCGTTTTTTCACGTTTTTGATATCAAAATTATATAATAAAGATCAGGCGTTGTTTTCAAAATATTGAAAATGCGATGAAAACCGAGTGTAGATGTAGGTATATTATAATACTCACTTTTAAAAACCGTTACGACGGCTCGTCCACCTCTATATACTCGTTAAAATAAATCCAGTGTGCTGGAATAGTGGTTGTGCGGGAAGTGAGCTGCAACAGACCGGAGCATAACTATCTTCTTAAAAAAAAAAAAATGAAAGAACAACAAATTCACCTTATCCCTTATAAGGTTTGTGTAATATAATAGAGTCTTCAATGAACTAGAGAGCAGTCATCGGCAACTCGCGTGATATAATGTTAATAATGTTATATAGTACATTGTACCTACATATATGAGCTTTGATGTACGTCAGCCTTAACTGCTTCCAATTCAAACCGTATAGCTAAAAGTAATCACACACTTTCGTATATAATATAACATCAGCTCGTTTCACGCGTGCAGGCGTGTACATATATATAATATATGTATGTACCATGTATATATATATATTTATATGTACCATGTGTATACATATATATAATTTATATGTATTTGCAGAGTAAATACGAGTGTCTGCTCGAACATTTCCCAGTCGTACACACTATCCGGCATACACGTAGGTATATAATTATTAAATAGTACCTATATACGATATACCTACGATTTAATCACCGTAACATTAACATAATATCATAATATATTATTAACACTCACACACACGCACATTTCAATATTCTTAAACGGTTTTGACTGACGCGCGAGAATATACGTAGGATAATATATTATGGCATGTGCGGTTAATATTATTATTATTATTTTTATTATTATATAGTTGTATATATCGGGTATCTAAATGTACAGGGCGGTTGTATTCTTTTTTCGTGAAACGGAAAATATCGTAGAGGAATATTTTTGAATCGTATTTTTCCTTCACATGCCTGACAAACAAGGATATTTTCTCATTGTCATCGATCAGTATAGGTGTATTTGATTTTTTTTTCGAGTTGAAAAACATAATTTTAAATTCATCAGTTTCTACGATTCCTGATAAAAAAAATTAATACTATCCTTTTAATATGGGTGCCTACGAGTAAATACTGCACCAGTGCACCCTATACATATTTTGTGCGGTTATTTTTAATCATCATCCATCATCACGTGTTGTACACATCATAATATAAACGCTCATTGTGTGAACTTGTATTTGCTTTTAATACGCTTATACTCGTATTATACATGTGTGTGTGTGTGTGTGTGTGTGTGCATTAATGTGTATAATATACGAACTATCGACAAATTATCAAATGCACGCAAACGCATTATAATAAATATATATATATATATAACAATTCATCTCGGGATAGAAATAGGTATATATGTGTATATATGGGACCCGCCCATAAATTTACATAACAATTATTAATAATATCATAAGCCGTGATACTACTAATATACGTTGTAAAGGATATAATATTTAACACGCCCACCAATTTCATTACACGTGTCCGGACAAAAAAATCGAGGAAAAGGGGCTTGGAAAACACGATTTTTTTCTTTAAAGTAACAAACGAGTAATAATTACTGTAATAAAAATAAAAATGGTTAAACTCCCTCTCGCGTCTCTGATTAAAATACATTTTTTACGCTAATACAGTATAACATATCATAAGAACAATATAATATTACGGAGAACAACATTATGTTATAATAATATATTATTATGATTGGCGAGTACTGTTCTAAGGGATGTCCTAACTATATTGTTTATTAACTTTTAATGTAAATTTGTATAAAAAAAAAAGTAATTATAATAAGACTTAATATAGACACTCCTCGGCTGTCTTCGACCACTTTGAACAAAAATATATAATTCCATTCAGTACCTCCGAAAAATTTCAGACGAGGATGATACTATGTGCATTATATGCTGAGGTATTTAAATTTCAAATAAATCGTGTCCCCAGGTCGTAAGCTGTGTGATACAAGTCTCCGAAATGTATAGACGATCGCGGCCGTCACGTGGCGGTTTAACGGATATTTTTTTTCGAAAAAAATAATAATTCGATAACAAAACAAAATAAAACAAACACGGGAGGCACGTGTGACAACGACGACGTCGACTGAAAAACAAAATTTCTGACACAAATCTGTTTGTCGTCATATACAATAAAAATACATATTATCATATACGACCGATGCGTTCATTATTACTATTATCATCATATGTATTAGTATTATAATCCCTTGGCGGGCTGACTTATTCGGTCGGCGGGGACAATGCCGAGCACGTGGCTTGCCGATCAATCACTCGCATATTCATACACGTCCCCGTGGTAATATATATACATATATTATATTATTATATAAATTGTGGCCCGTCGAGCTCCTCCGCGAAACCTCGTCTCCTCTCGGGGCGGGGGCGGTGGCGTATTAATAATAATAGTCCGTATAACAATAATAATATGTGTAAGCGGCGTGTGCGATATTATTATAACGACGATAATCGCCCCGGCTGAATTTTATACGATTTTATGCGCGTCTGCTGCGAGCGCGTGTCCTTTATAAATAATAAATTATTTATAATACTATATATATATAATATATGCAGGGCCGGTGTAAGAGCGGTGCAACCAGTGCACCTGCACAGGGCCCCGCGCAAATGTGGGGCCCCGCGGAAGCCGGCTCACTCCAGAAAAACTAATCATTACTGACTAAATATTATAAATTTTATAAATTTACAATTTAAAATAATTATGGGCATTTTCGTGGTATCGACTTTCGATAATCGATTGCATACTACGGCCAACAAGAGTCCATATGTGAACCAAGCATCGATATAGTAATACGCGACGTCTCGTCTGTTCTCTCCCACCATGGTGCCATTCCCACTATTCGGCATATCGCATAGAGTAATAATATATAGAGAAGCTATACCACAAATTATAATATAAAAGCAGATGGTGCACTCCCTATTCAGCCCATAAAATTCTCAAAAATATGAAGAAACAAAACCTACCTCAAATCAGTGTCACCACGAATAATGCTAACTGTACCTATCACATCGGCTTCTGCTGAAAGATCATTTTCGAAATTAAAATTAATTAAGAACTATCTAAGGAGCACCATGTCACAAACAAGACTCACTGGACTTTCAACAATATCCATTGAAAAAGAAATAGCTGAAACTATCAACTACGATACGATTATAAATGATTTTGCAAGTGAAAAGGCAAGAAAAAAATCCTTCTAAAATATATAATAAATAATACATAATATCAACATAATATTATACACATTTATTTTGTTTATTTGAACTAAAAAATAAAGAATATGTATTAAATATTAATTGTTGTGTATTATTTTATTTAAACTATTTTGCACGGGGCCCCGCAATTTGTAGCGCCGGCCCTGAATATATGTACACGACGAGATTTAGCTTGCGATACGTTCGTAATGACGTTATGCACAGAGTGACCTGACAATTAAAATGTTCGGGTTTTAGGTTCTACAACCGTATAATGACTTTTCGAAAAATCCATTTTTTACAGCTCTAGTTATCACTATATTGTAAAGCTATATGATTTACAGTAAATTATCGGTATTTACAGTAATTTACTGATTTTTGTGGCCTATTATATTCTTTGACGAGCACACTTAAACCTAAATGTTTTATTTCAACGAGCCTTAATAACCTATATTTTATGAGTAAAATGTTCATATTTTATTTCTCTAGAAAAATAATTATTTTCCAATCACCGTTTATAATAGCTAACCATAATGATTGACGTGTAGCAGACAATGTCTGTAGTCGCGCTGTATACTATCATAATATGCCTATGATTATAATAATTATTATCGTTCGTCTAGACGACTAGATGTTATATTATGTTACTAAAATGCGCTTTCCTTTACTATTAGCGTTTAAAATTTTTTAAATACCTCAAATTAGTGAAATATTTCGATTATTTTTTTTATAATTTTGCAGAGAAAAGTATAAAAAAAAAGTACAACAATTTATAGTATGATGAGCAATATAATACAATAATCATGCTACCAACTACTAATAAACTCAAAGAAATAAAGAAGAAAATAAATAAATGACATACCCATTAGCTGAAGCTAAATCCTTCTCGTTGTTCAGACATTATAGCTACACGAATCTCATGCACATACACATAATTAAACACGACCCTACTGTAATCAATGTGACGAATCTCTCACAATAAAACACATAGTCCTCCATTGCTCATTATTCGCCACCACGAGAAACATCCTCAACTATCCAATAACAATGGCAGAAGCACGTCTTGGAAAACATAACACAGACAATATTCGCAGATTTTTCAATACCATCGGTATCGATACCAACATTTAAAAATAAGATGAAATACCATAATATGTAGACAAAAGAAAAATTTTAATCGTATCCGTATGTCCAAGCGTACCTATACACCTCATAATATTGTAATACCGCCATTAAATAGTTATAATCACATAATTATTGTTGGTTAATGTTAAAGCAAAGCAAATGTAACTTTGGGGTAATGACCCAATCGTCGAAGACTTTATCCTTAATAAAAAAAAAAATAATAATAATAATAGGTACTATTATAGTGTTAACCGTAACATAAATTGTCTTCTAATTTGGCAACAAATTTATATATTTTTTTACCATGAAGTGTATGAACAAAATTATTTGGTAATTTAGAAAACGTTTGTATTAAAACACCATACAATAGTACCTACCAACTATATAATATAGTTAATTAATATTTATTTTCCATCCTGTAGTTGTAGGTTAACGCGCCTACCTGTCAGGAGAAAAAACAAATATACACGTTCTATTATCATTCATATATCATAGTTATTCCTTATATTTGATATTATTATCTATAATAGGGATGGTCAACTGGTACACGGGATCAGCTAGTTACTTTATAAAAATGTAAAATGTTAGGACTTTTCTGTATTTTATTTTATTATATTTATAAAATTATCAAAATCGATATAATGTTTATCCTAAAACGTAGATATGAATTCTTATCTAATATTGAACTATTAAATATCTTAATATTATATTATTTATAAGTGGCATAGTTAACATAACTTTTTCTATGTTCTCTAGCCCACTGGATTTTCAACTCAAAAAATAGGGCCTCTAAGAGCATTGGGTTGCCCATCCCTTACCTATATAATATAATTTAATATTATCGTATATTTTCTATTATAACAGTGGTAGGTATACCTACCATTTTTTTTTTTTATTATAATTTTTCGTATGATTTTAGTCTCCGTCGTCAGCTCAAATCATATTAAATATATAGTATTATCACTACAACACTCGAAGCGTGATGGGTGATGACTGATGACAAACATTACTGTTTTCCACCAATAATTATTACAATCATATTATAGTATATAGCGTTATACAATACTGTATTCATGCCGTTTGCCCGTTGACAAAAATACAAATACACATCATGACCGCGAAGGCGATGAGCGATGGACAAGACTTGTATAATATTGACCGATCCATGACCAATGATTTAACGCATTATTCTGATACTCCGTTCACGCCAACCGTAGTATATATAGGCAGGTACCTATATATAATAATATTATAACGAATTCACTGGCTCCGGGTAACATAGATATATATATGACGTCTGTATAATGTATAAAAACTAGCACGGGGTGAATACGTAATACACGTCCACACGGGGTTTTTTGCTCGTATTTTTTGTTTGTTTGTGTGTTTTTTTTAGCTTTTTTACACGAAAATCCGAGAGATTTGGGACGTATATGATTTGTAGCCGGACCGAATAATGCCATTTTGATCCGGCGGACGCGGCGAACAAAAAGAATACGTTATAATAAATTTACAATAAAAAAATAAAATAAAATAAAGAGGACCTCCGCCGCCGCCACCGCTGTACAACTCTATACAGCTACAGACTAACCCGGGGACGTCAAACCCGGATATATATATATAGATAATATATACGACGAATGTATATATATATATAATATACTGTAATAAATTCGGCAAAGGTATTTTCGATTTTATTATTTTTTTTTTATCCCACCTCGTACCGCGTATTTATAGGTAAAATAAATAAATAATATATAGCAGCCAACTGCTCGTCAATATAATAATTATATTATTATTATATTTTGTGATATGGACACGAGCAGCACGATCGTTGAAAAAAAAATCGGAGTAGTATTATAGTAAGTATAAATGTATAATCTATAGCCGGCACGACCAGAGTAGTGAGAGAGAGACAGACGGATACAGTTCCTCCGAGGAAATTAATTACCTAGTACGTAGTACCTATATTTAATAATATTTTTATGTTATATACACACACCACACATACTTATGTGTTATAAGATTATACTGAGTCGATTATATTAAAATATTATTATTACATTGTGTAATGCACGAGGAAAGGTTATTTAAACATCACGAAGGATTCGATATAGCCACCGCCGCCTCGATATTGCCCGGCTCCTGCTGCTCCTGGCTGATGGCTACTCCTGAACAACCGTCGTGTAATCTATCCACAAATGAGACGGTATTTATAATATCGTTATTATTATTATTATTATTTACAGAGATTAATAAGCTTATAATTACCCAGTGAGGGAGACGGACGACATGGCCGATAATTGAATGCGCTCCACGCCCGCGGTCCAGTCCTACGATACGGCGGCGCCGATACAGGTATAATACCGGCAGTATTATATTATATTATTATTATTATAATTATTATTATTGTAATTATTATTATTATTTTTATTTTTATTTTTATTTACACACACAGCGGCATTTCTGATCGAAATTAAAAATCTCTCCCGCACCGTTACACGATGGATTGGAGATTTAATTTTGTTTCTTGTCCAGTCCAAGAGCCACATCGAACACGTCATCGTCGAACGTCCAACACTATATGATACACATTCTATGTGTGGACTTTAAGAATAGAAAATTGTTGAATATTATGCACATTTATTTTTTAGACGGTTTGATTTATTTTTAGATTTTAACGAATAACATTTGCAATACAAAATCGCATTGTATGAATTCAAATAAAAAATAAAATAACAATTTATTATAAACTATAAAGTATGAATCAGTAAGTATATTTTGTTTATGTTATGTGCGTTGTATAAAGAGCGTAGGTACCTATATGCATTAAGAAGGAATAAGCTAATTATAATAATTATGAAAATGAATCGTGCCTATAATAAATTTGGGAACCTCATCTATAAGATATAATATTATGTATAGCTTATTTTAAAAAGTTAGAACCACTTACTTTAAAAAAAAACTGATTTTTTTTATATGTGATTGATTAACTACGTATTTCACAATAAATCAAAACAAGATGACTTATCGGCATCAATATTGTATTGGTGCAGATAAACTATAACAAATATATTTCTAAAAGGATATAATAGTTTTGAATTCGTAATTGTGCCAATGATACAAGGTCGTGTAAAATATGTTTACATTTTCGGGATATAGGTACTCTCCGGTTTTATATAATTTGTGATACAGTATAGTAGGAATAATTATAAGTAGATATAGAGTTATATAATAATAACGAGTGGGAGTTGTATAAGATACAATATTGCTCCTTACCTCATTCCTCTCCGTTGATAATTCTAAAGTTTTAATTAGAAGAGGTCTGTGGGAAATTACTAATTAGTTATTACTACCAATACCTTCGCACCGTTGTATACTATATATATATGTATAGTGTTGAGCAAAATTACTATATGATTAACCGATGACTATATTGTACTTATTTATACACCTATAATTGAAAATACAAAAATTTCAATAAATTTACATTTTGATTTGTTAATATCCCTATAATATGAGTTAATATAATGCATTATAATAGTTTTGAACATAATTTATAGGTACAAAATACAATTAAACTAAATTAATCATCGACAATGCAATTTAAAAATAATAAACCGAATTTATGATCATGGATCAAGATTAATTTCACCAACTAGTTTTTAATTTTTTCATTCAAATTGTATAATATATTTTAACGTCAATAATACATCATATTATTTAACAGTATTGAAAAATCCAACGAAATGTATTGAACGTATAAACTACATTTTAAATTTGAGGTGTTTTTTACTATTTAAGAGAACATAATTAATGCTTTTTAACAGTGTTACTATCAATAATAATTAATAGGTGTACCTAATCTTTATAAACTTTAATCATCGGTGATTAGACCGACAAAGCTGTTTACACTTAATTTTATTTTCTAGCAGTTCATAATAAACTCCTATTATATACGAATGCGCAATATTATATTTGGTTTCGAACCCTATATTTATTGTTGTGACCTGTACACTTGTAAGTATTTGATGTTTATTCAAACACATAATTATTTTAAAATAAAAGTGTTTTCTAAATCACTGTTTGATATCTATTACGAAACATTAATATATTATTATTCACCAACAATTCATTATTTATTACACAAATCTAATATTTACACATTTATATAAGAACAACCAACGAATAGTTATTAAACCTGCAAAGTATTTATTTGTACAATTCGGAATTAGTCCAAATGTTGTTTGCTAATATGTCACCAACATAAATTATTTATTATGAATCGATCGAATAACGAACAACACTTAAACAAATTTGAGATTACACAAGTCACAAAGTGATGAAACCTTTCATTACATAGTTATGCTAATCATAATTTCAACATGAAATCCAAATGCAATAACATGTATAGGACGTAAGCATTATAACTTAATTAGAAAATATAGATACCTGTTGTAGTTCGATTGGCACATCACAAAATAATAATATATTGCTAATCTATATTTATGATTGAAATTAGGTAATAAGTTTATGAATATGATTTTTTTTATATTTGATAGGTTTTTAAACTAAACTATCAATTATCGGTATACCTACTAAGTAATAAGTGTATGCAGTATATTATACTCAATGGTATTACGTTAGCTATAATAAAACAATAGGTTAATATTCCTGCACACAAGAGACATATCTACATAGTATGTACGATATTATCTACGATAGTAACCCTGAATTGAACAATTACATTTTAATTAGCTAATTTATTTTTTTTTTATTTTTTTACAGCTATCATTTTCTATATAGATTAATACATTATTTTTTAATAAAAACCACTCAATATTTTTTCGTAACATGCATATGCGTTACCTACGTATATTAAACTTATTTCCAATGATGAGAAATTTTAACTAGTAAAAAGACGATTTAACTACAAATTTGTTTCTATATTTTTGACGGAAATTTAAAACACACAACCTTAGGCCTGAAAGTTTAGACATTTATTTAATAACCTAACCTAAAGAAAACTTATTTTATATGATTATCATTATATTTATAGTAAGCTTTTGTAATTGCCATGATATTTTTGCAATTCAAATTTACCTACACGTGACTATAAATCCCAAATTACGTTCACCCCAGCTTATAATTGAATTTATATTATCTACATTCTACAGTGTTTCTTTATTTGTACTCAATTGTTATAATAATTAAACAATATTAATTTACTTACCTATTACACAAGTTTCCATTATAAAAATATATTATGGTTATTGCTCCAAACGTAAATATTATTTATAGATATGGTTTATGTTCTAATAAGCCTATCTGTAAAACTATATTCTGTAGGCTACCTACCTACAAGTAAATACATTGTACAATAGTCATCAACACTTAATATGAGATAAGGTTATTGATATGAGCAAAGTACACAATAATTATGTACTTATTATGTATAATTCATAACGATAACGTGTCTAATGAAATTACATGTCTTGCGTTTTCTTTTTTTGTTAATTTAATTTTAACAACAGTTTACATAACCGCGCTATTGTTTGATATTCATTCTTTCGATTTATATTTTCTACGCGAGATATTTACGATTGAATATTGCTATTTACCTACGTTTGACATTCGAGCTTATCGCCAAAGAACTTTTCGATTTTGGCGAAGTAAAGGGATCGATTGGTTAGGCAAGATGAGTGTATAATAGCACTGTATCGGACTTGTACCTATACATGTGACTCACATTATATCTGTGAAAATATTAATGTAATATTATAGTGCCTTCAATGATACGCGTAAGATTACCTGTTGAGGAGCTGTCCTTAAACGGAGATGACTGCTTAGGTGGTTGTCACGCGTGGACGCGCGTCAGAACCTATACATACAATATAATAATATAATATATGATATCATTTGAATTATGATTATTATTATAAGAGCCGCGAGATAATTGGCCCGAGAAAATACCTGCCCGCGCTTAACGGCTATATATGCTTAGAACAATAATAATAATATAACATCACTAACCTGCCTGCCAGGCAGTAATATAGGCACCACGTTCAGCACACGAAGTATTATTAATAATAATAATAATAATAACATACAACAAACACTCGGCGTACACGAATGACACTCGACTATACTATATATAGCCGGACAGATACAAATACCTATAATAATAATAATAATAATATGTAGTAGCTGCGGTAGCTGGAACGTTATTTTTTATTACCGTTCGCATTGTCGGCAGATCTCACATAGGTACGCGAGAATGGTGGAAAACTACGACGTCGTCGTACTCGCTTAAAGAATAACTATACTATTGTATAATATATTTGTAAGTATTATGGTATTAAATGCTTGTGTGTGTGGGTATAGCCAATAATGACGACAACAACCATAAGTTGATTGTGTATTTGTTCTTTCGCGTTTACAAGTATATTATTATGTACGAGCGTATGCTTAGTATGCCCATTATATTTGTTGTGGATAAACATAAGTATCAAATACCTACCTATTACGATGCACTTAAAGTACATATTTTTTGAATTCCAAATGATTCAAATTTAGTCACAAAAAATTAATGCAAAGTTTTTTTTTTTTTAAATATTTTATGTTTATGGAAATGTCAATGTTATAAATAATATTAGTTTAATATAATTCATACCCTGAAGTTCATTATACACTAACGTGAAATTCGTTGTTCGTAAATATATTATTTGGTTTAATGTTTGGATAAGTGAAATAAGGACATTCATAATACTAATATAGTTTTCGGTAAACCGAGACAGGTGGTTAGATAATTACCTAGCAATTTATAATTCCTTTTTTTGGAAAATTATTTATCATACTTTTAATAAAGTATGGAATATAATAATTATATCCAATACCAGAATAATTTTAAATACAATTTTACGACACATTTTATCATTTTTAATGATAAAGTGAAAATCATCCTTCGCCAAGACCAACTTTCACGACCACGTTATGTTTTTTATGTACTTTGATGTATTTGTAATATTATTCTAGCCGTGTAAAGTAATAGGCAGTATAAAAACTTTAATATTAAAATCTGAATATCTTTATGTTCGTAATTTTATTTTAAAGCGTTTTCATGATATACTTATCATATTTGATCATATTTGATCATATAATTTATTATTTTAATAGCAGATAAAATAATCCGTTTACAATATTTCAAGTCTTTGGCAGACAGTGGCTCAAGTCGTTTATAAATTACGACATCTCAATAAAAATGGTAAACAAGATTGTCCGAGTGTCATTCTATACTCGTCTATGAACAAGTCTAACTGAACAATTGTTTTAGGTTTGTACTTAAATATTCAGATTTTTTTTTGCTACGACAATAGTATTTGTGTTTACTTTTATACTTACTTAAACTATCTGTTATAAAATGAGAATGATAGGGTACTGCCATACACTGAACGGTTCAGTAGGATGCGGAATTCCTGATAATCTAAAAACTATAGTAATTATATTAGAAAATATATTACAAATTACCACATGGAATTTAAAGTTTTCCCATAGTGGAAACAAAATATGTATTCCCTCATTTCCTTAAACAAAACAGGTTAAAAAAAAACCTACACAGAGTTGTTAATTTCCAATAACTATTTTTCAATATCATTATTACTTAAACTCTTGGTTTTCAATACATTTTAGATTCTGATAATGCATTGTTTTTATAATTATGTTCTTAAGTTTATTTAGTATAGTGTATCCTATTTTCAAAATAATATTTCCCAGATAATACAATTTGAATGTATTGAAAAATTATTGTTCATTAAATCAAGGTCAACAGTAATCTAAATCTACAGTTGTGAGTTCACTAGTTCAGAGTTCTTAGATAAAACTATTAAACATTAAAATAATATTACTATTTACTAGAATAGTTAATAACACTTTTACAATAGGTTAATATTATGGTAGGTACCTATATTATGACATATTATATGTATACTGTATAGTCTATGAATATTGTTCAATATATTGCAGTTTTAGCGTTTATTTGGTTCTTACAAGGAAGCAGGATAACTTATGTTTTTATAATTGTAACTTATAAAAAATAATAGTTATATTGAGGTGTGCCATTTAAAATTGTACATGAACTATAAGAATTATATTTGTTTTTGTATTAATCAAAAAATAAATACATTATTATATTTACCTATATCTAGATACATTTTAACAATATTTATCTTTATCTAATTAAGATATATTTTTATTACTTAGGCTCAAATGGTGTCTCATAGTTGTTATGAAACCATGATTATTATGGTACCTATGTTCAGACTTAAGCTTGAAGTACTAATACAATTACGTTGAGACGGCTGTGTGTATAGGCAATTTAGCTACACCAGTGTGTAGAGACTAGGTTTTCCGACTTATGAATTATGGAAAAAAATAATACTGTTGACTCAACAAAACAAATAACATTTAGTAATTATTAAAACTTATTGGTGCCTGAACATTAAAATATGTTATGTCACATCATATTTTGAGCTAGTGAGTTTTCAACAATGTAATTTTATAACATAACTAGCTGATCCCGTGCACTTCGTTACACATTAAAAATACCAACGCTATATGAATAATATGTTTTTTTATAATATAACGGTTACCATAACAACGATTTTAAACCAATGGCAACCAATAACTATTATTATTATAGCTTTAAAACCCACGGCAACCATTTATAAACAAAAATTTCCATCGGAAATCTCAAAATTCCTGTTTGAGCATCTCCCGGTGTTGTTCCTTTTCCTTTTTAATTTAGCCTATCTTCTGCCCAGAGATCTAACCTATCTCTGTACCAAATGCTCCCGTGTACTTCGTTGCCCGGCAAACCAATAATCATTATATTATAATAGCTTCAAAATCCATCGCAACCATTTATAAATAAAAATATTCATAGGAAATCTCAAAATCACTGTTTGATCAACTCCCGGGGTTTGTCCTCTCCCTTTTAAATTAGCCTATCCTTTTCGCAGAGGTCTTCATATATAAAAATGAATGTATGTCAGTGTGTCTGTGTGTCTGTGTGCCCATGTTACCATGGTTACCAAGGTTGCCATGGTTACTAAGGTTACCAAGATTTCATATCAATCTATATAATATATAAAAATGAATGTATGTCAGTGTGTGTGTGTGTGTGTGTGTCCATATTACCATGGCAACCATATCTGTATATAAAAAACAGTAAGCTGATTGACTGCTATCAACGCACAGCTCAAACCATTGGACGGATCTGGCTGAAATTTGGCATACAGATAGCTATTATAATATAGACGTGCGCTAAGAAAGGATTTGCCAAAATTCGCATTTTAAATAGGTGCTGAAACAGGGACATTGAGATTCACGATAGAAATTGGAAATTTTATTTTTATTTATTTATAGTTGCCATTGGTTACAGTCTACATTAGAAATTAGCATTTATTTATTGGTTGCCATTGGTTATTCGGGCAGATCAGGTACAAGCTTGCATCAAATCGAATTATTGAACAATGCTTACCAGGGTGGCAGAGTTGCACTTACCGCAGAAAATTACACCCAAAAGGAGTTCAACAATCATAATTTTTTTAAGAGTTGCGATTTTTTACGAGCAACCAAATTTATTATATTAATCCACAGTATTACATCAAAATAAACTTGGTATAACTTTGATACTTTAGAGTTAAATCATACACTTCCGTACAAACAGCACGGGGTCCGCGATCTACCGCAGGTAGATTGCCTACCTGATAATGTACTGCTGCACCTGATAATGTACTGCTGCGATTCAGAATTTTTATTCAGGGCAACGGGAAAGATAAGATAAATTTTGAACACCATACACGTTAATGAATTGAACAAAGTTTGAGTAGGTAGTATTGAGTTGATCCATTTAACGGGCGACGAAGTGCACGGGATCAGCTAGTCTATCTATATAATTATATCTGATCCTGTGCTCTTCGTTGCCAATTAAAATTGCCAACTCTATATGAATAATATGTTTTACATATCACCATGGCAACCATTTATATACAAGACATTCCATCAGAAATCTCAAAATAATATAAAAATGGTTGCCATGGTAATATGGACACACAGACAGAAACACGGACATATATTCATTTATATATATCTAAAGATATGGTAAAAAAAAATAGATTATTATAATAATTTATCTCATTTTCTCTTAATACTATTTAATTGAATAATTAAAAATTTAAACAATTAACAATACAAGCTTAATTATTATCATTTTATTTATACTATGGGACCAACGGAGTATTTTAGCCACTAAATATTTAGGGAAATACAAAAAACTCTAAGTTAAATCTATAGAAATCATAAAGTGAAAAATATGTATTTTTTTTCAGTCTTGAGGCATTAAATTGAGTGCCCTCCCTCACTCATTTATCCTCGTAATTTGTGTATCAAATCAAAATTACTTATTGTACTTCATTTGTGTATTGTATACAGTGTATTTGTGTATAGTAATTATTCATTTTTAATTGATAAATAAAAAAGTATTGCTCTCACAAATAATTATAAATCCAAACTAAATTTACAAAAAATAATGACTATGTAGAGGAGTATTATTAGATAGTAATTATTGCATACAAAAAACATATACCCATGTAACTTACTCATATACTTATCTGATTTTAGAACAATGATTTATTTTTATTATTTTTATACAATCACATATTGTAATAGGTGCCTACGAGCTTATGGTTATTTATTTTTTACTCCTCGAACGATTGCGATTTATGGCGTGACAATAGAGGTATAAGTAGTTCAGATACCACGGAAGAATTTAAACGGCAATATCGTCACACGATAACGACCACCATCGAACCGTATCGGTTCATAGTATTTTATTTACAGTACGCACGCATTATATTATACATAATAATATTATTATATTATATAATATGGAAAAATTCTATCAGATTTCAAAATATTTGTATTCGAGTAAGAAGAGCATCGAATATTACACAAAGTGTGTATGGGCTTACGGCATTTGAATGTAAAAACACGGGAAATCGTGCGAACGTGTATAACATTTAAAATATGCGTACCTGAGGTAAACGCCGATACTATAAGGAACGTATATTATTATTTTATTTATTCGTCAAATATACAATCGTTTCCACATCTTACCAGTGAGTCCATATAATATTACGCACGTAACTATATAAGTAATAATAATAATAATAATAATAATAATATAAACTGTAAAATATAATACTTGTACAAGTGTGTGAGCACCTAGTTTTTGGTATTATTTATGTTTTATTCACCGTCATATTTTTTTTAATCATGCAATTATTCAAATTTTTTATTTTTCAGAATGTAAGTTGGTACCTATACCTTACTTATTTAATGTCCATATTTGTCCATATTTTCGAATAATAGTTTTTTTTTTATCTGAAGTCAGGCTCAAATCTTCATCTAAAGAAAACTGCCACTTTTTCTGTAAAATGTGAATGCATCTAAATCAAAATTTGATCGAGTAGCTTCAGAGTTATTTTACTTTATGTATAAACAATAACCATGGTCCGGAATAATAGGTTTTATTACAATATTATATAGAAGCTATAGTGATTACTGATTTGAGCATAATAGTAGGTAGTATAATTGATAATATATTATTATAATTTTATAATTTGTAAAAATTATCTAAATAATTAGTGAACTAAATTGCACGGCTGTATTTTGTATTATATTTTATGTAAAATAATTTAAATAGCTTTTCAATAACTCAGAAACTACTCATTCCAATTTAAATTTAAATACATTAAAGTTATTTAAAAACAAAAAAACAAATCATTTACAGTATGAAAGTATATTATATACTTCAGTCTTATGGTAATGAAAAAAAAAAGTTTGTATTGGCGCTTAAATGGTATGAAAAGAATTAAGTATTATAAAATGCGCATGAATATGCTAAACATTTATGCATAAAAATTCCATAAATCAGAATTTGAAGAAATACATGATTAAACACCTGTTGTATACCAAATGAGATAATTATGAATCGTCCAGCCACCGTACCTATTAACAACTTAAATTATCTACTAATAACCTTTTTTCCTGCCGATATTTTCAATATTTAAAGGGGATACAGAAATATTGAAAGTAAGATTTATTATGATATTGTTGTCATAAAAACTGAAGCTGGTAACGATACAACATGAAACGTAGATTCAAGTATAATGTGCATTGCAATATTTATGGAACAGAATCTTTTCATAAACATTTTAAAACACAATTCTATTCACTTCACCGCTGTTTGTACCTGTATGTTTATTAGTATTTTAATAAAATTTAGAAAAAATAAACATATTCAAAATGCAGACACTCAAAAACATACAACAAAATCTAATAAACAAAATATGCCGACAATTTAGTTAACATATTATGATGAAATTTTCATTCGAAGACAAAAAAAAATTCAACTTTTGTATGGCTAAAATTGTATTCCTACTTATTTAAACGTCGTACTAATAATCAAAATTTGTCGTGTGGTTTGGCTCTGCACTTTGGCTACTACCAGTCGGGCAATGCGACTGAGAGTAAGTAAAGCTCGCTGCTACTAGTTCTCGGATGGGTGACCACCCGGGTTCGTAGTAGTAAAAACCTTGCCACACATTCAAGTGTAAGTGTTTGCTTACCTACCGTAACAACCTTAACAACCACAGTTCATAATCCTCTATAACAGCTAATGGTCATAGTCTTCGGGCTGAAATTCAATAAAAAAAAATTTTAAAAAGGTGATTTAAGTGGGTACATACGACTTACCTCCTGATACACACACGGCCATTATACAGAATTATCTATATTATATATTATGTTACGCATATGGGCAAAAAAACTCAAGAACCCAGCTGCTATGTATTGCTTCATTATTAATGATTATGATCATAATATAATAACAATAGTAATGTTATACCTACACACGGCTATAGATCGCAGCATCACAAGAATCCCCGTGGTCACCGTGTGCCTTCACGGGACATTTCAGAGTGAAACTAATACAGTCGTGTCGCGACTGTGAGCACAAATAAATTAGTCAAAAGTGAGTGGCTATTAATACACGTTTAACGGCGCATGCAGTTACCATGGTCCGCTCGCTCGGTATACTCACTATAGGTAGGTATACGGCCCGGTGACGTTTTTAATAGATACCTAACATTTAATATACATATTATTATGTATGGAGGACATAGGCAATATACACGTTGGAACAATAATAATAATGATATTATGTTTTCCTTTGCAAACGTCGTCGTGATGATGATCGTCGAGGACCTCCTCATACCGCGTGCGTCGTGTTTATGACGGTGGCGACGACGGCGATCTACGCAACGAACATAATATAAGGTCCTATGTATAGTTATAATATTATCGTGAACCTTTTTTCAGTCGTAATTCGTGTCGATAACGGACATCAACCACGTCATAATACTACGTGGGCCGAGTATAGGTAGGTTTACCTATATACACAACTACACTGTATACAACAGTATAATATTATAATTTATACTATATGCCTACTCTATATTATGCGCATTATAATGATATCATATTATTATTGTGTTATATCACGAATGTAACACACACACACACACACACACACACACACACACACACACACACACACACACACACACACACACACACACACACACACACACTACACGAGCTCCTGCTGCAGCATTAGCGTCGTGTCATCGTCGTCGGTCTGTGAGGACGGCCGAGTGGTTTTACATTATAATAATATATTCTCGTATTATTATATTACCACGGCGATAGGTTTATATTATTATAAACACTAATGAAGACCAATATATACGGAATGAACACACGCACAACATTATTATATGTATATTATTATACACGCGTATAGAAATATATATAGATAGGTATTCCGTTTTACGGTAGGTATATAATCTAGAGACGGTGGTCTCCTCATCCATTCACCTGCATTCACGCGTATAATATACATCAGTGGCGTGCGTGCAGTGTACAACTTACTATAATGCAGACGAGAGAGAGAGAGAGAGAGAGAGAGAGGCCAACCCGTCGACGTCACTAAATAATTAACCTCATCAATATTTATGGAACGGGTGCTGTGCTAATTGAACGGGGTGCTCTGCAGCCCAAGAGCCTCCGATAATATTATTATTATTATTATTATTATCGAGGAGACCGATGAAAAAAAACAAAAACCAGTGTGTGTGTGTACAGGACGATTCTTTTATCGTCCATATACATCTGGGCAGAATCAAGCGAAGGAATTTCGATTTTCGACACAAAGAACATTATATTATTTAATTTTTAAACGTTTTTTGAGTTCCCAACATTATAATATAAGCCAATATATTACATTGTTTTGTATTTTCCCCAAGTCCGGTGTCTGGTGATCACGAGAGATGAGAATCAGTATGTATATAAATACATGTTTAATATTATTATAATTACTAACGAACTTGATCCTGTATACATATTATAATATATCGTACTTTAATTTCATCGAGTAGAGGTAATCGGTACATTTATCTGCTTAAAAAAAACCTACGTAAACATAATTTAGGTATATAAAATACATTACGGTAGGTAGTCGTTACGAATTATGCAATATATTATAATTCATCGTTCTAAGGAGTTACAATATATATTATTTATCATGCACTTTAAAACGCAATATTTTACCTACGTATACTTTGTGTGAGGACGCATATATTTATCTCGCATCTATTTTGTTAAAAAAACAAATTACAAATTATAAAATATGAAGCCGGTTAGGTTAGATGCTTTTCCGAGGATTTAATTCCTGCACGCCAACGATGACAATAATTATTCTCGGTAGATGAATTTCTTTACACTTCTAACAAAATTTCTATTTTTAATATTTTAATGATAACAAAATTTAAAATGTACATCTACAACTAGTATACCATTTAGGATTGTTTCCAGTATAAAAGCAACAGTCTGGCGACGTACATATTTTATTCTATGATAAAACCAAACATACATTTCGTTGAATATATAACCTCTATACTTTTTTTATACTTTTTTTTTAACGCAAAATATTTACTTTTTGAAAACGAATTGTTTTCAACAGTAAGGTTCATGGTTTTTGTATAACAATATTGTAATATATATCCTTGTCATTAACATACATGTTAAATCCCATTAACAGATGTACAATTAGACGTACCTACGCCTATACTTAACCGAACTCATATTTTCATTTCACAGTCTTAGGTTTCTCGTAATGACAGTAATGATTAAACAAAACTGGTTTTAAGTCCATACGAAACATAGTCAAATGTATCAAGAATAATAATATAATACGTGTAGACGATGTGCTCACATACTATTCATACGACTATACAATACTTTATTACGAAACGATTTTTCTCATAAAGTTATAAAATATTGCACCTCTAAAGCATAATTAATATAGTTGTTTTGAGTAGTGATAAATGCGACTCGTGTAGGTACGTATCCTCTCCACGTAGGAGTTGTACACAAACTGTGGGCCGGTGCCATTCAGCACATATTGTACTTCAGTAAACTGTCAAGTGTTCTAAATTTGAGAAGAGCAAACGAGCAATACTACAACCATGGTGGAAATACATAATAATATGATATCGTGGTCATAACATTTTAAATTTAAATACAGAATCAATTATAAAGAAACACAGAGAACTTGAACGTTTTGAGCTGCTTCATTAATCATACAGCTAGGTATACGCAAATAATATAGTTGTTGGCTATATAATAAGTGTTGGATTAACTGAACATGATTCTTAATTTAGGACATAATATTGTATATTTTTTGACATTGTTTATAGTGATTGAATATTAGCTTGCCTTTCAAAATGCTCAAAGCGAAGCTCTCAACTCGACAACAAATTGATCCAAGTCGATACGTTTAATTAAAACCACCACAAGTACATCGTAATCGTATATTTCTTCGCAACACTATTCTTTAGCTCGTTTATATTATAATCATCAACCATTGTCCATATCGACGACATCTCAGTTTATTACCGCCAAACTGTTCGAAATAATATTCGAAACAATAATGCTGCATTGAATTAATGTTTATATTATAAACGTTGTTTCTTTTTTTTTTTTCTTCCGTCGTCTCTATATATTTACGAGGCGTGTTTAATACATATTACACGTACCCCACTGTGTAATCCCATTTGCATTTCGTTGACATCATAATAATATATTTTGTCATTTTAAGACACTATTAAGCGACCGTCGAAAAAAAATAAACGATTATTATAATGTAACTATTATGGTCTATTCGTTTTCATATAATCGAATTTTATAACGATCTTCGTATTTTATTAGGACGGCACCGGAAGATGTGAAGAAACACCTGTGTTGTTTTTTTCTCCAGCGAAATGTTCGTTTACATTTTTTTGTTTAATACTTTAAAATTACAAGTCTCGTAAACATCTAATAAATTTCACTCGGGATGTCAACAAAACTTTGATCGACAGTAATTAATATTGTTACTACTAATAACTTATTAGGTATGCATTTTAATAAAAAAAAAAAATGATAACAATAATAAAACGGACACGCGGTAGACTATTTATGTACCAAAATAAATCGATTTCAATCAATATATCGGACCACACCGGCAGCTAGTTGTGGGAACCTAAATGTCCAACGATCTGAGCCGTTTGGATACGCCAAAGTGGGGAGAAAAAAAATTAGTCAACATTAATTACTTTAATTAGAATCACCGAAAACCCGTCCGTCGCAGTTTACTTTTCAACGTACATAATATTATATGTATACAAAATTACGTATCGCCGACGTAAAGTTTGTGTGGTTATAAATACGATATTTATCTACACGTTCTATCGACGTTTTTAAAAAAGTAATTTCCATTACATAAACTATACACGAGCGCCTCTATGTATACCTTATACGTAATAATAACGTTCTCTATCAGATCGTGAACATTTTAACCACGTGATCCCGCCAAGAGATTCCATTATAATAATAATAATAATAATACGTGTTACAATATATTGTGTCGAAGACTAAGTGGATTATCGGCCGGTATATTATGTAAACCATTTTATGACCACGATTTATCCGAGACTAAATATCTAGATCACAGGCTAATGAGCAATCAGCAAGCTCGTCCGCCGAGTGTGCGTATCGCGGGTGTGAGCTGTTTTGCGGACGTCGTAATAATAATGCTCTGCACAATAGCCGATGGCGAAATGAGAGCCTACGAGACATTGTTAAACCGTCTAGCTATATTATACCTAATTATCATTTAACACACCCAGCCACATTGTTTTCCGCTGTAAGCGCGATATGGCGCATTGACGTATTGTTGTTGTTGCGTATATGGGGTGTAATCGATTAACGTAAAATTTACTCGAAATATTATAAAAAATTTCAAACTTTCTCTGAAAAAAAAAAAAAATGGCAAGTGAAACGAATGCAAGATAAGTTTTGTTTTTAAGTTCTTCGATGTATGAAATTAATTTTGTGATCAAACATCTATACATTATATTAAAGTATACACAGCTAATACTTAAACAGAGTAATTCACCCACTTTTTCCAGTCGATCTTATTAAAATTCTGATTTTTAGAATTCTGAAGTATATTCACATAGGTCAAATGGGCACTTCGTACTTTGATTTTTACACCATTTAATGAGTGTCCTTCGGCGACACAAACTTCTTTTTTTTTTAATTAAAACTCACCTTCTTTACTGAAAATTATGAATAAGATGATTTTATTTTTAAATGTTTTGTGCGCCTATTAATTAAAGATTAGTTATTGAGTTATTAAAAGTGTATGTTTATTAAGGATGATAGTTCTAAAAAGTTATTTTACAAAATCATATAAAACATAACTAATATTCAATCTAGAATTTATATTAGGTATAGGTACTCAAACAATTTTTTAAAAACATAAAATATTGATAGACTAGGTATGTAAAACAACAAATCATCATCATCCGGTCTATGTATAATATAGTATAATTAGATACACATTTTTTTTTTTAGAAAATTGGTCAATGACGAGAATCGAGGATAATTCAAATGTATATAATATATAGGTACACGGTTCAGGGTCTATGGAATGTATTCACACATAATGTATTTGCTATCATTTATCGTGTTCAGAGTAAAAACTGTTTGTAGGTAAACGGCGTGAGATCTGAATCACACGTTTATTGATACCCATTTTGGAAACAATCAACTTGTGTGATAATATATTATTATTATGATGTTTTTATTGTAGGTACAGAAATGGCGTCGGCACGAGCAAAGGACATAATATTATACTTCGTGTGCAGATATAGACGTCTACATGTTAAGCATTATAATAATATATATAGGTGCTCGCGGTATATTATACAGGTCGAAAAATCGCGATAAACCGCACTGTACGGAGGTTAGGTCGAAACGTATCGATACTTATATGTACATATACACTGCACATACACAATATTATACCTACGCGCATTGTATTGGCGCATAACATAATAGCATTAATAATGCCTATTTATGCTTCGTATACTCACTACACGTGTACGAGATACCGTGGTCCGATATACAATATATACCGTGTTTATAGGACTATATAGGAGACACAGAGCTCTGCGTGTACACGATAATGTCGTTTATTATTATTTATTTTGCCGTCTTCGCGCATAACACGCTCGTAGGTATATCGTATAATATTATTAGCATCGCGGAGAATGGGTACACACGGCCGTAATAATATAATACATTATTGTTATTTCGAGTACCTACCTACCTACGATAATATTATCAGACAATAAAAAAATAATTATTACGAAGTACACGTCATCAAACAATTATTAAGTCTTAACATAATATTATTATTATAATATAAACGTACTCTCGCGCGTGCGCCGACGAAGGCCTCTCTCAAAGTGGTGCCGATGACAAATGAGACGAGCGAAGACGACGACGACAGACCGGAGCCGAGTGCCCGACGGGGCGCCCGCGCTGTACGACCCGCTGAGACGGCGAGTGGCGCGGAAAGAGACATTATCATATTATTATATTTTACGACCGCGGAAAGATTATACGGACAAGAGTAAATAATAATAATAATGTAACATATTACTATACCCGTTATATACGTATAGCTTCGTACGAAATTATTATATTATACCATTTTATACTTTAATAATAATATTATTTACCTTTACGTGCGGCTGGCTCCGGGGAGAGACCGGTTTGCTGCAGTGACCGCGACGACTACGGTTGGAAATGTGTTTAGAATTTTTTTTTATTTTCGCGTCCTTATTTTCTATCCCGACATATTCGCCAATGTTTGCCCACGAGCAGATTACATTATTGTGTATATGGTCGCGATTACGACTTATTTACATACAGCGGCGGCGGCGGCGGCGGCGATCGTGGTCGTAGATCTCGACGCTCATTCATTTCGCCCCGCGACGACATCTCAATCGAAACATCGCCGCCGCCGCTCGTGTACATAATATAATATTATAATAATATACATAAGCATTATGCTCTATACATAAGTACCATTTATTATTATCTCGGTCGTCGTTATTATATTATGTAGTTGCAGAGGTACCAGCTACACAAACGTATCGGTGGTCGGGTTGTGTATACCATATAATACGCTCACACCCGGTCGGTCTCTCTCTCTCCCGTGTTTCTGAGTTTGTGATTACAAAAAATAAATGCATTCATCGCTCCGCTTAGGATCTGAAAAATCGACTTGTTAAGGGTTCAATTATCTGACGAGTGTCCAGAAAAATAAACGTAGTTATATTATTACGAGGCAAATTTCCATGTATAAGTAGGTATTATAACATCGAAGACCAATTTTCATAGCCCAATATTACGTATAACGTCTCCTCTTCACCTGAGGCTCGCATCCCTCGGTGTCGTTCTGTTTATATAACCAGGTCTCGGAAACTCGACCTCGGTGTGTGATATTATTACTAGGGATCAGGGTTACCTTATGTAAAGCAAAGTACTCAACTTATATATATATATATATATATATATATATATGTAACTGTTATTAACTATCGAATCTTATAATGTAAAGAACATCAAATAATAGTTATTAGATATACTTATAAATTAGCTTAACTGAGGGTTACCGATCGGGCCATGGGGTGTCGACGTGTCGTGGGTGCTGATATCTGATGTGGGTTGAGCTGGCCGTCCACAAGTCCTATAATATCATTACAATCGACTACATGGTCGTCGTAGTCATTGTAAAAATTGAAAAACCGATAAAATCGAAAAAAGTCGAGGTTTCGATTTTTACCAAATATAATACGTGAAAGATGAATTGTATTTTATACATTTATAGGTAGCTTTTGAAAACTCGATATGTATCGCGTGTTCTTGTCACGCCAACGCGTTTTTTTCAGGACCGAGTTCAAACAGCGCGTAGGGAGAAAAACTTTTGTTTTTGCTTGAAAAAAAATGGCAAAATGTATTTATTATTTTTATTCGAGAATTGAGATTTACCACCAATATAATAAACCATCGCGGATGGCACGTAGGTATACGTTGTTATTATTTTATATTAAAATTATATGGCCGTGCTGGGCTATCGGGTTCGACAAATTCAAATGCACAGCCACCGCCGTCTCGGCTCTTGCACATAATATAGTATAATAATATTATAGGCATATATTATTGTGTCCGTCGTCCTATTGGGATCGGAAAACGGGTTTTCGTTTGTTCGTTTTGTTTACACGGTATATTGTACATGTATAATAATATTGTAATACGTCCCATAGCAATTTGACAAAACGGCGCATTGTTTAACGTCGAACACGCATATTCTGTCGTGGCCGGAGAGACGCTGCGCCGGCGCGCCGAGGACAGATAACAATAATATTATATTATAACAATATAATATAATATATACATACGTGCATAATATAATATATTATTATGTATATAGGTAGTAATAATGACATCACGAGTTGTTTCCAAGTCGGACGGCGACGCCGTGCAACGACCCGATGATACTCGACGTACCTACATAATATATATAATACGTATATAATATACATAATATAATAATAATAATAATATGATATCATTGATGATTATATATTATACAATATATATTCAATATGTATATATATTATATCGCACAACACAATGCAGGCGAGGGACATGAACATTGAACGTTTATTATTTACGACGGCCGACGACCGCGACGACGGGAGGAAATAATAATATTGTGTACGATATAATAATAATAATATTATAACGTTACGTCGAAAACGAATTTTTTTCGGGAAAAAAAAAATTGTGTTCGTATCCCTCAAGTACGGCCCACACCGCGGCGACAACGAGACGATCAGCCACCGAAGATATTAACATAACGACACAATTTTATTATAATGAGCGACGGAAGGAATATTATGTTATTGTTATTGCTCATTATATGATTATTATTATTATTAGGTACAGTAAATTGACCGTAATCCCGCGGTCGTATTATTATAAGTTATCGGTAAAAAATTAATTTATTCAAATTCTTTATTGACCAAGTTACGAAACACGATATCAGCTGTTCGAAACAACACATTGTCTGCAGTAATAATAATAATTATTACCTATATGATTACCGCCGCGGTGTACAATAATAATTATTCTCACCACCGTGTTAAGCGTCTTTGAAAGGCTTCCGGGGCAAAGGCCAGGCCTCTAACTTTTTATTAATGCTAATATTTCGTTCAGTGTGATTTCCCGTATTATACGGCCGTGAGACCAAACACTTATGCGAAAGTGTTGACGAATTTTACCCTCGATTACCTCCATTTTCCAGCGGTCATATCCGTTGACGTTTGATCCTATAAAAATTAATGATATGTATGTCAACCGTTTGTTTATACCGTTACCGCCACCATAATGATATGTTTTTGTATGTGAGATTATTATGTCTCTACTAAAATGAATTATTTTTCCAAAAAAAATATTATTTTCAACTGCATACTATAATTATTGTACGATTCATAGTTGTTTTGTATAACAATCATAGTCATAAAAAAGTGTAATACTTACGAATTACCCTATACCCTACGCCAGCGGTTCCCAACCTTTTATAAGCGTGACCCCAATATTTTAAATTTAACTTTTGGCGACCCCAAAAAAAAAAAATAATTCATAATTTATTGTAAACTCAACATTATTTTATTTTTTTATCATCAAATTGGTAAATATGTATATTTGTTGATTTATCTATCTATATTCTATTCTGAAATACTTGTATAAAATGTATTATAAAAATGAATTTATTAATTTTTTTCAAATGTAGGTAATATAGAATTAATTTATTATGAGCAAAAATATAAATTATATACCTGTTACTACGCTATGCGGGTACGACCACGCACAGCCTGCGATAGATCATTTAGAATTTAGATAATCTATTTCAAATTATTTTTTCCTCGATCATTATAATTCTTATTATTAGAATATTTCAGGATTTTTTAATTTTTTTTAATAATATGTAAATTGTAAGACGTATGTAATGATTTCGCGACCCGCCATAAAAACCTCCGCGACCCTAATTTGGGTCGCGACCTGAGGTTGGGAATCCCTGCCCTACGCTTTCCCATTCGCATTTCGTCAACAGACAACAGCGATATCTTATTTTGTCATTTTCGTTGAAAAACATTAACTATTATGAGTGGTCAATCCGTTTTTATAATCGAATTTTGTAACGATCTTTATATTTTATTAGTATGACCGCAGAATATTACGAAACACGTATCTAATTTATTATTTTTTTTAAAACAAATCGTTTATATTTTTTTTTAATGTAAAACAGTTAAAAATTATGACGTGAAAAAAAGCAGCACAGAATCGTAAACGTCTAATAAAAATTAAACGCGCTATATTATGTCAACAAAACGTTTTATTCTCGATAGCAATAATAATTATTATGCGTTTTTATAATAATAATAAAACTGGCATGTTGTAGACTATATTAATTTATATAGCAGCATGTGATGATCAAAATTTTCAATCAATAAATCGGACCACACCTGCCTCGAGTTGTGGGAACACGTTTCACAAATATTTGTCCATCGATGATCGTAGATTTTCGAGGACACGCCAAAAGTAGGGAAAAAAATTAGTCAACATCAATTACACTTTCGTTAATTACACTTTCAAATTCAAATCGTACCTTCCGAAAACCCGTCCGTTGCAATTTCATAACGAGTATCAATCCTATTATAAAAATATATCTCGTCAAGTGTGATTTCCTAAATATTTGTGTCCGTGGGACCAACAATTTACGCGTGACTAATAAAACGTCGGAGAATTTTACACTCGATTACCTTCATATTTCCCTCCGGTCATGTCCGTTGACATTTGATCCTATATAAAATAAATTAATAACACAAAGTTATAGTTAACATCGTATTACATTCATATTATTACATTTGTATATGTGAGAATATTGTAAGTACCTACAAAAATGAATTAATTACACACGAGTTGTAGGTACCTCGGCAATACCTATATGGTATAGGACAGGTTATATACAATATATACGAATATGCAGTGCTCGAATTGGGATAAGTTAAGAAGAAGAGCTCAATCTAACGATTTAAAAACTGCGTTCCAAGGGCGCATTATTCAAACGAAAAATAGTAGGAGTATGCAAAAAAAAATTGAAATAGTAGGGGAGTTCCGTCCCCTTGATCACCCCCCCCCTAATTCGAGCTCTGCGAATATGTATTATATTAAATATACAACCCACATATGTTCTCTCATTGACTGACTCGCAACATTGAAAATTTGTGTTGAGGAAAACTAATCTTGCGTGTGTCTAATTTCAAAGTGAACCCCCCTAATATAGTTATTATAAAAGATAAAGTTAAGAACATTATTAATTAAAATGTGTTTAATATATTTTTTTAGTTCAATTCGATGTCATTTTTAGTTCATTAGAATTGCAAATACAGTAGACTCATATAATTTAACTAGGAAAATCGGTACTAATATTTGGTTACATGATTTATCAATATATTTTGATTTTATAGGTATGTTGGTTGTTATAATATTCCGATGGGAATCAGCATCAGAGATAAATATTTTATCCAATAATTTAAGTTGTAGAATATATACTTGTTGAAGGTACCCTATCCATTAAACAATTTATTTCAATGTGCACTAATGGAAAAATGTAATTAATTTTTAGAGTCACTTATTGATTTAATTTAAATTATTTTAACGAATAATCGTATTTATATAAAAAAAATAAATATATTCACTGACATTTCTGATTACGATATTTTATTATATACTAATGAAAACTTTATAATACACTATCTCCTCAATAAACCATTGAAATATTTTGAATGTATATTATTTAACTAATTACAAAAAAATGGTTTAAGTGGTTAAATATTTAGCTATACTATATATTAGGTTACATATATTATTTAGATATTTTTAAAAATGTAAATAATATATAGATCAAATAAATGTAAAAAAAATCAAACATAGGTATATAATTAATACCTATATATTTATTTATACTTCAGAAACTAAAAAAAACTATACATAGCTGTAAATTAAATTATTGAATACCTACTGGGTGAAATTAAATATATTATTTATTATTAATTTTTTTACGATATGGTTATTAGCGTAAAGTATTAGCTTATAAATATTATAAAACATGTTAGAAGTACTTTTTTTTAAATTAAATTAAAAATAAACTAATATCATATTCACAAATATTCTAAATACCTATTCCATTTCCCAGCATTCGAGTAATATACCAACATATTCGTTATAATTTATAAATAAATAAACATAATTTACTAAATAATTTATCTCAATTTTGACGTAAGAAAAAATCTAATAAATTCTTATGTAAAAACAAGATTTCAATTGATTTTATGTTGATATACCAAGAGATTAATGTGAAATAAAAAAAAAATAACGAAAATATACTAACCCGTTGACAACGATTTGTCCGCGTTAATTAATTATGGAAATTTTATGTATTCATTTTTTATTATTATTATTATTATTTCTATTATGAATAATAATAATAAATGTTGTTGTTTTAACAAACAGGTTTTACCTAGGTAATCTAAAACATTAATATTAATAATTTAATAAACCATGTCAAAATGTCAAACGATTTCACATAATAAAATCAATAGTTAATTTTTATAATTTTATAAAACCATTTGATACCCGCAGAACGTGTGTTGAGAAATATTTACATTTTATTCACTAAAATTAAAAAAAAATTAATTATTTAAATTAGCTTCGGCTTAAACTCGATATTCTCGTACCTTAGATAGGTACATACATATATGGCGAATGAGTAAAATGTTACAATTTGTAATTCTCGTTTATTTATTCAAAATATGTTGTACTGGTATTTTAAAATAATAGTAATTACTAATTTACATGCTAAATATTAATACTAAAATAATACCTATAGAGTATAGGTACACATAATATGTGTATAAAATGATATGAAATATAACTAATTTCTGTATTTACTATTTTATAAAAGGTAAAAAATATAATGTTTAATTATGACTATAACTGCTTACTACTTGAGTATAATAAAAGAAACCTGACCAGCGCAGGGGTATAAATGTTGGGAAATGATTTTAACATCTACTTAACGTTACAAAGTATTTGAATACTTTATGTAAGCCGATAAGTAGCCAAAAACAAATTTGAACGAGTTGACAGATTTAGTTGTAGTAGTTTTTATCATTTTGTAGCATAATATTATGAACTTATAATATTTAAATGGAATTGCTATTTGTTCAATAAAAATAGGTTAACGTAGCTCGTACATAAAAACAGTATTATAAAATATTTAAGTATTAATATTTAAACACTTTTATCGATATTGAATACTTTTAAGTTGGCCTTTGATGCCGAGGCTTTAATAAATAAAAATTAAAAAAGTTCATATACCTAGTTAATAATAGGTATTACATTTTTTGAATTTTTGTTCTAAACAGGAACCTATACTTTTAATTTCATAAAACTTTTTTTTACTTATTAGACCTAACCTAACCGGTATACTATATAGTGTATATTTTGACAGTTAATAATATTATCAGTATGTTTAAAAATTAAAATTACGAACTAATAAAACCGGTTTAGTATCCGGGGTTGTTAATGACAAAAAAAGGCTCATATTGAGGATGCACATTTCAAAAAAAAAATATATCAATGTTTGTGAAATGTAACAATAAATTTACTTTTTGAAAAAAAACATCTAAAATGTGTGATTAGCTTATTGGATAAATAATGCTAACTTTAAATTATAAATTTCAATTACTTTTTTTAATTATTGAATATTCAGTCAAATACTTTTTGAAATTACCTTTTACAACAATGTATTACATATTTACATTTTACATACAGAATGTGTCGCTGTGATTTCAACTCTCATCCATCATATTACAATTGTATATTGTAAAATAGTATACTTTTCTAACGGGCTCCTACAACTTAAACTTTAAACCTTACATAACTAAATTAATATTTAAAAATAATTAATAACTCTATACTTATAATATATTAATACAAATTAATAGAATTATATATTATATTAGCAGTTATTGGTTTTTTATTTATTTTGTTTTTATTTTATGAAGTAGTTATATTATACCTATACATATATGGATAATATTTTTACAAAATATCTAATGGAATTGGTGCATTATCATAATTCATAATAATATACAGATTGTAACAGGAAATCCTAACAAATGAAACATTTTTTGTTCTAATCAATATTTTTTTTCCATATCATTTATTAACTCGTGCGTAGCAATGGATGTATAATATCACTTTTTATTTTTAATACTTACTGAAAACAAGAAATTTCAAATCTGATTTAAAAATTTGTTGAAAATTTAAAATTAGGCAATTTGTAAATCTGGATTTTAGAAAACTTGTAAAAACATTTATCGAAGTCAAGTGGTTTATATTATATAATTTTTTAAATGTCTAATTTTTAAATGTAAACCTTATTATAATTACGACATTACCTATGGGCTATGAATAAACTACAAGACTTAAATTAATATTTTTACAGTCAACATTTTTCTAATAACTAAATTTACGAAGTGGATATTTAAAATTTTTCAAAAAAACTTTTTATCAGATTTAAATTTTTTTTTTAGTAATAAAAAATAAAATGATATAAAAAAAAAAAGTGTTCAGAACAAAAGTTATTTCATTTGTCAGGTGTTACATCTTGTATAGTTGTATATTATATACTATATGAAAGATGTAAATATGAAATTACTACCGTTTGGAACAATAAACTTATTACATTGCAGGCGTAGCACATGTTACAGCGTAAAATTTTAATCGAATCGGAAGAGTTCAAATTATACGAAGAACGTAAGTATTATTTTTTAAATTATTAAATTATTATCAATATTTTTGTGTGTGACAAACAACCGAACAACAGGCATTTTTGAAGTAGTCACAGGAGAGTTGGGGCGTCGGACCGTGTTTCTCAGGACCTTTTGGCTCGGGTCACCTGTTGTCGCCGTCGTCGTAGTCTTCAACGGAAACTATATACTGCGACCTATACCCGGATTAGACGATATTGTATTAATATATTATAATGCCATTGAAACCAACCCTGCCACTGCAACCCCACCACCATCACACACACACGCATTTGTCGATGGGGTCCGCCGTATAAAATATATGAGAACGATGATGATAATGATAATAATACACTAATAATTAAGCATATTCCAAAACTCCCGGCGCTAACGACACAACGGTATAATTTAAAGTACAGATAAGCCGATTGTGCGTCTTTGTTTGCACGGTCCTCATCCATTATATTACATTCATATATTATTATTATTATTATTATAATTACATCGTCGTCGTCGTCACCGTACGTATATATAATATTATAAATAATGCTCAAGCGTTAAACCGATTTGGTGCCGGCGAGGTTCAAAAGCGCGAGCGATTGTTATACATTTTCATCTCGTATAATATATTTTAATGCGCAGCACAGACTAGGTATATATGTATATGTATAATGTATATACGACGTATGCGCTGCTGTTTATACGCGTCTTATATGTATATAATATAATTTATATAGCGTAATGCTGCCGCGACAGAGAGGAAAAGAAGAAACACCGTGAAAGAAAATCACTCGCGTATACAGGTAGGTACCTATTATACTACACGTCGTGTGCGAAGAGCGCGCGCGCGCTGAATCGATTCCAATTAGACGGTATTTTTATTGTTTTTAATGAACCGGGAGAATTCGCGTTCATTTCTTTTTTTACTTCGACTGCCGTACATACACACTCGCGTGTAGGTACCTGTTGTACACGTCGTACCCCTTCACGATGATAATAATAATAATACGTAAGCCGCCGCCGCCGTATTATGACGACAGCACAAATTTCGCGTCGGTTGTGCACACGACGGTAATAATAATAATAATAATAATATTACCCATAGCCGGGATACAAGTATATAGTATCATTGTACATGCCGGGGACTGGGTTGAATATTTTACGACGCTGTTTGGCGTGGAAAGATGAGAGTGAGAGAGATAGAGACAGAGAGAGAGAGAGAGAAAGAATGAGACCGAGGAGCCGATATAATAATAGTAATAATATAATATAGAAACGCGCAAAAGATCGTTATCCATTCGCGTGTTGTTTATTGAACGCCCGTCTGCGGCAGTGGATTATTATTATTATTGTGCGCCGGCCGGCGATGTCTTTATAGTGTATATTGTGATATTGTTATTATTGCTGTATCGCTTATACTATTATGGTATATAATATGTATAGAATATACATATAGGCGTACACCTCCTACACGTGCAACGCGAATGTGCGTAATAATGTAATGTGTAATTATATTTAATTTCTTCGACTCTGTGTCGTTGTAAAGGTTTTAGCCCCTCCCCTCCCACAAAAATGTATATTGAATAGTAAATCACGAAAAACATATTTTGTTTTTTGAGTATGCTGCTGAAAGACTGTTTCTCAAATTTGGCAAACACTTAGATATTACGTTGTACTATTTAAGTAGTGTCCTGCAGTACTCACTCCTGTGGCGATGCCGACTCGTTTTAGATTCTGAGCCGAGTGGTTTTTCAAATGATAACCATTACCTTTTTGACTGTAAATTATTATGCTGGTTTTGAAATCGCACATCTATGATTTAAAATACGGTCTTTAAGTATATACATATTTACAAATTCCAATAAACAGAATTTGAATAAATACATTATTACATAAATCAATGGAGGTGTGCACTGTGAATTCTTGGTGAGTCATACTGGATAAAATATGTAAAATATTAGAAATATAATATTATATAAGTACTGCATAACTATTAAATACTATATAAACATAAAATATTGATGCACCATTTTTTATTTAATACGAGCCAAATATACCAACTGAAGGGTGTAGGGCAGGTATGTTAAGCTCAAATAATTAACTGTGCCAAATATGTCTAATAGTACACTAGGTAGCAGCACATAAAAATATATCGAGAAAAAAAAATGTTATGTATAACTACAAATTTGTATTTTTTCATTACTAATAATGATACATATTTTGTTTTGATATGCTTATATCAATATTACTTATGGTTATGTAATTTTCATCAATATGTCTGAATTATATTTTTAGTCATATTGTTAAATTGTTCTAGGTACTATAAAAATATTTATTTGTTACTTTAACTGGAAGATTTTATGGTTGTTTTTTTTTCTGATTTTAATGGTAACATTGTAGCGTTTTATATCTTGTAACTGCATTATATTTTTAATTATATTATAAAGTTGTTCTACTACGAAAGTATTTATTATTTTTAGTTATTTAGACTGAACAATGAAATTACTAATTAGGTATACCTGCTGTTAAATGTGTGTTAATAAATTTGACAAAATCAAAATTCAAAAACAACAAATTTACACATCACTGGCTACGACCCACCCACTCCCTAAAAATGATTTGTTTTTAGTTACGCCTACTAGGTGTAGTGATAGTCTCCGTGCAAATCAACGCGGGGTGCTGGTGTGCAGTTTCGAGGGTCGTAGGAGCAAGTGGTTGACTCTTATTTTGCCTCCGCCACTCGAAAGTCCCATAAACTGCAGCTGCGGAGTTCGTGCGAAAACTCGGTGGCTCGGCGGTCGCAATACGAATTTCCATACAAAGACCACGGTTACAGTCCGGTATAATACTTATACGCGTACAACAGGTATAAGTGCGGGTATTATATGGGTATAGGTCGGTAAGTACTATTCTGTTTGCCAGCCACCAATATATAGTAGGTACACCACCGCAACAACAACAACAATAACACAATAATATTGTGTTCCCATTATATTATTATTATTATTATTATTATTATATCCTCGCTCGAATTTTTACATCATTTTATCGTTCTCGTTTCGAATACTCTTGAACGGTACACACGCACCGTATAATATTATACATCATTATACATATACCAGTCGTCGTCGTCGTCGTGTATATATGTGCACTGTGTATAGCCACACAATATAGGTATATAATAGCAGTGCTGGCATTATATTATTGTCCATGTAAATTTGTATAAATTAACATACCGTGCTACCGCGACGGCCGGGGCGCGTTTTCCGTCGCAGAATCTCTGTCCGTCTCTCTCTCACTCACTCTACCTCTATCTTACTGACTCTAACTCTCTCTCACTCACTCACTCTATCTCGGTATCCGCATCCGTGTAAGTCTCAGGTATTCGCCGTCGTCTCCGGCGCGTTTGTGCGCGACATTCCATCGCGACTTACACGATTATGCAGACACACATGCTCGCACAGTCGACGTATGTATATATACGACTATGGTCTCCGTGACCTATAATAATAATTATAACACGAGACACGGAAACGTGTTTTTATTTTAATTAATTATTGGCTCCGCGTGTGTATGATAATAATATTTAAATAAATAGTTAAGCCGGACCGCGACTCACTCCACTAGATGACTGGTCGAGCGAATAACGGCCACCTATATAATGTGATGTAGGTACCTATATACTTACACGCGCATACATCGTGTAAATGGGCAAATATAACACTTGCGATTCACGCTAGCCGTGACTCGAGTACAACGACTATATTATGATGATCAGAAGCCCAAAGTGAT
The DNA here is from genome assembly GCA_949089665.1 of Macrosiphum euphorbiae. Taxonomy (NCBI): domain Eukaryota; kingdom Metazoa; phylum Arthropoda; class Insecta; order Hemiptera; family Aphididae; genus Macrosiphum; species Macrosiphum euphorbiae. The sequence goes on along the minus strand of CARXXK010000005.1, from coordinate 24,703,641 downwards.
TGGTTTCATTATACAATTAGTCATGATTGCATGATGCACCTTTGACCGTAATGGCGTGGTACCTATATATAAAATGGATTCTTCCTAATTACTTCAAGATATTCTATAAAAACGGCACACATTTTTATATTGGTTTTCACGATAAAGACTTTTGAAAAAGGCGAAATCATTTAAAATTTTTTAATATTAATACGACATGTAATTTCCCATATAGTTATTAGAAAAAAATATATAAAACTATTGAAATATATGATAAAAAAATAAAATACATTACTTATGAGTTATGACCTATCTTGAAACAAAAAACACTATTTTAAACGATACCTGGTTAACATATAAAAACGGTCCTAAGTCTGTATAAAATGAGAAAGAAAATTGAAAATGCTTTTAAAAAAAATCGGAGAACCAATTCGGATGTACCCTTCGTAACGACCCTGGAACCAATTCGGACGTTTCAGAACCAATTTGGGAACACCGATAAAATCGTTTGGCAATGGCTGTTGATTTCGACCGTGGATGTAATCAGATATTTTGTTTCACCGAGTGGAACATGAAATATTATTATACGACCGGTGATTAAGACAATAATCGTGTAGGCAATTTAAAGACCGTGCACGTTCATTTTTGTCATAAAAAAAAAAAATAATAGAAAAACAAATTATTAAATAATAATATTATAATATTAAGGAAGTACAAATGTACAATATAATAATATAATACCTATATAATATTATAACATATATATTATTATATGATATTCCGAAAGACAATAACGCTCACAATAGCCGGTACAACAGTACAATAGACACAGTAATTAAACAAAAGTGACTAAATCAATGTAATATAATAAAGTTTTGAAACATCTCTTTTAGTACGACAAAATGATTTGCAGTGAACAAAGTTAAATTAATAAATCAGAATTATATTGTTAAAATTAACGCTTTTTGTGTAGACCGATGGACTGTGTTGGAAACTTTCTTCGGCATTGATATATTTATTATTTCGATAACGTTCGTATTATACAATCGGCAACATTAATTAATTTAATTAAAGTTTAATAAACGAGAATATTCTCATAAAACGTCACCGTGCGATAACTGAATAATATCATAATAATATACACGGACCTGCCAAAACGATGACAGGTTGCAGAATCTGTAATCTTTATTGTACAACTATTATTATAAGTTCCATATAATAGTATTGACATTATATTTTACGGTTTAAACAATACTAAGTATTAAGTTTTTAAAGAGTATTACAATAATAATTGACAAGGTATATTGACGTCGTTTCGAATAAGCACTGCATAAAGACATGATAATATTATATATTTTTATATTATTTTACTTCAAAGTCCTCCGAACGCAATAAGTATCAACGACCTAACCACATATAATACCGGTGTGGTTATTGTCGTCGCTACTTGTAGTTGTGGTTGATGGAAGAAAAATAAACACAGCAACTAGAAATTAAACTGCAAGCCTTGTCGATATAATAATATAATACATCGGCATTGACAGAATGTCCGTAAAAGTTATTATACGATAATCTAATCCGATCGTTTTGGTAAATCATTCTGTCGGCACCAAAGTTTTGTGTAAACGGCCATAAGTTTAAAATTATTCTGAATTGAATCCGACGCTATTGTGTACGGCGCTATCAAACAATCGGTAAAGGATTTAGTCCGTATCTGATTGGATTGTTTAAAAGCCGATCGGTGACACGTGTGTACATAATCAAAGCGTATGCGTATATTATTATTATTATTACTAAACAGTAAAAGCTAAACCTCTTAATCAGATCGTAAACAGAATTCATGATGGAAACGCGCCATTTAAGAAAACCCTATTCGACGGGTGAATATAATCGATCGTTTGATGTTACACTGTAATATATTATATTATATTGTTATGCATTTGCTTTTATACGGAATAATTAATCGTACGATTGTATATATAATATAATATATGAAAGATATTATCACGTCCGATGTTTGAACAAAAAATATGAACGAGTGCAAGAAAAAAAAATAATGAAATCATTTATAACGACTAATTAAAGAATTAACCGGACTATCGCCGCGGTGTACCTATACATAATATACGAGCATTTTACTTTATACTATTAAACTTATTGATTGAAATTTTAGTGGTCGTAGAGCCCGTTTTATTTAAGTATGATATGTATATGTATAATATAAATATTATATTATATACGCTTATAAAATGGTTGATTACTAAGTTTTAATTATGCGTATAATAGGCACCAGCCGTATTATTATAACATCATAACTCGAAATTATTATTACCGTTGTGTGATTTTTCCTATGTGCTCATAATATAATTTAATACGCTATCGGTTTATTTATTATTTACGATCGTCAACATACCGGTTTCTTAATTTTGACCAACGTTTCAGCAGCACTGATCCATCAACCGATCCGGGAAGGATAATAAATAATCCATTTCTTTAGATTTATATATATAGGTGTATAACACGTGTGTGTGTGTGTGTACAGACAGTGAACCTGATTCGGTCAAACATGCAAGTGCGTGACCGTATACCTGTTGAGGAATACTGTGTACCTATATACCTACCTGAAAAAAATACGATTAATATTAATTTTAAGCCAATAAATGCGATTATAAAACGATATGAGATCGGTTCTCACATCGGTTGAAATCTGGTGCGATCGGTACGAAATGCTTCACGCCGCTCGAAAGCTATAAATTGTAATTTCCGTGTGTAGATATAGGCGTGAAGCTTTCTGCCAGTGGCGTGTCCAGCGGGTAGGCCTGGTATTCCCGGGCCTACCCTGATTTTTAACCTTTAAGTATACCCAAAATATGCATTTTAAAATTATATATAATAAGCACACGATATATCGATCATATTTATTGTTGTAACAAAATAAATATTTGTCTATAAATAAAATTAATAATCGTAAAATTGTTATCGTCAATTCTCAAGCGCTTCTTGGAAATACCCCATATTTCTATATAGATATTACACGACCCGACGACCGTCGTCGTTTGGTCGGCGATCACCGCCGTAGTGTTGAGCGTCAAAAACTATGACATGGCTATTAGATAACAAATATTACACGTCATACTTATGACTTAAACAGTATAATACAATTTTTCTTAAACTCAAAATGTGTTGAATATACAAGTTATTTTTATAACTAAGGCCTGTCCTGAATTTTGGTCCTAGACACACCTCTGCTTTCTGCCGGAACTTATAAAATTAATAAGCCGCGTGCCCCGAGTTCAAAATGTGAGACGATTTGTGTAACCGAAATTCAACATTTTTAAAGTGCGATTGTTATACGTCCACGTGCGTTACATTGGAAATTCCTCGGTGAATTGCAAGGGTTCGGTTAGGTTAGGTTAGTTTATCAAAACAATAGATGCGGCTAGATAAGATTCAGGACGAGACCCAATTTAGTAATTGATCATGTATATAATATATAGGTAATATACGCAGGCACTCAGCAGTGGTAATAATAAAATATTTATATATAACCAAGTTTCGTAAAACACTTTACGCGAGTAGTAAATTCGCTTGTCCGACGGAACGTCTTCGCGCGTGGGAGACTTTAATGTGCGAATGGTATACCTATAACCTTCCTACCTATCTACCTACAGTCTTATTTCGTTGTTGTTCGCACGACGATGTTATAAACAGCGACGCTCTGAGTTTCGCTACAAACACTAATTTTCCGAGCCCGGGGAGCGTAGGTCGTGCGCTGCAGCCGAGAATTCGCGGACGACGACGACAAGACAATGGTAATTGAATCGTAACAAAAAAAAATAAAACTAAAAAACAAAAAAAAATACCAAAATAAAGACTCGTATTTTATATATATATATTTTATTATTTTATTAAAACAATATGACGTGTATAAACTCAAGTCGGACGCGATATAGTATAATTTAGCGGCAGTATGCGTTGCGATGGAGTATTAATATTATTGTTATTATTATTATTATTATTATTATCATCATCGTGCGGTCGTACGGCGTGTTGTTTTATTTCGGAGCAATCGTATATCAAACGGCTACAGATTTCGCGGGAGACAATAGCTGGGACACGGCGCATCGCGAATGTTACAATACTATGTTATTATTATAGTGTATTTACTATTTTATACCAAACGGTGGGGAGGGGTGGGTGTGGACGACTGTATAATATAGTTATAATATAATAATATAATACTGCTTCAGCGGTGAAAAAAAAACCGTTTGATTTATCGTCGAAACGCCGTATTTACGTGTACGCGACCTCAGGTATATATATATATTATACATATATTTATGTATATTATGACGACGATATTTAGATATTTATATGTATAATATACTATAGTATTGCGACGACGGGAAAAAGTCGATTGAAAATTGAAATAAAAAAAAATGGGAAAAAAAGCCGCACAGAAAAAACCGACGATCGGTCGGCCGGCGGTGCTGCAGGAGGAGGCGCTACGGTCGTCATTGCTGTTACGATATTATTATTATTATGTTATATTATGTAGAACGAATCGCGATCGGCGCGGGCGAGAACGAGTCGTGGTCCAGCTGCCGGCAGGAGAGGGCGGAATGATAATATTCTCCCGGCAGAGACGCTCGAGAGAAAGACTGCACACCAAGAGAAAGAGAGAGAGAGAGAGGAGAGGGAGAGCTCGTTCGGAGAGTCTGAAGAGGTTATCGTGAGGCGGTGGAGGGGCATTGCGAATGTGCACCTATATGGAAGCACACGTAGGTATATACAATATAATAGTAGGTGTGTGTGGTCGCACTTATTGTCGACGTGATAGAGATGTCACCGTGGGCACCGGCGCGACGACACACACACACTCACAAGTCTATATGCACATTACACGAACCTTTGTCTCTATATAATTCCCGAGTGCATAACACACACACACACACACACACACACACAAATGCGAAAGAGTTCACGATTGTCGCCACTGTCAGCTGCAGTGCAGCAAAAGTGTGTGCGCTCGCTCGCTCGCGTCTTGTCTGCGCGAGGTAATTTATTATTATTTATTTATTTTACGATAATATTATTCGCGCATGATCATCGTCGTCGTCGTTACATACCTCTAAACGATCGGAGCACGAGAACCGTGAGCGCACACGGCCGCGTCGCCTTGTGTATTAAAATATTATAGAAAATATAAAAAAGTAAACCTAGAAAAATATACTTACCCGAAGACGTGTGTTGGTCTCTATATTATTATTATATCGGCCGAGTCGTGCGTGATTTTCCGACTTCTGTGTCAGGATGGGCGCCATATTTTAAACTGAACGCGTCGCTCCACGGATAAAGCGAGTATTTCTTCATCCGCGAAAACTTGTCTGCAAATCGATATATTGTTAATTGTTATAGTGAAATTATCGACAACTACATATTATGTACCGTATGACCACATATTATAGTGTCCACAAATCTGGATAGACATAAACGGCTAGGAGCGACTTTGAGCATTACTCATTTTACCCGTGAAAACGTCCACTGAAAAATATAATAACAAATACCTATATTATTATGATCGTTATTGTAAAACCAATAAGGATATAATTTCAAAAGAAAAAAGACCGCTAAAAAATAGTCAAAATTGGTCAAAAATCAGTAAATATTATTTGTCGAAAATGCATTGTATATACCCACTTTAAATTATGTAAAAACTAACCGGGTCCTAACCAGACATCATAATTTACTGGTAAAATGAGTGAGTGAGTGTGTGGTTATATCGTGTTCTGAGTCTGTGCTGTCTATACGCGATAAGTTAATTGTTTATATTCTCGTCTTCCATCCGATCCGGCGCTGACGATCTGGAAAAAAACGACCGACATGGATGCGAGTCGAATGGGTCGACGTGGGACAAGCGGGTAATCGACAGGAAATGAGAAGACAAATTTAAATGCGTGTGTGTGTCAACGCGAGGTAAGTCACCCGTGTAATTCCTCTGGACGGACGAGATATGTGCCACCGCGACGACGTCGAGTAAACCCACTCGTTACTGTGTATAATATACGCTATTATATATACTGCGATATCCTATTAATAATATTATTTTTATTACTATACCAATCAGTCATCAATCACCGGCAGCGCCGCGATGTGATTACCAAACTCTTCCGGCCGTTCCCTCGGGCCAATATATTATATTATAGGTACATAATATTAAAATACATTAATAATAATATGGTTTTCGTGAAATTATTCCTCCTATACGCCTGAGCCGGAGATAAACGTTTAGGGGTGTAGTACGAAAATATAGCAAAGCTGTCAAAGACACAATGTCTCGGGTCTCACTCAATCTCGAGAATTCTTGACGAATATTTGTCTTGTCATCGAAATCAACCCACCGATGCGATGGTGCTCACTAAAATACTTCATGACGATCACCAAATTAAAACCATCACTAAAACGGCTATCACTTTCTAAAAAAATCATGACAAACTAAACAAAGAAATACAAATCTCCTTATATCCCAGTCAGCATATCCTGTCATCCTGAGCACTTCAGGACAATCCGATAAGATAGCTCAAACATAGCTGGTGCTGAGGCATAGATAACTACTTAGAATGTAACTATGTATATGTAAAACTTAAATTTAAATAAATGTAAATAACTTAACCATATAAATGTGACTCTGCTGAGAGACTTCCCACAAGATATTTCACTGCAGTCTTCTCATAACCATTCTCAAGCTTACTTTCTATAAAATGTATTGTATAGTTTGTAAGTACCTACTCGAAAAATGGTAAAAATAAACAATGGTATGGACTCACGGGTTCCTAAAACTTATAGTGGCACGATTAGAACGACACCCCAGGGTTGTTGCCAGAATAGCATACAATAATTATGTATTATAAGTTAATAAATAAAATAGAAGGTTTTATTTATAAGTATTTAATGGTGGCTTCGACCTAACCAACGTATGGAATAGTGTGCCTCTCACGTATTATAATTCAAAAGCGAATTACGATCTAGTTATTCATATATTTGAAAACAGCATTCACCTATAAACACAACAACAAGGGCGTTGACCAAATTGTAGGACCTCCTCTTGCCTAGGAAAAGAGGAACTTGAGCACCGTTTATAAGGGAGTCCGCAGCCATGGAGTCCTGAGCACCTTCGTGCCACACGATTTGTACAATGTTACATTAATATTATAGCTTGTGTTTAAAACATTTGAAATTAACCAAAATGTATACTGTAGAGAATAGAGATTAATTGATAGACGATAATAGAACAAAATATAAGCAAATGAAATTAGGTCATGACAATTTTATGATAATAGTCAATAATAGTCATTTTGATAATAATCATTCAGCTTCCTGCAACCATTTCGTACATGCCTACTGCCTATACCTTAACATACCGTTAACAATGAGAAAATTACGACTGATTTGGGTGCGCAAATTGTGTCAACTATAATATTACATTAATACTATGGCTCTATAAAATGTGTTATAACAAACCACATGGAATCGAACAAAGTATTCGAAATAAATTAATTAAATTGTGCAAATTAGCATAGCCATTTTATCGTGTATTCTTGTACGAACGGTGTACCTACATATTATTTTATTCTCGCCACTCTTCGCCATACATACACACATATTATAATATTATAATAGTTGCAGCACTACCTATATAATAATACATTGTATATCAATCACTGCATGCGACGGCGTCCATTTTGAAATATGGTAAGACCATATGAGCATTTATCTTCGTAAATATATTATAATGACTTCGATATTGTTGTTATGCGTAGAATATATTAATATATATATTGATCTCGAGTTTCATGGCTAACTGGCCGGTTTAGTGTGCGTATTGTAAAATAATGAAATAAACATGATTGTGGATCCTAAAGTGAAATACAAGTAGCTGGGACCTCGGTTATATACGGTGGAATCCGGTTTTTTTTTTAGCTTTAAAAAGTAAATAAAAATACCATCCAATTAGTCTGTTGAATTATTTACGATTCAGGTAGTACGTGATTATATCGGTTTTCATTCGGCCGACGACATATTATTATTATCAGCAAAAAGTTAGAGTATTCTGGTTTTTTTTTCCTTTTTCTTTTTTTTTTTTCCTCAGTCGGGACAACCGAAATTATTCGAATTATAAACTTGTTGTAGTTTATCTGATTGGCACCCAATACGTTAGCACCTAGTTGACCTTTTTGAAACAAACGGAACGCAATTATATTATACGAATCTATTGACGAACCAAAAGAAATTGGAGAACGGTATATATAATTACATACACGATTATTACCGCATACGAATCGTTTATAATTTAGAACAATTCATGTTAAAATATTCATCGATAGTTCCATAAAAAAAAATAATAATAATAATATTCCACGAACATTATGGACGGTAAAAGTTTGATTCGGGATATATATTAGGTGTTTTTTCATATTATAATATTATCTCAGCCAGTGATTTTCTTTGGTTTTATCTAGTGTCGGGATGCTTAAAAACATAATAATAATAATATAAAAAGGGCAAATATTTCAATAAAAAATGAAAATCGTAAAAATAATATTATCTATAATAATATGTTAATCAATAACCTTTTTTATGTTCGATCTGAACTCTCGCGTGATCAAACGCAAAGAGGCGTCGGATTATCGCACATTTTCTAAGTACCTAATAATAATAATTATACTTTTTCTACTTATACTCTTCTGATAACAATTTTCGAATACCGTTAGATGTTTTAAAATGTGTTTAATATATTTCATTTTGAATATCATTTTATTTAGAAAATCGAATATTTATGTTAAAATATTTATAAAAAAAAAATATAAATATAAATATATTGTTTACAGTTATTCTAATTGCAGCGAGTTATAAGCTTCCACTTTTATAGTAATATGATCACATTGGGTAATTAGGTAATTTTTATTATATCAACCCTTAAGGCATTGATCGGGTTGATAAAATATCGAATTTAATGATAAAATAATCTTTAACATTTATTATTATTATTATTATTGTTATGTTATTATTACTTATTTTATTATGTAAGGTTATGTTTGTAATATTTAATAAGTTTCATTGTACAAAACTACAAAAAACACTTGTCGTGTGCTTTCCATAATGTTTCATACTTTTAATAAAGGTCTTTAAAATTATAATATATTGGTCTATGTTGTAACTTGTAATATAATAAACACATACACTATCATACAAATTACATAATATATTTATTTTTAATTGATCTTTATTATTATACTTACACATTAAATAAAGTAAAACGGTCATAATAATATTACTGAAAACAAAAATGAATAATGATAAGAAAAGATTGAGAGTCGCATAATAATATAATTCATATTACATATTTACATATTATCCTAAAATTATCGCAACTACGTTATATGTTATGGCTTATGAGTTATGATTATAATCAGCTCTATATTATAATATTTAAAGTCAAATACGCTAAAAAAAAAAAGTGATTCACCTTTCCACTAGGTACACAGTGATCCTAATATAAAAATCAATTTAACATTACAAACTAATGATATTTAGGTTTATATTTTATTATTCGAATATAATGTAAAGCCTTAGATATATTGAGCTACCTTTTACTAGATATATAGTTCACTGATCCCGCGAGATTCCGTATTAAATCAATAAAAGTAACAATACCCAGATGACTTTTCAAGCAAATACGATGGTATTTTACATTTGGAAAATCCTTGAAAAAATGTGAAGATTCTTTTGTTAAGCATAGTATATTTAAAACATTGAGGTCGCGCATAAGCATCATAAATTATTAAATGCTTTACAAATTATAATTATATGCTTAAAATATGTTTTATTAATGAGAAAACACTTTGTTTATAAAATTATATTAACTATATATAGGTACTTACAAATTTAGCATAATTAATTATTAATTAATGCTATACGCTCTTTATAATAATTTTATACTACATTTCCATTAGTGTTTTACTAATGATTAATTAGTGGAAAAGTATCGATGAAAATTGATAACGTCTAATATTTAGGTTAATGCATTCGAAAAATATTAATTAACACACTTTATCTATTTTATATTTTTAGTTTTTACAATGTTAAATCGTTTAACAATGGTGAGTGTGTCTGACGTCCCCTTAGAAGTAATAAGAGTGTTTCAATCTTCATCTTCGAGGAAAGTATCTGGTAGAAAACTGGTTAGATCTAATTGGTGTTTTGGTAAGTCAAAAGGTTTTTGTGAAAAAATGCACAGTACCATTCAATATTATCAGGAAAAACCAAAAATACTTTAGAAAAAAACTGGAATTTTTACTCAAAACGAGATTTTGACAGTCAATTTTGTTTCTTGGCTGTAATTCAAAAATTAATAAGGGAAGTGACTTTAAATCGCATCAAATGTTTATATTAAAAATTACTAAACATTATTGTTTTATCTTAAAAATATTTTTACTCTATTTACAGTACTAGTCAAAGATGTTTGGAATTTTTTGTCTCTCTTTAGTTTGTAATTTCAACCTACCGTATTACTACGTCTTACGGTTTTACTCGATGGATCTGTAGATATCCAATCTAAAAATGAAAAAATACTTCTTAACTTGTTTGAATGTTAAAAACTTAAAAAACAAATTTTTTTTCTATTATCCCTAATTGGCATATTATAAACAATTTAATTTTAATTTTAATCGTTCGATTGCATTTTAATTTAATTACGAACTAATTCTTCAAGAGAAAAAAATATTTATGTACCAATAATATTTAATACGCATTTTTAATAACTAGGTTATTTTTTATACCAATAATATTTTAATAATTAATTTTATAAAAAAATAAATATTTAATAAGTCTGTGAAACGTAATAATGTTTTAATATTCGTATTTTATACTGGTCGCTCATGATAAAGTTTCAGTATTGTATTCCTATCATCGCTGTCTCTTTAAAAAATAGTCTAATTGTATCTTAGCCGTCCATAATATAAATAAGGTTAGGACTTAGGACGATCAATACTATTTTTTATATGAAATTAATATAATTGGAAACACGAGTATAAACTATATCCATATCATACTGATGATTTCTATAATATTTAGCTGAGTATTGGTTAAATTATTAAGTAAAACGGTTTCGTCATCATTACCAATATTATTATATTCCTACATTATACCTATTTCCGAGGAATTTTTACCTTTGGTAAAAAAAAAACACATTCCCGACAACTTGTCTACACTTTTACTTTCTTAACAAACGATTATTAATTGTAAGAAAGATAAACTGTTGAATTAACGTATAAAAGCAGTGTCACTGTATACCGTACGGTTGAGGTGGTCAAGGATCTTCTAGTGTCCATTGTAATGGTAATTGTTCAGCTTTCTCATTCATAAAACATTAGTCAAGGTACCTGTCGATGAACACTGACTAATTATTTTTAATAGGCTTCTCGGATGTAATGAAAACCATAAATAGTTCAATGAGATTGACAATAGACGTGACACGAGTGTATATTATAATATAATACACTGCGAGGTAAAAGCAGTGACAGTAAACGCGACTACAAACTTTTAGAATGTCCAATTACTAATAATTAGATGCAACGCGGAGTGCTGAACCGTCCAGTGTACTATAAGGTTTACAACTTTTTAAGCCTTTTGTACGAGGAGGTAATCTGAATAGTATTACTGCGCAAGTTATTTCGCAAAATTAAATTTTCCCTCTATTTATTATACAGGGTTAGAGTCTTGATATAATATCATTATGTTTACCTACGTAATGTGTAATTCTCATTTCTCTTACAAAAAACTTTTGGCTCGTCGAAATAAATAAATTGTTTGTTCGTGAGTATTTAACAAACAAAAAAAAAATTTATTACCAAGAAATCAAAATGTAATTATATAGCTAAAATAAAATAAATATATATAATACATACATATTATACATAGTTTTATTAATTTACACCATTAAAATAGTAGCTTATTAGTTTGTTATTATAGTCTCTTAATTCTAGGAAATGATCACTACATCTATCTATATATATATAAAAATGAATGTATGTCAGTGTGTGTGTCTGTGTGTCTGTGTGTCCATGTTACCATGGTTACCAAGGTTGCCATGGTTACTAAGGTTACCAAGATTTCATATCAATCTATATATATAAAAATGAATGTATGTCAGTGTGTGTGTGTGTGTGTGTGTGTGTCCATATTACCATGGCAACCATATCTGTATATAAAAAACAGTAAGCTGATTGACTGCTATCAACGCACAGCTCAAACCATTGGACGGATCTGGCTGAAATTTGGCATACAGATAGCTATTATAATATAGACGTGCGCTAAGAAAGGATTTGCCAAAATTCGCATTTTAAATAGGTGCTGAAACAGGGACATTGAGATTCACGATAGAAATTGGAAATTTTATTTTTATTTATTTATAGTTGCCATTGGTTACAGTCTACATTAGAAATTAGCATTTATTTATTGGTTGCCATTGGTTATTCGGGCAGATCAGGTACAAGCTTGCATCAAATCGAATTATTGAACAATGCTTACCAGGGTGGCAGAGTTGCACTTACCGCAGAAAATTACACCCAAAAGGAGTTCAACAATCATAATTTTTTTAAGAGTTGCGATTTTTTACGAGCAACCAAATTTATTATATTAATCCACAGTATTACATCAAAATAAACTTGGTATAACTTTGATACTTTAGAGTTAAATCATACACTTCCGTACAAACAGCACGGGGTCCGCGATCTACCGCAGGTAGATTGCCTACCTGATAATGTACTGCTGCGATTCAGAATTTTTATTCAGGGCAACGGGAAAGATAAGATAAATTTTGAACACCATACACGTTAATGAATTGAACAAAGTTTGAGTAGGTAGTATTGAGTTGATCCATTTAACGGGCTACGAAGTGCACGGGATCAGCTATTCATAATATGATTAAACTATAAATTAAAACTCAAATTAAGGCGGCTCTTAGTGGCTATTATTTAAGGGGAACAATTTAGGCAATTTCTAATCTTGTCGTCGCCGCCCGTAATCTATGTGTTAGTCGTAAATGATTATTAGTGTGAAATTCGAAGAAATTCGAACTCGATAACAATAGATTTTATATCGCCCGGCTGCGGGCACACGGTTCAATAGCACACGTACGCGCATGCACAAGTCAACGTAATCACTCTCGAAAAATATTTTTGTACACTCACAACAGTGAAAAATGCTAATAAGCTGGCGAAAAATACACATACTTCTAGTAGTCCAATTTCAATTTTGAAAAATTATTTGAATTCGTCAGCCTCTTTTCTATGATTTGTAGGAAACCGATTTTGGATATTTTAGATAATTTACGTATATTACGGTTCCAAATGACTGCTTGATTTCTCAAATTTAACTTGCACTTTTAAGTGCTAACTAGACAAAAATATGAAAAAGTTTTTCCTACAGATCATAGAAAAGAGGCTAACGAATCCAAATAAGTATTCAAAATTGAAATTGGACTACTAGAAGTATGTGTATTTTTCGCCAGCTTATTGGTCTAAATGCATGAAAAATCCAATCGTTTAGAGCCGCCTTAAAAACTAAAACTAAAAGAGTTAATTTCTACTTAATTTATAGTATACCTAATATATTATGTACTATATAGATATGTAGTATAAACTATAGTATTTTGACTTATTGATTATTATTTATTATATTATATTATACTCAGTTAAGTGCTACTGCAGATGACTGTAAGGTCTTTTTAGAAAAACAATTTTAATTTTTAAATCAAAAATGGTTAGTAATGCTCAATTTATTTATTACACTGCAGTACATCAGATGGATACTATATCTAATCATAATATATTATACGTCGTAGATTTACATGTTTCATATAATATTATATTATATGAGTGCGGAAATAGTTGTCACTTATCACTTTCTACAATACATACGTTGTAGCTGATATATTCGTCCGAATATGAGAGTGTATAATGTATACTTTATAGTTTATATGTATACCTATTACCTATATATATAGGTGGACGGACGATCTGCAGGACAGCAAGTATACATAAATATATTTACACATAGTCTTATCAGTTATCGGGGGCATTATCGGGGGTTACGGGGTAACCCAGTAACCGGAATATATATCACCATCGTATATTATATTACGAATACTGTTGCAGATGTGCAAAAGTGAACCCATCAAATTGTCGATAATAATAATATAATATTACGACTTTGGGCGGCCCGTCACAGCGGATAGGCGGTATGGCTTCGCATATATATACAATATACATGGAGGGCCAACGGGGGCAGTTTTGGAGGGGTTGTCAGGGCGGTGGGGGTCTAGATCCGTGGAGGAAGTATATAAAGATTAATACACCGAGCGTCGGGAAGGAAACGACGTCGTCGTCGTCGTCGTCGTCGGCGTCGTTGTCGGCAACGATTGTTCGACGACCCTAAACGTTTGTGATAAACGCGCTGCAGTGTACCCGAGGGATATAGACGGTTGCGGGGGGACGCGGGGAGGATATGACGGGGAGGATGGCGAAAGGGATGCGCGCGCGATTACCGACCGATTATCTGGGTCCAACCCCTTGTTAGCGACCCACCCCCGGCCGCGCATGCGCCCGTGTATCGCGATCGCGGGTATATATTCTATATATAGGTACCTACCCCATATTTAGACGTATACATATACTGCACACGACGGCGCTCGCGTATTTAATAATAATAACGTTAATCCCCTAAACGATGCTTATTCGCCGTCGCCGCCTCGAAATCCGCTTACCATTGTTTGCCGTCGCCACCACCGCCACCGATTTAGATTCGGGTGGTGGAGGAACGCCGCCGGTCCCGCTTTGTTAGGTCTTGATTGAATAATCGCCCCCGCCGACGATATAATACGACGGCGGCGACACGACTCTACTCCATTGTTTAAGCTCTCTCTCTCTCTCTCTCTCTCTCTCGCTCTCTCTCTCTCTCTCTCTCTCTCTCTCTCTCACTCTCTCTCTCTCTCTCTGTCCCTCTATCACCTCTATCATTCTCTCTCAATCTCTCTCTGTATCTCCTTCTCCCTCTCCCTCCCCTTTATCCCCATCACCATCTCTCTCCTTCTTTCTCTCCTCCGTCTCCCTACGACCACCGACTAAATGTCTCCCGTATAAAACTCGGGAAAACGATCAAAGCTCGACTGCGTGTATTATATAATAATATAAAGCTGTTTGTTTTCGGTAAAATAAAATATAATAGTATACTACACGCAGTCAAGCTTCGATCGTTTTTCGAATAACGTACCCCTCCCACCATTCACTCTATAATACCGCTAAGGGCTGAAACTTGCTGTCTGCGTTTAAAGTTCCGTTTCACCAGGCGGCCATCAAACGCGTCTCGCGAAATTGTTTTCATTTTTATTTTCACCGAGTAACGGAAATCCAACTGATTAGTTAATATTTTCTGCAGACGTATATTATTGTGATTGTATGACGACGAGACCTTAAGCATATAATATGATGCTTGCTGCGGTGTGATTTATTTTCGATTATATTATATATTTTGTTATACCTATACTATACGGAATACGCCATCTGCTCACGTTATAAATTATGAGTACGGTTTGCCCTGCGAGTAGTAGACGACATCAAACGCCGATTGGCTAACGAAGGCGATACTAAATAACGTAATATTATATTATAATATGTGCGTGGCAGGGTCGAGCAATCATCGGACAATAAAAAATGAAAAAACGTATTTTTTTGCTTTTTAATAAGCCAATTATTGACAATAGAAAATACTGTTCGAATGTTTTGATCCAATTTGAGCGCAATCATTTAACCGGCAGATATAATAATTGACAACATATCCTTTTATGGGTTTCTATATAATAATAATAATAATTTGTAAATAGAATATCTTGGCTATTAATATTCGAAGAGGTATTTCGTTGTATAATAATACACACAAGAGGTCATCAATTTGATTAATTCGCGGGATGACAAAAAAAAAAAAAATTAAAATTAATTAATCCATTGTGTCGAACGATTATTTTAAACAAACAGTTTATTGAAAGCAAATAAAATTACTGTACGCGTCGGGTAATTATAAAATAATATTATACACATTTATACGTTGGAAAACTAGAGAATACAGTAAAAAATGCATAACTGCGTTTGACATTGGCCGCATTTGTTGTAGAATAATATTAAATATTCATTTTATGCAAATTCACTTCAAACTGTAACGTTCAAGACCTGTGTACAAAATGCAAGGTTACGTACCTATATGCATATAGAATTTCAATTGTAAACATGTTAATCCAATAAACATAGCGCGTATTATGCATTACAAATGAATTGCACACGACAAATCGACATATTATACGAATTACGAACTGCAAACGCAATCAACTTTTTTTTTTCTAAAATTATGGTGTAAATATACATTACAGGTAGCAATAATAATGACTACCGACTATCGTATATCTTTCGATCATTATTCGTACTTCATAATGATATATTAGGTGTGTATATTCCATGTATATTCTAATGTAACCAATCCAGAAATATGGGACCTAACAGAATGGTAGCAGTAATAAATGGTGGTGGGAGGTGTTTTAATATCACTTGCATTCCATTATCATAAGTCATAACTATATATGTTATATCATAACTGTCGCGGTGATTTTCGTCCGAAAAATTAAAAAACTATTTCTGGTTATTATACATTTGCGCCCTACATAGAAAATTATTTAAAAACAACCCGACAAATAGCTACATTTATAAAAAGCATTATCAAATGGTCCGAAAAAATTTGTTTAAATGTTCTGTTCAAAATTGTACTACGTAAATATACATTTTGTAATGCCAGTACTTGGCTTGCATTTTCCTGACATTTTCTTTAAAAGTTCGAAACGATTAAAAACGATATTATATATAAGACTAGTAAGTTATTATATGCATGTTGGCTAATATACAGTGTCAAATAGTGGGATTTACCAAATAAAATATATAATAGTAATACATTTAGAACTCATGTGACTCATCACTGCAGACATATTTATTGATTTTGAACAAACTCACAATTTTAACGAAAATCTTTTGAATAATGATGATTGTTATGTTAGCCGTATGGCGAGTAAAATGGCTCAGATAACCGACTGCGTGTATCAGTACTGCAAGTATACTTGGTATTCATACAACACAAAATGTCTAAGGTTGCATGCAATACGTTAATATTATTGGTTATAAACATTTTTAAACAGTACCTAAATTTAATTTAATATATATAATTTACTTATATGCCAATATGTCGTGTACTTATGTTTCACTGTTTGTTTATTACTTATTGTACAATTTTTAAATGTATTTTAAATATTTTCTGAATGAATGTTTTATGTGGACATTATAATATTATTATGTATATTTTTTATATATTAACTTTTAAGTAAAAACATTTTAAATTTCGTAATTTATTTAATTAAATTTAAAAAAAAATAAAATTAATGATGGTAATACTTATAATTATTTAATACTTTTTTTTCAGAAAGATATTTTATTTATTAATAAACCAAAAAAACACAATATTCACTTGGATTTTACACTGTTTTAAACCTTAAACGTATGTTTTATTCGTTTTAAACAATAAATAGAACGTTTAAAATAAAACTTGTTTTAAATTCCTGTTTTAAACATGGTTAAAACAATTTGTTTAATACATTATGTTTTAAACATAACAACCCAGCTAGCAATCCTGAATTCGTATCAACACACACATATACGCACAGGCACTAAACATAAAACTTTGGTGTTAAAATATAGTTAACAATTTTTAATTTCTAGGAACAACTGATGGAAAATTATAATAAAATACTAATTGATTTTGTTAAAAACTGACGTACGGTTAAAATTGTATGATAAACTCACAATATATATATAGGAACTAATAAAATATTTAAAGAAATTCTCAATACGATTGTTATATAGGTAGGTACCTATTATTATAAATTATTATAAAATATCAAGTATTAAATATTTGAGTTCAATTTATAGGAACTCAACTTTTGTGAGTTAAAAAAGAACATCAAATCGAACAAACTTTATTATAAAATAGACAATAGTTTAATATGTATCTATTATAAGTTTTTTTTTTTTTTTTTTTATAACCATTTAGTTGATAGCTAAAAAGTTCAACAAAATCTATACATTTTTATTGTTTAAACAATTATTCATTAATCACTACTATACATTATAATAGACTGTGGTTAGTTATCAATATACATTAATTATAAAATATTATTTCTCAACAGCATTCGAAATAGTAAATATAAATAAAAGCATACTATTATCAACTATTATTAACTATTATTAAACTTAATTATATAAGTATACTATTATTAACTTTACAATTAATATAGTTTTCATTCAAATTAAAAAATTTGGATAAGTGGGTACCACTCTGCTATTGCTATACAGTATAGTTACTAGTTATCAAACATGTAAATGTAATGGATGTGTTATATTTGAATTCAACGATAAATCAATGCATACGAAAAATTATTCGGAGTGGATACTTTATGGCCTCCTATGAATAATCCTTGTATAAATAATAAAATTTAATAATTAAAAAAAAAATTAATTAAAAATTAAAAAATTTCTCATGGCTATAAATAGCTCGACAGTTTCAAGTGTCTATAGTTATTAGTTTTTGAGTTACATAAGAAATATAATACAAAAATTCGTTTTGAGTAATATTTACCATTCTTTTCCACAACGCTTTGTAAAACTACTGGACATTTTCAATTTTAACCTCTTAAAAGTACCAACATGCTGATGTCAAAAATTAGATTTTTACAGCCACAAATGTTGATGACAGACAGAAAAAAATCACACATCATTGTAAATACAATACATTCATTGCTCCGCTCAGAATCTAAAATATAAAATATAAAATAACTGATAATTTAGTTATAACCAGGGACGGCCTCAGTAATTTTCAAGATGTTAACATATGTGTAACGTATGTTCTAATTTTTTTTTTTTGTTCAATAAATAACCAAATATAATAATATTACTGTACTTACAATATATGGAGTATTTTTTTGGGTATATGATTTTTAAGAAGGATTATTTTATATTTACCTATCATAGTCTACTTACAACATTGAATTTATGTCTATGTATAGAATATAGATGTTATAAAGAATTAAATTTTATCTACTACAAGTAAATTTTTTAATTTTAGATTTCATAAAACACTAATTTTGTATTTTTTTTAATATTTTGGGTTGAATAAATTAAATAAATATTAAATTTGCCTAAAATTAACGATTTAATTTATATGAATAAAATGTTGGTATACCTACATTAAGACTATTAAGTAAATATATATTATACATTTACATAATGTTGGTAGGAAGGAGGAGGTATTATCAAAATAAATAATTTTGGGGGTAGTGGATCAAAAAAGGTTGCGCACCAAGCTGTATTATATGATAATATATTATGATAGATGCTTTAATTTGATCTTTAAATAGACTTAAATTGTGGCGTATCGCGCATATAAACTAACCTTAGTCTTTATAAAGATATCTACATTTACATCACCGGGATGAGTGCCCTGGGTTGACAATATGTGTACGCATCCCCACAAAAAAATTAAACTTTTTTTTAAATTGTTTAGTCGTTAACATTCTTTATTTATGAAAATGTTGTTAAAAACACATATTATAATGGTACATTATTTTGATTGTTGTCAAAAAAACAACATACAATTATAAACTATAAAAAAATTACAAAATGAATAGTTATCATGACTGAAAAAAGAGTAAATTACGCCATATGGCAGTATCATAGTCATGCAATGAAAAAAGTCCAAGTAGGTACTCTAACAAATTATTACCAAAATAAAAATTGTATTCAAATAATATTGCACTGGTCCCTGGCTGTCCCTCTAAATGTATCAACAATTTCCGCCGGGGGCAAATGTCCCCGTTGCCATCCCTTAAATAAGGCACTGCCTACATCTAAGCTGGATTGGTATATTGGATATCTAATATACATTACAGTGTTTAGTGTTTCCTGGCATTGTGCCTATCTCATAAATTTAATTTCCCGACACATTTTGTTGTCATATTATAAGCATTTTTAATTTGAATGTTCTACTCAGAGATTTCCTATAGGTGGCTGGTAGAGGTAGGTAAATTATTTATTTCTCTATTAGTTTTTAATTACTGTAGTAAGTAGTATAATTATGTAATTTGAAATTTAAATCTACACAAAATATCTATACTAGTATACTAGTATGGAGTAGGTATGTCAATTGTGTTAATATCAATATTAAATTTGTATAATATTTTTTTTAAACAGGTGGAGATAAAGTATAGACAAAATAGAATATGGCAAGTACCTATATAATACAGCGAGAACACAATAGTTAATAATTATATAGTTGCTAACTAAAATATTGCTTATTTTTATCAAGCTGATTTTTAAACATTTAAGAGCAATTTCATGGCTTTAGACTAAAGAGGAATATGGAAATTAGTTTTTTTTGTGTGATTAAAAATGGAGAGCAGAGGAAAACGGTACCTAGGTATCTTATTTTTGGAAAAAATACTCGCACCCTCACAAACTACTCACTGGGAACATGATTTAAAAAAAAAATCTGGCACCGTCATTGGGTATTTGGGTGGGATATAACATATTTTTATTATCAATTAATGAGGAATATAAATCATAAAAACGATACAAATGAAAATATTTAATAATGATTAAAGAATAATACAAGTGTTATGTATATTTTATTAGGGAAAATAATTCAAAAATGCCATCAAATCATATAATTTAAGTAAGAATATTATTATCGATTTAATTGTACTTATATACCTAACTTTAATTGATTAATAAATTAATTATGTTCACTGATGAATTATCGAAAGAGTTCAATTTTGTAAAAATAGAATAAATAGATAAAAAAGTATTTTAAAATATAAACGCGGCCTAGTGCGAGTCGGAATCGAACATGAAGGGTTCCGTAGCAGTAAGTAACATAATTCGTTATATTAAGTCGTTTCGTTCGGCCGGCACGAACTTTGGCCCCACCACCAGGTCCAGCAGAAGTCTTATACCAAGTCTCAGTCTAGTTATGACATTATAGCTCTACTTAGTCTATCTTAGCCCGTGATGAGATTAAATTTTTAAATATATACAGGACAAAATAGATAGATATATTACTATTATTATTTACTTATTACTATTAAGGGGTATTGCATTACCGACCGTTTCTAAGGAGTTTGGTATAGGCAATTTTCTAATGGTTTGCATGTGGGTCGTGTAAATGTGTGCGTAGTAAGTGATTATTAGTGTGGTGACTGTGTAAAATAAATAGTGAGCACACCCGCACGTGCACGCACATGTCATTACGGAACATTTACACTCTAATTACAAATGTGAATTTTAGTGAAACACGGAAACTTAGTTTCGTATTTCCAATAATATAGCTTACTGAGTGACATTACAGTATGACACCTATTATACAAATTGAAGAGAAGGAGTTGATCTAGGCTTGTATAGGAGTCGATTTTCGATATTTATTTTCAATGTCCAATATTTAACTCTAAAACTTGTGATATTTTACTTTTTGAATTTGAATTATTGAGTTTAGTAATTACAAATATTAAAATTTGACTTCTATACAGGCACAGATTAACTTCTCTTCTACAATATTGATAATAGGTGTTTTTACTCTCCAACCACTTAAAAACCATATTATTGGACAATTACAAAAGTACATTTTTATAGATTTTTTCAATACTATTCATACCCCTTAAAAAAAAAATACTTACTAGATCTCGTTCAAACCAATCTTCGGTGGAAGTTTGCATGGTAATGTACATCATATATTTTTTTCAGTTTTATCATTCTCTTAATTTAGAAGTTATAGAGGGGACACACACATTTTACCACTTTAGAAGTATCTCTCGCGGAAACTATTCAGTTAAAAAAAAAATGATATTAAAAACCTCATTATCATTTTTGAAGACCTATCCATAGATACCCCACACGTATGGGCTGGATGAAAAAAATGTTTGAGTTTCAGTTCTAAGTATGGACAACCCCCAAAGTTAATTTTTTTTTCTATTTTTTGTGTGAAAATCTTAATGCGGTTCATAGTAACACTCTACTTACCAAGTTTCAACAGTATAGCTCTCATAGTTTCGGAGAAAAGTGGCTGTGACACCATGACGCACAGACAGACAGACATGACGAATCTACAAGGGTTCCGTTTTTTGCTACGGAACCCTAAAAACAAATGAAGCATTTTTTTTTTTTAAATATTGCCATAACTTTTCAATGGTTTTACTCTAAACCTGTCGATTATCAACTAATAATGACATCTAAGGTTATATGTAAGAAATGTTGATGTTATTATCACGATATTTCTTTAGGGCGGCCTGAATTCGTTTGACACTATGCATATTACCTGGAAATTGGAATTGATCGACGAATTAATATATTCGTAGGAGGCACTGATTTATGCAAGTGCACTTGCACTTAGCCCTGAACTCTGGAGGCCTCTCAAGCTGCACAAGTTTTTATAAAAGACAGACATTTATTGTTATTTTTATTTCATTTTAATTACCTGTATAAAATAAACTGTTAGATTAATAGGTACATTTTTCTCATTTTTTCTCAAGACTGCAAATTAATTAATTATAATTTTAATCATTCTAAAGTATTTTTAATGTTTAATCACGGTATATTATACTATGATGTACCGTGTAAGTATGTAACCTAACTATACACCAGTTGTACAATAATATTATATTATAGGCATAACCGCACAATAGGTGGTACGAACTTTATGGAGTGGAAAATTTATACATTTAAGTAGCACGTATATAACATAAATACATTATAGGTGATAAGATTTTTTTTTTTTTTTTGGTTCATAAGTTTTTATTCAATCTGTTATAAAAAATAAAAAAATAAGAACAATTGATGGTAAATATAGGTTAAATTAAAATAAAAATAAAAATGCAGATTAAATAGACTGCAGAGCCCTCCCAGCGGAGGCACTACAACTATATGAGTAAGACTTTATAGTTAGGCCAGCAGGTCATGAGACGTTACGACACCACTGTCTTTTAAGTCTTTTAATTGGGTTACATCAAGGCGATAAGATAAAATATTGTCCATAATCATAATAAAATAATACAAAAGTTACTAAAAATATAATATTGATATTATGGGTATCCAATGTAAAATCTACGTCATACATTCTAAAATAATAGTACGAGTCCACATTATTCTTATACATATCTAGATATCAAATAAAACATAACTTAAGCATTTATAAATTTAGGGCAGAGGCTAAAATATAATATTTTTAGTGATACACACTTTATTTTAAACTTGGAGTGACCGTTGCCCGTAACAATAATATTATTTTATTTTATATCACGATTTGAAACAACAATAACCTATGTTAATGGTTCTTTTAAAATAATAGGTATGTATATGTAATTGTTTAATAATTATCTGTATTATTTGACGTACCATCGATCATTCCAAATATTTTTATTTTTTATTTTATACCTAATATTATAAATATTTTAAATATTGTATCTATGTAAGTAAAACTTATAAAAACTACTCCTAATGATAATAAATATTATTAAGGGGATTCGATCCGGTGATTTAATAAGGGGTCGTGTATAGGCAATTCGATGTATTATAATCGTTTCGCAGTGTGTTTGTGTGAGAAGTAAATGATCATTAGTGTGTGTAGATACGTTAGGAATCAGTGGTTCGCACCCGCATGCACATGTCACATAATAAAATATTTGTTCCAACGAGAAACTAATTTCAATCAATTGAGACCTAAAAGCCTGACAAAAATACGATAACTTAGAATGATCGGATTTTAGTTCTGTAAACATATTTGAATTCATCGTTCTTTTTTCTAGGTTATTGTGGGAGTCGATTTTTGAATAACTGTTTAACTTTTTAAAGAAAGACACAAACAATTTTCAAAAAATTGAGAAATCGAAGTATGATTTAACGTGAATTCTAAAAAAAATATCGAAAATTGATTCCCACAATAACCTAGGAAAATTGTCAATGAACTCGAATCTTTTTACAGAATTGAAATCTGATAATTCTAAGTAGGCGTATTTTTGTCAGGCTTTTAGGTCTAAATCATGAAATAAATACGCTGGATCGAATCCCCTTAACATTTAAAATTCTTATCTATCTATTTCCCAATGTAACCTAAAATAATTTTTCTATTAATGAAGAAAAAACTGTAAAAAAAGTTACCAGTTATTACAGGCCATTACACAGTTTTTAATTTCGTATTCCACACATCGTATTTCGTACTACACACAATTTTAGTCCCAGAATTTACCGTAATTTTATAATACCACGAGTCACGACCCATGGATTGTGAAACGCTGGTGTATACTGGTTCGTTCTCATAGTTAAATCTTAAATCTAGTATAAAAATTTTCGGTTTTATACTTTTATGTAAAACACGACAATAACTTGCAGGTAATATTATCATTTTAAAACAAATATAGAAAAAAAGTATGAATGGATAAAACAATTTTATTCACAAATCACAATAAACAATAATAGTCAAATATCCGGACGACTGTAATTTATATTGTAAGTACTCAATTATCTAAAACCGTAGCACAAACAATACATAAAATATTGATTTAATATATAATTATTTTTTAGAATTCTATCTATAATCTTATTATTATTATTATAATAAATGAATAGATACATTTATTTATTACAAATAACTCACCAGTGCCCTTTGAATATACGTGTTAATTTTATTTTACATTATTATAACTGTATATAGTATACAATGTATTTTTTGGGTAAAAGCTGACTAAAACAATTAACCATCTCGTCAATAATAATCGATTTGTGCATCGTTTAAATACATTTTCGAAGTAACTTTTGTAAAATATATGTCTTGTGGTAGGTATCTATTAATTTCCATTGTTATCAGTCATTTCATAATATTATATTATAATGTTACCGTTTAACGGCATGTCAAGCGTCTCAAATCTCTTGCTGGCAGTCATGTCGGTGCACATGACAAACGCCGGAATAAATCTGGACGCGCCCGGCACCGAAGTAAGGTTCAGTCTCTAGGACCTCGTCGGCCCGAAGGCGACGTGGACATCAGCCGGGCGGCTCCACGTCCTCAGTAGGACGACGGTGGACGACGTTGTTGTCAAGGCCCGAACGTATTATGGTCA
Organism: Macrosiphum euphorbiae; assembly: GCA_949089665.1. NCBI lineage: Eukaryota > Metazoa > Arthropoda > Insecta > Hemiptera > Aphididae > Macrosiphum > Macrosiphum euphorbiae. The sequence continues at coordinate 24,678,353 of CARXXK010000005.1, read as the reverse complement.
TAATATCTTGTATCGGGCCAAAATATAGACCCCCTCCCTCGTAAGACGCTTGATGATCTTCGTCGCAGACGACCTGGAGGGCAAAGTAATTTACGCCAGACTGTGGCCGCGGATCTCAGGGCTGTACTGCGACGGCCGTGCAACCTTTAAGGCTTTAAAGTTTGTTCACGACGATGAAAACATCTTTTGCGACAGCCGGCTTGAATATGGTTTTATATTATTAATTTTTCCATAGCGCTAAAATAATGCACCAAAAAAGCGCTGTGGCGTAGAGCGAATCATTACAAATTTTTCGATCTAAAAAATATATTTTTAAAATTTTTTTTTATATTTTTAAACTTTTTTCAAATAAATAGTTTTATATACCCGGCAGCGGGCGACATTTTTCTTCGGGCAAGTCACGGTGTCCGGAGAACAAGTACCGCCATCCCTCACCCGGGCATGGCAGATACCTACGGGTTCCCAAATCGAAAACTCTGCCAAAACACACAAGTGTAACAACCTATAGTACCACAAGCTAATGACCTAAGTAGTCGAAGCCTTAACCCTAATAAAAAAAATAAAATATTGTTGATAATTTCATTAATAGGTAGAATTTTCTATTACTCTCTAAGTTCTTGCACATGTGCACGAACAGCTAGTGTTGCAAACTATATCCCGATTATTTAATATTAAGTGATGTACCTAGTAGTGGCTACTACCTACACAAAAACGAGTTTTGGACAAAAGTTCATTAACTATCCTGTTAATTTTAACTCTTTGGAAATAGATGTGAAAATAAATATTTTTACTGACAATACTAACATCAATAAATTTATAAATTATATTTTATTAAGTTAAATAATTCAGTGATTATGTTTATGACTCGGTATTACAAAATCTATTAGGTATAAGAATCAAGAAAAATGTGTACGTTTCTTTTTTACTATCGTTTATTGAATTATGTAGTTTAGTTAAATCATATTTATACACTGTGACTCCCTAGGTAATTTTTATTAATATTTATTTAATACTATTTATCATTGTGTGTTAACCAAATAATAGTTTTCTTAAATAAAAAAAAAAATAATAAATATACTTTACCTGAGAAACGACTACCGTAATTTTCAAGGATTAATATGAGATTTTATGATGGCCATACCACTCATACGACTCATAACTAATCTATATATCTTAGAAGTTGGATCGACGCGACGTGAAAATAATGCTTTCTGTTTGACAGAGCCTTTAACAAACAAATTATTGTTCTTATTATGATTTATGACTATAGCGAAATAACTATTATTCGCATCATTATATTACTCGCTGGCAGTTCTTGAGGGAAACCGGCCTAGATTGGAGTAAGCTGGCAGCGATCAGACTTCGCCGTTTCACTGAGGACGTGACGCCAGCGGTGAGGCCAGCGGACGAACATGCGTCAAATTCGTTGACCAGTTGTGCATTTTACGACAGCAACACCCGGCCACATTTGCTGAAGGTGCCATGGCGACTCAGGTGGCCAGTGTTGTTACCGGCGTCTTGAATGCTAGCGGTGGCCGCCAGACCATTTTATTTTATAAATACATAATCTACGAATATTAAATCAGTAATAATAAGTATAGCGTACCGTAATATTACCATTCAAAAGTTGGACGCTTTTTGGATGGCTTCCACCAATACCAACGCGAGCGGGAGCAGCATGCTGCCAATAATAGCTGTTTAATAACTAGCATAATTTCTTGATATTGATTTTCACAATATTGAGTCTAACCACCTCGGTAATATTAGATTGGATTAAGCTGGGATTTTGATGAAATTTAATTATTACTTTTTTTTTTGGTGTTTTAAAAGCTCCTTAAGTGGAAAACAGGTCTTAGCTTAGGTAATATTTTAATAATAATCTTGTGTTAGGTAGGTACGGATTATTTTATAATGATGTTTTTAAATTGAATTTTGTGACAGGTCAATCATCGCGAACTTTTTGTGCTATCTTTCTGATAACCACGTCGAACGTGCGACGTGACCGTTAGACTTCGTCTGCGGCTGAATCAACGGCGAACGTGATTGGTCTGATCAAGTCATCAGCACCAGACTACATGTGCTTTAGCCTGCGGGTCTGAGTGCCGGGGTGAACAGCTGTGCTTGTTGCCTCGGCCTTTCGACTTTCGTCTCCATCATCACGCAGCGGCCGTCCTGCAACGGTGAGCCTGTTAGTTCCGCGGCTGTTGAACGCCGAGCCCTGTATGTGAGTGCTGAGGCCGTCCAACGGCGTATCCGCGAGGTATTAACCAGAACAGTCTGCCAATTAGTATTTTAAAATGGTTGTGGTATGCGAGATTGTGGGCTGATAATCCGCCCTGTGCTTAACCCAAGTCCGTGTGCCCACAAGTCGCCCGTTAACAGTTGAATAATATCCAAGCCGGGTTGCCATATTTCTGGTCGCGGTAATAGATGATAAATTGTTATCAATACTCATCTTATAAAATTATCATATTATAATATAGTGTTGTTATATTTCTCTAATTATTCTCTTGGGCCCTATATACCTACATATTAGTATTGTATATTTTTTTTACGGTACTGAATACCTCTACCTTATACCCAATACGTTATTATTTATGTGCTATTACTTACATCCTTTATCCTTATAAATTTTCATAACTCGTACATATTATGTTTTTATTATTTATCTAATTATTCTTTTGGGCATCTGATTTTTTTTGTGTTACCAAATACCTACTATATGTATGTGCTAACTACACTCTTTAATCGTTACAATATTGCCAATTGTCATATAACAGGTACATCTTGCTTAATATTTATAAATGTTCATTACATTATTTTATATTCCTACATACATTTGTTGTTTATCATTGTTATATTTTTTTTTCGGTACTGGGTACCTACCCAACACGTTTATTCGTGTATCATTATATTCTTATATTATTAACTGTATTTGTTATTTAATTGTACTATATTTTACTATATTAATGAATTATATTGTTCTTGGGCGCCCAATATATATAATATACATGTCTTCGTTGTTTATTATTATTATACTATTTTTTAATAAATACTTTAGACACAATTGCACCCAACTATGGTAGTTTATTTATAGTTTCCCGCTGAACATACATTATATTTCCAACTTTTGTAGAATTGTCGTAAATAGAATATTGACTTCTGTGGTAATATAATATAAAAAAAAATTTTAATGTTCTTATTATTATTAAATTATGACTTGAAATTAAATAGTGACATAGATACTTAACGAACTCGAAATTTATGTCCTGAAGACGATAGGTAACATAATTTTACGATGGCTGGCAGCTTTGTTGTAGCCTGTAGGCACCTAACTTTATGTGCCATTTTTGCTTCGGTATGGAACTATGGTACAATATTATCATGACCAATACTATATATTTCTATAAAAACTTGTCCGTCATATGACTCAATGAAAACAGATTTCCACGAATACCTGTTGTACCTATGCCTATACCTATCATAACTCAAATAGTGGCTAAGCACCCCCCCCCCCCAAAAAAAAAAAATCTCAAACCCTATTTGCGCCTATACGTTGATTAAGAAATCCGATTATATAGGTGTGTTATACATATAAGCCGTCGAAGTCACCGCAGTTAATGACATCAATGCTGCAGATGGTTAATTTATTATTGTGTTATAATAATAATAATAATAATAATAATAATAATAATGGCGTACTTGTAAGTTGTAACTATGCGTACATAATTCAGACTTCAAAGGTCGCAATATTTATATGCGTAATATAAAATATATGGGTACCTACTACCTATATATAGTTAGGGTAGGGTGTAACGAGTGTCTTTCTACGTCTCTTATGTAGGTATTCTAACTCCTTTTCTCTATTTTTTTTCGGTCTGTTCACACATGCACCGCCCTTGTCACACATACGCGACGACGCCATTTCTGTTTCCTTCCCTTTATCTCTATTTAATAAAATATATTATACTGCGACTAGAATATTATGTTCTCCTCGAGCCACGACTGTGGCGCAGTGGTCTTACATATTATATATAGGTATAACCGCAACTATAAGGACACCGCCGTCACTTCGAAAAAGATATATACAATATATATAATATATATAGGTACGTCCGTGCTTATGATATTGTTAGTATTATATTATTATTACTATTACTATTTACTACTATTATTATTATTGACGTACACTGGCAGCGGCGGTGGCGGCGTGAAAAACAATGGGACGGTAAAACGCAAGTATATAGGTACTATATAGTGAATAATATAAGGCAAGCACAAACACGATAATGGCGTATTATGTGCACTGTGCAGTGTGCACTGGTGTATATAGTATTATAATATAATATAATGTAAGTATTGTATAACACCGTAAGGCCTATATGTATGTTTTATTATTGTACATGTGATATCGTTGATATACCTGTATCGTGTCATAATAGATATTGTATCTGAACTCTCATTTTTTTTTCACTAAAACTGTATGGCCTTTTGACTGCTTTTTACAATATGGTATGCGTTTGTATCTATATATTATGCCAACATATTATGTATGCGGGGTTCTCGGATTGATTTCTCCAATTTAAGTAGTAGATCGGATAAGTGCGTGGTGTGGTGAGCTAAACCAAAATATTAATTATGTAAAATCAAATAACAAAAAAAAAAAAATATTTAATTAATTAATTTGTTTAAAAAACCTACTGTACCATTCCCCCCCCACAGTTTCACAGGCTAATGAGTAATGACCCCAGTTGTTAAAACCTCAACCAAAAAAAAAAAATATATTAATTTATTAATTTATTATAACATCTAATATCTATCCGTATTCCTTTAAAAAGTAAATATTGCAGTGTCTGATGGATGCACTTTGATAAGTCTTGTAAGATAAGATACTCAGTATAGTGTCACATTTACATGGTTAAGTTGATTATATTTGAGGTCAATCTAAGTAGGCCTGCACGTGACTGCACCAACTGCAGTAGCAGTACGTTTTAGATAATATGTTGTCGGATTGTACACGGAGGTGTTTTGGCAGCTAGATGAAGAGATTGGTATTTGATGGGAGTTTGCCATACAATTTGTATATTTGAAAATTTAACATAATTAAAAATTAGAAGCTCATTAGTTGAAAGTTCATTCATCGCTACAGTTCTATTAAGTTACATAGGTTAGCTCATATCTAAATGCATTAATTCAACATTAAAATAATATCTTAAGAGCTTAATGACAGATTAAAAATCCACGGGACGAACTTGCAGTGTATTCGAATAATAATATTAATATTACCAAAACCTTCGACGGCGAAGTAAAATTGAAAGAAAACGGTTATTTATTTTAAAAAAGTCGTGGTAATTATCTAATTTTTTAAGTTAAGAGTCACAAGATAATATTATTTTGCTGAATTATTAAAATGTTATGTGTAATTAATTAGTATCATATAGTTAACTGCAGAACAAATAAAAACGAAGTAATAGTGCGCCTCAAGCTGACCGGCCGTTATAAAATCGGTAACAATAAACTATAAATTATAATATATTAATATATTGCATTAAACGATTAAATTATATTATATACAATATGATATAATGTATAAGGTATTATATATAGCGACTGAAAACAACATGGCTATTACTGCGAGTTACTACGATATTAATGTGCAATGTGGCCATGTGGGATAATATGATAAATCAATTTATTATTATATGTGCTCTACGAAAGGATTTACAACATAATGTAATAATAATTCTGGTTTACGAAATTGTTTTACAACGTCTTAACACGTCATTATAACTGCAGCGCGCGTGTTGTAAAAACATTTTTTATTTTTCAATTTACGAATATTACAACAAACCATATTTTATATACCTATATACTCGACGCCGACGCACACATGTGGTGGCGTTTGGGAATTATAATTTTTTTTCCACCTTCGATGCATCGACAATATAAATATAATAATATAACAAAATGTACCGCTGCAGTTGTTGTCTATTGAAGCTTTACACGCCGCCGTAATCTATGTTTCGATATCACAATGTCAGGAACAATGACCATAATATAATATATATTATATTTCGCACTCGCGTGTACCTACTATATATTATATTTTTACATTCGATCGGTAAACCGCGTGCAACATCCATCCCACTCGATCGCACGTTATATATTATTATATAGTCTTTTAATTTTTTTCTCCGTTCTTTTTTTCGCATTGCATTGCGATAGGTGGACTTATGTAGTAGTAGTATTTACTCGCAGATATACGTTTCCAGCAGTGACGGCGAAAGGACTAATAAAAGGATCATCAATCATTTCGCGATAGTCAATTCAGCGTCGTTCCGTGTGGCAGAAGAAGTCTAGAGGAACGGCCAGCCGACAATGCCGTCATATCATATACGCACGCGGTTATAATATGAAGTGCATTTGAATGGAACAGGTGATGCAGATGGCAGTATATAAAAATTGTGATGCGGAAAAAAGAAAGATTACCTCGTCATCGTTCCCCTGACAAGGTGTACACCGTACACGTATATATATGATATACCGTATATACCGACAGTGATATAGACATAAATTATTAGACGACTGCGCGGAGTGTTTGTAGGTATAATATAATATAGGTATTATTATTTATGTATATTCAATATACCTATATTATGTCCCGCGTGTGTAGGTATACACTATAGGTACACTGTGTGGACTTTCGGTAACACGATTACGGTATGTGTGTTTACTTGGGAGCTGGTACGACGACTTAATTATAAATAATATTATCGGACCCCTGTCGGCACGCCGGGACCTTTAATAATTACAATATGATTGTTTCAACACGACTCAGCATGTTTTATGGGTTTCCAAAACAGACGCACGCAACACAGAACCGACATATAAAAAAAAAAAAAAAAACAGTAATACCACGCACAGACGGTAAGAGCCCAGATTGATTAATTGATTTGGTATTTTATGTTGTGTTCGGTATATTAACTACTTCACGTTTGAGACATATTTATTATTGTTATTATATTATAATATGTTTGTTTAATCTAAACCCAACAGAAGGTAATTTTCTCTCCATCACAGAATTGCCCTAATGGTCTTTAATGTAGTTTAGAACAATGATTTATGACTGTAAAAGTCGAAAAATATTCTATTCCCTATCTAGAACCTATTTTCGAATTTTCGAATTTTTTCTTTAGAATTAAATTTCTCCTCAAATTTTGCAAAAACCAAAACAGTTTTTAATCAAAAGTGAAATTCTTATTTATAAAATATTTGTAGTTATACTAATTACTCATTATAATATAGTATATATAGTAATAAAAGCGATGTGGAATTTTCAGCAAAACGTTAAATCAAATTCTAATTAAAAACTGTTAGATATATCATTTATGTGATTAAATAGCTCATTAAAAACGGAGACATTACAATTTGTACCTATTTAAAATGTTTAAATAATGATTATTTTTTATTCAATTTTGTGAGAAAAATATACAAGGATAACTTAATAATAATTAATAAACATACCTACCTACTCTACAAGAACTAAAAGCCACTGACTAAAACAGTGTGGGTGTCCCAACACAATGTATATTTATATAGTTTACTGAAAACTTAAGTGCAGGAAGAACTCTGAATTCCATGAGTGTATGATTAAATTTAAATAATATCCTTTTAGCTATTATAGTAAAGTTATTAGTTATTACAAATGTTCAAAATTTATTGTCAAAACATACAGTCACCAACTAACCTTTTAGATTATGAACAAAGAAATGATTTTATACTCAACTTAAAAACTCATTATAACATATTATGTATAGGTATGTTACAATTTACAAAGTTATTTTGCTAATTTAGACTCCCATGCATATTCAATGAACATTACATATAACTATGTTAATTTTCTCTAGCTATGGTTGATAATAAGACCATATTAGACAATATTTTAGTATATTGAATTATTAAACTGATTTTCGTTCTTAAACTAAAGCATGCTTACGTTTTAAATTTAATTTCGTTTTCACATCATTATTTTCCTATACATCGCTTTAATACACTTTCCACAGTTCAATACGTGTTTATTTATATAGCTATAATAGTACCTATACTGCTTATAAATATTTTGATCTGCACATTTTGATATTGACAAGACATAATATAATGATCTAAAACTTTAAGAAGAAAATTTAGTATAGTAAAATTACTTTTTGATATAATGAAGTATGTCATGTTAGTTATGTTATATTATTTGTGGCTGTCATCTTGCGTCAACAAGTAAAATTTGAGGAATGCCGAAAATTCCGAGCTCAAACAGCTCTACAGCTCCCGTACGTACAAACGCCCGAGGGGTGAAGAAAAACGATGCAGTTAGGCATTATTATTTTTTTTTTCATATCTCCGATCCGGACGGGTTATATATATACTTTTTTATTACACATTACCCCATGGGGTGCACAATTAATAAAAACGTATTATTATTATTATTATTATTGATATAATTTGACTACATAAACGGCATATCATATGACTTACCTGTGTGTGGGAACCCGCCGACTCCTTTTGTCGCCGGCTATAATGCGCTTGTCGGCCCGTGAAATTCGTTCTCAGCGGTTCACAAAAGGACGAAGGAGTGTCACATTTTTTTATTTTTATTGACCAATTCTTATGGCCTCTGCAGAGGAATGATCAAGAAAAGACGGTGTGGGTACCTATAGACGTTGGCAGGCAAGACGACGTACGAGAAAAGCGAATTATTATTTATGACCGAGCAATCTTGTTGCACCTGCTGCGGTGCTGATGGTCGAAAGGAGGCAAGCCGAGTAAAATATGGTCAGCACAGTAAATCAATTTGGTTTTTTTTATTGGTTGACAATCATGTGAAACACGGTTTTTCAATCAATTGACGGCGGTGTGCTTTAATTTTATTTCACCGGGGTACTACCTGCTACCTATATATACATATTATTATAATAGCAGAGAGACATTATTCATATTTATTATTTATGAATATAATATTAAAATTACGAGTTGACAATATCATTTCCATACCACGTTATTATAATATTATATACGATAATATCGTATAATTTTTCCTGCATCGGTGTGTTTACTTACAGATATGTTAAATTAATTTATTCAGGTGACACGGATTTCAATATCATAAGTCCAACAATAATTCTGCAATTCAAACAATTTCCAACTAAAAATATGAAATTCTGATTCTTTATAACTATAATATATAATATACCAATATGTATAATAAACCTACAAATGTTCTATAACGTTGTTAGAAAACGCTGCACATACGCTCGTGATGTTAATTTTCTGCAAAAAGTATCTTTTTATTGAATATTATAGTAATTAGTACTTTATTATTAATCATGTATAATTCAGAATCAATATTTTAAAAATGGTAATATGTACACTATGTCGTATATTGTAGACAGTTGTCCAATACGGGTGATACCACAACTATTTTAATATAACTACTATATATTTTAATAAAAAGCAGATAGGTATTTACGTTGAAAAAATTTCAATAATAATTTATTGTAATATAGTATTTATAATGTATTCTAATTTTAGCATATATTATAGTATCTAAATTATAATATTATACGAAAAATATAGGTAATAGGTACTTTCTGAAAATATACCTACCTATAAATTATCTTGATATATATTAGGTATTTGAAAATAATAATCATTCGTTATAATCATTGCGAATTTCGAATATCGACAGGAAAATACGTATAGATTATTATCAAACAAAAAACTGAGTAATTAGAGTGCGCTTCAATTCTTCCAAAATGAGTCTTCTTCAGAATGACGGTTGTCGTTAACTATCATCCGCGTTGCCCCTAGGTATATGCCACCTCTCGTTTTGGAACTACTGAACCGGAGGATAATATTTTTACGCAACACCGACGCTTAATAATAATAATATAATAATATTATTTATAAAATATAATGTAATAATTTCGGTATCATATTATTATTATACGACAGCGATGTCAAATCTTCGACCTACGAGAGTTTCAAACTCTGCAGACGACCACACATGATTCGTGTAAACAGTTAATTCAAACGTCACACTGTATGTTTTTAAGGTGCAGTCGGACACTTGTTATATCGTATATACAGTTGGAATAATATTAGATGCGCTTGTCTTTAATGGTCTTAGTGTATTCCACATAATATTATTATGAACTTGGCACTCCACCTAATCTCCACTCGTCGGACACATCGTAGGTATTATACGCGCACGCGTGCATGGCTTCAACATGCTAAATTCAATTAAATTTAAAACATACAAACGGTTTTTTTTTTTTAATTAGCTGAACATTATATAGGTACGTTGCGTTAATAAAATAATAATATTAAATATATTGATAAAATGTGAAACATTACGAATTTACATATTATTTTAATACAGCGATGAATTCCGTGGAGTAAAATTAAACACGGTGTGTTGATAATAAATAAATTGTCTAGAGAAAGGAGAAAATTATATATTTTTAATATTTTATAATTTATACATCATTAACAAAACTGTACGTGCACAATATATTGATATACTGCGTATATATAATAAAATATATATTTGTTTTCCACTTTTCCATAATAGTAAAATAAATAATAATGGCATACCTATTCAATCTATTTGATGATATTTTACCTGGCCAAATTAACAAAATTAACTTCATAAAAATCGCGTTTAAAATAGTTGTTATACATTTAATCGATAGCTCTAAGTATGCGAGGAATTCGTGTAGTTATACCAGTGCGGGTTTGTTTATGTAATTGTGGTTAAATAATTATTTATAAAATTAATAACTAAACAATTATACAGAGATATTAATTTAAAAACGTTTACATTTTATTACAATGCGATTTATTATAATTAAACTCGAAATAATTATTGGAGTTATAGTGTTATTGATTCAGTAACAATAAATTATTATTAATTGTAATTCGCATGTGTCCAATTATGATAATTATATAAAAGCTTATATTATAAAAAATAATAACAGTATTGTTTAAATTACTTCACTATCCGAAGATAAAATATGATTGTTATGTTTATGAGTGTATAATAATTTTTATATTTGCCAGTTAAAAATGAACAATGTTTAAAATATAATAACATGTTTAATCAAATTTCCAAATGATCCGCATAGATATTATTATACATGCCTAACTATATAGGTAAACGTTCGTATATAAACAATTATGAGATCGGTGTTTGTATTTTTTTTTTTAAAAACCACTTTTCAAAGGACGAAAAATATATACTTGTCAAATAACAAACGACATTCCTACATTATGGTTTTATTATTGGTCGTTTTAACATAAGACAGTAGTAATGTGTTATACCTACTCGCCGTACAAACACCCGATATTATTTCAAGAGAACATTTTTTTGAAATTCGAATGATTTATTTTGCATTTTGCTGTACGCAATATATTATTATGTGTCCCGTACAATGTGTATATTATTAAATATTAATGCGCCTGTATGCATCATGTATGTTTATATATATATATATATATATGTCGTGTGTTCGTTATACTCTGTTTAAAGAGTATTAAGGTCCAAGAATAAAGTAAGTAATGAATAATGATTAATTTTTCACAGCACGTTAGCACAGACAACGTGCAATATGTATAATATGCTATTAAAATATATACACTATAATATTATTATATAGCCATACATATATTACACATTTTGATGTACAAGCAATAATAGTATAGTCGCCGATTATTTATAGGTAGTTAAATTGGTAGGCTACTGCAGCGTTTTGATTGGCTCATACCTGAATTTACGTAAAACCACAATAAAATGTTAACGCCCTAATAACGCAATCGGTTGTTTATTTTATATTATGTTTTTTTTTAATTTATGTTACAACTTTTAACAATCGTAATAATAACATGATAAAATATAAAATTAATAATATAAAAACCGTGTTTATACTATAGTATTGAGTCTTAATCTTCTCCTATATACTTAGATACACCACCCATGAAGTTTTTATTTATCACCAAGTTGAACAGTTATTGATTTATTATCTTATATTTTTCTGTTATTTAGATACAATAAAAACATTTTACGTTTGGAAATAGTTTTAATGATTTTCGAGTGACAGTGTCCCCCGACGGTTCCCCCGTATAAGTTTTAATATCACCTCGCAGTGATGACTGATGAATGAAAAGTTGTATGTATATATTATAATGATATTAGGAATCAGGCTTTAAAAAGATTATTTTAACTATTCATAATAACAAAACAAGTTAAATAATTAAAAAAAAAAACAAGTTAAGTGATTTAAATGATGAAAACATTTTTAAAAAATCAATAGAAAAAAAAATAAAGTTAAAAGTTTTGCAACGTGCCAACGTTATTAGTATTGACTATTAGCTACTTAAACATTTCAATAGTTGTGTATAGACTACTGAGAAGTATATCGGCTTATTATAATACAATTACCTACTGAGTGACGTTAAAATTATACAATGTGTTTTAATTAACATAGGTACACCACGTCCACGTGTAGTGATTTAAATAAGCAATCTAGTAATATTATGATTAGTTAATAACAACAAATTCTCGTACCTAATTACTTGAGCCATGTGAGCTACGTGAGCTATGTGCCTGATACTGTTTACGTACTTAAACTAGTACCAAATACCTACCTATACCTACATAATATTATATTTCCAAATACCTTTTAAACCGCAGTGCAATTTTAAATACATCAGCAACAAATATTTTGTCTCTTAAATACTTTCGTGACATTCAAAAACGTATCATTACTTATTAATTCCAAATATAAACTAATGATGAACTAATGTTAATAATTATAATTTAATGGTATACTGCATACAAAATACTGCAGTATAGACATCTGATTTTAATTTTGCCCTTCGGATATTAGACACCTTGGAGAGCACATTGTAATAATATTAAAATCTTACTAATAGCTGTTTAATTATAAAGTTATTACTGGTAATGGCAATTTAAATTTGAAATATTAAGAACAGTCTAGACTAATTCATAAGTATAAAAAAAAAACCCGAAAATATGGTGTGTTCGGATATTTAAGGCATTACACAGGTACCTATATTATTAAATAATAATATATTATACAATTTATTAAAAAGCTGTTTTATTCAAATTTGTATTAAGTCGTTAACATTGTCAAAAAATAAATTTCCCGTCGTCAAATTCATTACACGCGTATTGTAGGTATATTTATATAGATAGATATAGCTATATAATAATATAAGTGTGCTTTAATTGGATAATTAAACCTACTGCCAAAAATATTTAAAATGGCCATAGGATTTGGAGCAAAACAACATAAACATGTCAAACGAGTTTAACTAATTTAATTTAATACATTGCACAGTAAATTTCCTTGAAAACCTATGCTCAAGCACAATATTTAAAGAACACAACACCAATTAAAATGTATACACAACGCATAATAGAAACACATATCAGACAATGTTTAGCTGACTGTTTATATATCGAACGTGAAATAAAACAGTTTAATAGTTGAAGAATATATTTTTTTTATCTGATCTGACTGGGTCGATTTAATAATAATTTTAATAATATATGGCCTTATCAATGTAAAAACTAATTGAATAATTACACAGTACATTATAATAAATTAAAAACAGGTAAGAAATGCACGCGAATGGCAATTTTATTTAACTCTCTGAGTTTATATCACTATAATACCTATAGGTATGTGAAAACTGATTCTATAAAAATCCGTCAACATTGATTTATCAGCCAGATTATGTAGAGATTTGCAATAATTAAAATTGAAATAGGTAGGAACATCTTGCCATCTTGAACCCGATGATGATGATAATAATAATAATAATAAAACGAAGAAGACCAGCGTCATCAATGAGACGACGACTAGCCGGAGCCTATACAATATACTCATGTATATATATATATATATATATATGATATAGGCGCATAATAGTATCGTAATAGGTCAAATTCCCATCGAGATGGTATCTGCCAGAGTTGGAAACGATTAAAACGGCCATAAAAGATATTACAAATAACCCGGGCACCGAATTCACGTGTATACAGCATTAAATACGAAAAGCCGTTTCCCTTGGATCGTGTACAGATCCGCCTGGGCGATAAACATAAATAAAATACAAATATAATAAAAACCCGAAGGAAGACGAACGCTCATAAAACATAAGTGACACGAACGCGCGCCGTCGGGAGGAGACTATACAATATAATAAAGACAATAGTTGTACCTATATAGGCGTATATGGTACCTGCTGCAGTACAAGCGACGGGACCGATCTCAATTTGTACAGCCGGTCCTAAGTATTTATATTATAATATGTATATATATATTATATTGTAGACCGGCAGTTTATTTTTTAATTGGCCGCGCACAGGGGGTGGCGGTCGGCGCAGCACGGTTTTTCGAAAATATTTTAATCGTCCCGGGTGCGTCATATTTTTACGGAGCCACGTAGGTATATAACCGCAGTCGGTACGACGTATAAGCGATGTACAAATAATACTACTACTACTAATACTACCACTCGTATGTGTGCACTACAAATATTATCTGAAAATGCAAGAGAGGGTCAAGCTTTTAGTGTAGGTAGGTATAGTATATATATTATATTTAATATTGTTACGGGTACATATTAATATTATTTAACGACTAACAAGCTGGGGAGGTCCCTCGAACCAATCGTAAGCCCTGCAAGCAGTCCACTGATATATAATATTATAACAACCGACGATTAAAAAAAGTTCATCCTGTCAAATACCGAAAAGTGCCTAATTTAAATGCACCTGACGTGTAGGGGGCATGTCTTTGATGTTTAACAGTATTCAGTATTCACATTATTCATTGAGCACGATGAACGCCGTCATATATATATTATGTATATACCTAAATTAGCAATAGAAAACAATAGTTTTAAATCAAGATGTACACGTCACACGGTTTGACAAATCAATCGTAATCATAATATATATGATGGCGGATTACCGATTAACCCAATTATCAATCCAAATTGTTCTTAATAATATTGTTGAAACACGCTGTTCTGATTTTATAGACAAATTATAGGCTTACAATCTGAGTATTATATTAACACAGTTAATATAATACTATATGATAACAAGCTGCGGAGGGCCCTCGATTCTCAAACCAATTATACAACCCCTGCTGCAGTCGCAAGTGATAAATATTGTAACAACTATCGATTAAAACAACGTTCATCCAGCCAAATAGGTACCGAAATCAATTACTTACCAAATCATTTTACTTACGGCCGCTTGACGTGTAGGAAGTGCGCATATTATGATAATTATGCCTTTGATGTTTCATCAGTAATCACACCATTCATGGTACCACTGCATAATGGCTGCATTAATCGTATACAATGATTATTATAATTTATGATATAAGCATGGCACACAGTCGTCTCGCCTATATCGATTTTGACAAATCAACCATAATATATGATGATGGATTAATCCAATAATTAACAATCCACCTTGATCGTAATATTATTGATACAATGCTAAGCTTGCTTTTTGTAAGAAAATTCGACTTACAAACTTACCTGCGTAGCTCACACAACAAATAACGTATGCAAGTTAGGTGTGCACTAAAAATATTTGGCCAGATTTGTAGTAAAACAAAAAAAAAATGTTTGAATGAATCATTTGTATCTATTTATTATTTATATGCAAAATAAAATTTGGAATAAGATTCCATTATACATTCCAAATAGGACTTTTATTTGGCCCTACCCTTTTATATTTATTGAACTAGTAAAAAAAAGCACGACAATTACTAGGAATCCTTAAGATTCTTTATAATACTTATTTATTCATTTTTATGCAATACAATATTATTATGAAATTTATATTTTATAGGTCAATTCACGCAATCATTTGTATAAAACAAAAAATATTTTAAAACTACCTTCTATTAATAATTGGCGCAAATAGCGTTTGGGATTTGGGGGGGTCTAAAGCCTTATACTTTTATAATATTGAATATGCTTAAAACAAAATGTAGGAAATGTTTGGTAGGGCTATGGACATTTTTGGGGGGCTTAGCTCCTAAAGCCCCCCCTCCCCCGATTTGCGCTTATGTCTATATACCCTTGCAGACCAAAAAGAACTGTTGTGATTAATTTTTGGACATAGTTTTCCAGTTTTCTATACTATGTACGACGCCGATTTAAGCGCAACATAATATCATTATAATATACCTATTACTATCATGTAATTGAATATAATGAAACTGTCTGCGTACCTATGGTACATGTATTGGCTTTATTACGGTGTAACGTATTTCGTCGTACCAACGACAACAAACTTATAAAAAATACCTATATATTATACCATTGTACACTCATACCATTATTAAGTACCTATGTATTATACCTATATGTTATGCGTACATTTATATATTATCCAACACGCGATTTGACGGTGGTTTCGTTTAAAATAATACACACAACTACTAAACGGTCGTGTATAAAATAGTCGTACGCTTTACATAAACTAAACATAATAATATATAAAGACAATTGCTGACATTTAATTAAAACGTAATCGCCCGAACACGCTGTTCAAGTCCTCTGGTTGTATTATTGTCACACTGTGCATTTAATTAAACGTACACGTAAATACAACACCTGGATAAACGATTTCCTGCGCAATGTCGGGGGCCCGACCAATATCTTTACAACAGGACGGACGTGTATATTGCCACATTATGTTGTTATTATTATTATTATTATTATTATGATAATAAAATAATAATAATTTTTAAAAATATTACTGTGGGCAGCAGGAGCAGACGTGGTACCCATATAATATATTTCACACACGCTGCTGCAGCAGACGGATTCAATAAGTAACACGACTGTAATGACACTTTTTTTTCCGTCACAGCGTTTAAACAGTATTAATTATTAATCGATTTCAATGTAATATGTACCTAACTATATACTTGAATATTTTATTTCTGTAAATCAAGTTTTTTTTTCAGACATTATTCCACTATATTATAATAAAATTTGTTCAAATATGTAATCGAGCAATAACTAAACTACTAATAACTAATATACGTCGGCCACATTAACTTAAATATACTTTATGCTAATTGTTAATAATAAAATAAAAATACGATCAGTAATTCCACGACGATAGTAATAATATCATGGCATACACCAATATTTTATATCATTACATTATTCGGAGAAACACCGATACCGCAGCTTACCTACTATAAGTGCTATAAGTAATAACTTGTAGTCGAAGTGTCCTGCAAGATGTTAAATTATATTTAAAATAAAATAAAATTTAGACTTTAAAAAAAGCTGTAAATATTAATTTACAAAATATTTAACTAAATGCATATTAATATTTTATCGTGTCTGCAGTTTTTTATTGACCAACGATTCCCGCAGCTGTAGGAAATACATATCTGTATAATTATATTACACACAAAACCGTTATATCGTTCCAGAGCCTGTGCTCTGCAGTAGGTACCTACCTACGGTAGTTGAGAATAAACCACTCGGGTCGAATGAAAAACCGAAATTAATTAAACCGTTGTGTGTGTATTCATACAAGTATACAACCCTAATGGAGCTGTTAAAATGTAGTACTATAATATACTACGTCTATACAATAAACAATTACCCGTAGTTACGTACTTACGCGCGTATTATATAGGAAACAACAATATATGGCACACAAGCTAAATATACAATTTACAACGTGTAGGTAACCTACTATAAGGGAAAAGATTAATCGGTCTTTAACGTCAACGTTTCGCGGGACCCCTCGCCCGGAGAGTTCTTTTAAAAATAAACTTTTTTGGCTGGAAAAAAAACTATATAACATATATACAAATAAAAAAACACGGGATTTCGATAAACTGTTTAAAACACGCGGAAGTAGCGAGTTCGAATAAATTACATCGATTTATTTCGAAGTTTTTACAATAACACTACAGTAAACATGAATAGTGTTTCGGCGGCGGCGATAAAGAGAGAACACTATTATATTGGGGTGCGGCTTCTGTATATCCTCCCCCCCCCCATCAGCACCCTTTCCGTACCAAGTCGCCTGCAGTCAAACGCCGAAAAACACCAAAGGATTTATATACTACGCCACCGCCACCCAACAACGGTTTACATAATATTTTAAATATCCGAAAACACGCTGTGCAATGCGTGAGAGGGTGTGAAAAGGGAGATAGATGCACGCACGCTGTTTCATTACAAACTGCAGTTCCCGGGTGGACGACGACCTTGAAAAATAAAATAAAATGCTCTTATGCGTTCGTTGAGTGGTCCATATTATATGAGTTATGAGTACATATTTTTAATATGCACTATACCAATACAACGCGTATTATTATCAAACAATCATAATAATATATAGTGGGTAGGCACCTATAGTACGTCATTTATTTACATATGTCTATTCATACCGTGGCTCAAAAAATTAATGCAAAAAAAAGCATATAGTAATATATAACCACAACAAAAACGCACTTTACAAGCTGTGTGTAAAAAACGGTTAGGTATAAATATTTAAACAAAATGTGCCTAAACTTACCAGTATTATTATGTATCTCATTCTCGTAAGTGTTCAGATTGAAAAAGTTGTGATATCATTTGTGGTGCTAAGTAAAATACACGGTCTTAGAATAATAGGTCTGGCAAGTCGACGCCTGAATGGTGTTTTTATTACGGTAAAAATCCGGATCTAGCGCAGTGCTGCTCTCTAGTAGTGTATTGTACGAACGCTAATATATTGGTTGTATAGATCTATATAGTAGATGGTGCTCTAAGCATTTCAATTTATTTATAATATATATATATTTTTTTAGATGTTATATTAAATAAGGGCATAAAATGCATAGGTATAATTTAAGTAAATATATTCTATATTCTCTGTATTATAGGTTATACCACCGTCTTAGAATAATATAATACAAAGTTAAACAATATAGGTTATAACTTATAACCATTAAAACTAAACAAAATGTATTAAGCTCAATGATATTGATATAATAAAATTATTTCAAAAATTGTCTTAGTTACTACATTTTTGTTACTTCTTTCATTTAAAATGCCCCAATTATGTTGTATATTATGTAAAAAGAATACTGAAGGTATTACTAGTTTTGTGGTGACTTGTAAAAGACTAGAAACTTGGGGAAATGTTTTTCAGGGGTTAAGTGTTGGACAGAGAATCTGTGAAAAACATTTTTCTTCGGCAGATATTGTGAGAGAAAAAATTGTAAAAGATTCTACAGGCAATATTTTGACTAAGGTGAGAAGTTATATTATAATAATAGGTACAAGTTATACCTAAGTCAAAATGTATTAATTTGTTTTTTAAATCTTAGGAAAAATATAAACATGCTATTATCAAGCAAGGAGATGTTCCCTGTAAGAATAATCTATTTTCTCCTGTCAAAGAATTTCATAAAGATACAGATGATGACATATTGGCTACTCTACTTGTAACACCTGGAATGGTAATTTAAATTTATTGATTTAAATTAATTATTGGTTAAGATTATCTATTCCTTCAGTGAATTTTGGACAGATTTTAGAATATCAAGTTTTATACTTAGTTACCAAGCTAATGTAGGTACATAAATAATTATTTGAGCTTATTTTTTGATTTGAAAGAAATCTTAAACTGAAAGGCTTTTAAGGAAATGTATTATTTAACTTTATTAAGGACTCTTTTTACCAATATATAGTTTATAGACTGTATTTGAATATGCGAATGAAGCAGTGGTCAAGGAATGAAAACCGAGAAACAATCAAAACAAATGCTCAAAAGAAAAAACTGTCTAAATTTTGTACCTCATAAATTTTGATTGAAAAAATTTTATTTTATAACTATATCTGGCTAGATATAATAATTTTTTTTTTTATGTGTGTCACATCTATATTATATACAAAAGTCCGACAACAAAAGTATTTAACTTTAAAAGAATTTAAGTAGAAACTAAGTAGTAAGTACCTACAAGCTACAAACAAATTATTTATATATTTACATTACGTAATAGGTATATAATATTATTATTTATTACTAGGTATGTATATATATATACCATGATATATAATATAATAATATTGATGTGCTTAGTGTACCATCTAGCTTTATACAATAAATATATAGACGATCGTTGGCTTTAATATTAACCACTAGAGCGCAGCAGAGCGCTAGATCCGGATTTTTAGTGCGAAATCGACAACAGTTCTTTGTGTAGATAACTCTTGAGTTGCATAGGCCTGGTAAAATATTCGATTTACTTGGCGGTGTCTATAGTGTATAATGCCATACTGAATATGATACCTATGAAGAATAAAACAAAATTAAGTTGAATAGACGTTATAATAACAGTATGTAAGGCAATTTAAAGTAGGTACTTGAAGTATTGATAAATTGGTTTAAACTATAAACGTGCACAGACTTTAGTCGCAGGGTTTGTGGCCGATATGTTATAAAATGAATGCTCATAAGTTATAATACTGTTTTTTTTTATTAAGCTAAGACATTCCTAGCCTAAGGCTATCTATGTCTAGGGATATTTTACAATATACTTATTAGTTTTAACAGGTATTAACATGATAATTAAAAATATTTTTAAGTACTAAGGACAATTAACAATTGGCGATTGAAAGTGATAATATGTAACGGGGACGCTATGTATGGTTTATATGTTATTTTACATGTTCCCCGTTACAGATCCACCCCCCTCCAGCATGATGATTGATAAGCTTTCAATCGCCAATTGGTAATTTTAAGATATACAGAAGCAACAATGTGATTACAGCAATATTCTAATATTTACATATTTACAATAATTTGATAACTATAGACTCATAATACATATTATATCTCAAATTATCTACTATGTCCCCTTTTAATAATATTTATGATAACCGTTTTTATTATCTCTGCTCCGTGGCAGATCCATGGAGGTATATTTGAATCACATGATTCGCAAAAATATCATTGGAAAAGGTAGTTTGAAACTTTTTTTAAAGTTATTTAACCACTTACAACCTACATGAATTCACTATTCGGAGAGCAGTGAAAAAATGTTTAGGGAGGGTGGTGTAAAAATATTAAATGTGAGCCAAGGAAAAAAGCTCAAGTCGCCACTGTCTCTGCTTGTTGTGATTAAAATACGCAGGCACAATACTACCAATATAACGCATGTACTAAACCATAGGTTATACCCTACATACGGTATCGGGTACATAAACAAAGGCACTGCGTAGTAATGTTACGCGAGTTATTATTATTATTATAATTAATGCGCGTAACCCGGACGGTGCTTATTTTACTCGCCGCCTACGAAGATTTGGTCAACAGACTGCCATCTTCGTATATAGAATAATAATACGTTCCTCAGCAGTGTGCGCCTATATGCCACATGTGTGTAGCGGGTAAAAATTAAATTCTAATCGAAACACTCATAATACGCATGTAAACGAGTTCACGAGAAAGACTGTGGTCGGCGTTGACGATGGGGCGTATAATATATATATTATGAATATTATACATCATATGTACAAATATACATAGAATATTATACATCATAATATGTACAAATAAACATAGAATATTATGCGTGTGCCGAGCACATATCGTAGTACTGCAATAATGTAGACGGTCGTCGTCGGCTGCGAGGCTAGAAAGTTTGACGGTGATAAATTCCGTCGGCTCGGCCGGTTATTAATTCATAATAATTTAATTTCCAAACGTGTACACTGCTGCGGTATAATAACGCCGAGTACATATACGTCCGTATACCCCTCCGCCTATATAATAATATGTTAAACCCGCGACGAGGTACCTATATAATATTATACGACGACGACGACGACGTATAATAATAATAATAGTTATATAATAATAATAATAATAATATTAATAACATTATCGTATTATCATATTATTGTGACGGCGCGCTCCGCAGCCGCTACAATATTCTCCGACCGAGATGTATAGCCCACAGCAGCAGCAGCATCAGTAACCGGACCGTACTGGACCTGACTGTATTATAATAAACTCGCACACAAGCGCACAAAAACGCTCACACACGAGCCCAAACACGCTCACAGACTCACAAACACGCACACACAATTCATTAGGCACCGGGTCGCGCCCAGCGGGACGCCGTCCGCACGGTTTTGTCGTTTTATATTATCCGTATTAAATTATCGTTATTACCGCTTGTACACTGTCGCCGCCACCGCCGCCACTGCCCGCCCCTCACTCGTCCAACGTGTGGGCGCCACTTACTAAATAATAATAATATCATCCGCCGCCGCCGCCACTGCTGCTGGTGCTGTTGCAGCACTTCCCGCGCCGCTGCAGCCGTCCTCATAGGCGCAATTTCAAATTTTGGCTTGGGGGGGGGGGGCTGAATATATTAAAATCAAGCAGACCATTGCAATAGGTATAGCATATTAAAATTGTATATCCTAGGTTTTTTGGGGCGGGGGGCTTAGCACCCCCAAGCCCCCTCCCCAATTTGCACCTATGGCCGTCCTCCAAATGCAGTCAGCGGCGAGAACTGCAGCGAACAAGTACATATAATATTATTATTTCAGCTGACGTCCCTGCAGCTCGAGTGCGAGGAAAAGTGGACGCGATTCGGTTTGGAAGCGGATCGTACGTTTCCCGCGATTTCAATGTACCTATATCATAGATATACGTATTAAACCGATAATACAACTATTAAATTATTATATAAGTCGAGACACCGTGGAGTTTATAAAAGCCACCTAAATATAATATAAAACCATTAATATATTTACCATTATAAATTCTTATATAACTTCGTTCCGCGAGTTTCCGACACTCATTCGAATTCTGTAATAAGGTACCTACATAGTCAGGGGGCCGAGTATAAAACCGCGATTATTAATCTGCACTTCCTGCTTTATTTCCATTACACACCCATCTGATCCTTCAATCCTCGGTCCACCGTGCAGGAATTCGTTTATACTACCTTTAAAGTGCAATAAACTACTCTACTCTAATCGCGAACAACTATACTGTCGCAGTGTCGTCACTCGCACATACTTCTCGGACATGTCTAGGTGCTTACAAACTCAAGCGAAATCGGTCTAATAGAAATTTACAATGTACATTAAAAAAAAAAAAAACAAATGCCGTAACTTTCTCTAGTTGGTGGGTGCCTGCAGGTGACATTGCAGCCGATAATAATTATTCGTTCCAGATTACGTCAACTACTCGTGTCGCATTTTCCCACAGCAGTTATCTATCATAACTGTACAAATAAATAATATATTTGTAAATGCATACATAATATATCATATTGTAAATACAATTTGTCGTACATATAGACATATTATAATTTATAGTATAGTATATTAAACGTTAAATTGTAAACATATTCTGCACGTCATGTCTGCTGCAGCAAGCATATACGACGATGCGAATATAAATGCGTACTCGATAATTAGAAGTTATAAGTTAATGACCGTGTGGAAGTTGAGTTCTATATGCTCTGCAGAGTTGAGAGATTTAGGCATATACATTATAATAGATAATACATTAAATAGTCATGTACTCGTGTATATTGTTTGGGGTTTCCGTGGACGACCATCTTTAGGTACATCTTTTAACGTCTCGACGTCCTGCACTGTATAATATAATAATATAGTATATTACTACAATATAATATATCATAGGTTAGGTTAGTATATATATATATATATATATATCATACACACGAGAACTCGGTGTGCGACGACGGTCCACGGAAAAAAAACTCATAGCCATAAAATCTGCAGCAGCAGCCGTCATCGTTTTGCAGATTTAATATAAAGCGCTGCAGCATAACGTAGCAGTCGTAGCACTCACTCGCACATTAATATTATTATTATTATTATTGTAATATGATGGCTCGTTTAAATCGCTATAAACTCGTATTCGACTGCCATTCGATTTTTATTTTGCTCGCGCGTGCACGCATATAATAT
Source organism: Macrosiphum euphorbiae (assembly GCA_949089665.1). Lineage (NCBI taxonomy): Eukaryota > Metazoa > Arthropoda > Insecta > Hemiptera > Aphididae > Macrosiphum > Macrosiphum euphorbiae. The sequence goes on along the minus strand of CARXXK010000005.1, from coordinate 24,654,269 downwards.
ATAATATATAGGTATTAGGTATGCATATAATAATATTTCGCGCATCGTCATATCGCTGTGGCGTGTTTATATATTATATATATATATATACATATATGCTGCGTATATGATAACTAATAATAATATTAATGTATATCCACACGCCGTGCGATATAAATTATTATTTTTATATATCATCGCGAAAAAAAAATCCTCGTGGCAGATTTATGTTCGGTAATAGAATATCGCGAGCTTATCGAATAATCCGTATAACCGAGCGGGCTGCCCTTGCGTCGGCGAGCGTCGCATTATTATGTATAACACTGTGCGTAATCGGCGGCACGTGTATATATAATCGTGTGACGTACGCCGCCGCCGCCGCCGCCGAAACGGTAAAAAAGGAGAGGAAAAAAAACGAGATCCGTAATTACATCGGTTTCGGTATAGCAATATTTCACGTTTTTAACGACCCGATGTTGACATCGGAATTATCCCGTGAATACGAGATTAATTAAAATTGCCTTGCGCTGCAGCACCCTGCGCAGCACCGTATATACAAAGAGTTATTGAAAAAATAAAGTCACTATATCAATAATATGATTAAAGCGTCCGAAAACCGTCATCAATAATATAATATCGTCCGATAAAAACAATTTTTTTTTTTTATCGCTTACCGATACTTCCTATATTGTAAATAGATACCTATAATATTATACATGTTTAAACCTATATAGTATATTATTATAATGTTTATAGTTTTTATATATTATATGGTTACAAAAGTTTAACTGAAAAAAATGACACCTATATTTATCATATATTATTATTATAATAAGTACCGGCCACCTATGGTACGCATCATAGCATTCATTTTAAATACCAGTATGTTTAATACTATAATAGTTTGAAGTATTTATACATACAAAAAAATTTTTTAGTTTTTATAATACCAAAATATATACTTTATAAGTTTCTAAACAAAAGTTTAGAGCATCTTGTATTCCCGCAGTGTCCGTCCGTCTAAACAATAGTTGTTCTCAACCTTTTTATATCCGCATACAACCTACACAGTTTGAAAATTCGTTCATGTACATTGACCAAATGACCTTTTTTTGCGTATCTTATATATTGCGTATTACTGAGTATTTTAATATTTTTGTAAACGTACTTATACTTTTTATACTAATTATAATATAATATCGAAATGTATATAAAATTGCCCATTCTGTTTCCGATTATGAAATTAAAAAAATTTAAATGTCTTATAAATCACTATGATATAATAGAAAAAACATTTTTGATCAATTGGAATTTAGTGTTATAAAATAATCCAAACTATAGAAAATGTTTCTTTTTAAAAATGATTAAAATGAACAACAAACCATAGTTATATTATACAAGCTGTATACAATCTGTAAACATGTGTATAATTCTAACAGCTTTTTAAATGCATATCAGTATATCACTGATCACTCGTATAATCGAATCATATAGATACTTATATAGTTATATAACTTCCAAACATCGTGACGTGACATAGTACGGTGAAGAGACAATATTATTTTGGGCCCAGGTATTATTAAGTAGGTAGTTTATACTCGTAGTTTCAAAAACAAGAAAATGTAATGGTTCACTGTTAAAAAATATTTTTACGTGGTATAAATAATAATATAACAATAATATTAATGATACACTCGTAATAGGCTGCAGCTGAGATACCGATTAATGATTATACACATATAATATAGAACCAGACGAATCGCGGGTTGTTTCTCGTAAGATATTTCGTCCAATTAGAGCGACACGCGTGATAGCCACGTATCATATAATATAAATTAAGTAGCCGGGAAAATGTAATCGTGCAATTAAGTTGACGGCGGATAATATATTATATCCAATGCCGGTACAACACGAGTATAATAATTCTCAGCTCCGTGTCCCCGCGGCTACCACACTTTGGAATTTTCAAACAGAATTAACTCCATTCGCTTGTGCTGCTTCGTTTGTGCTGATTTGTGCTTTTAATCCCGTCGCTTGTGCTCAACCCCTTCCGAAGTTTAACAACTTTCAAAGTGGAAGGGCCGGGGGCATGGAGCTAGGCATGGCACAGTCCCACAATCCACTTAATATATATTATTTTTGTTATTTTATTGATATTGGTTGCAGTATTCTACAGTATAATTAACTACTGATACTTGTTTACATTGTATCTTAGATCATATACTATGGATGGAGCCACTGCATATTATTTTGAAGCCGATATTAGCGACGAGTCACCGAATTAGGTGATCGATATGCGCATGCGCGAAACAACTCGTTTAATATTAATATTATAATCACCAGCTGATAAATATGCGAGAGGTTGCGTTGCGCATGCGCATATCGAAAACCTAATTCGGTGACTCGGCTAATATCGGCTTCAATTTTTTGTATTGCTATAATACGCTGTGGCTCCATCCATACTATATGATCTAAGCATTGTATATTATACACGCAGAGATATAGCACAATAATAATATACCTGTGTAATGCGTGTCTCATATGTGACCAAATTATTATTATTTCGTATAATCTTACCCTGATTTTTCCTTTATTCAGCTTTTGATTATTGGAGTGTACATTGTAAATATATAATATACTCAAATGCCAAATTTTCAAATATAGTTAGATTTTGACAAAATTTCAGAACATAATATAATATCAGTTTTAACTAGAGGTTAAGTGTTCACACTTACATTCCTAAGTCAATTTACTTACGGCGCGTCCTATTGTACAACAGTGTAAATAGGTTCGTTGTGTAGTTAAATTAAAATTATTAGTCCAAATATATTTTATAATTGTTTATTGGGTATAGAAAGCAATAATGTACGTATACCTAATGGAAAAAAATGTCGATGGTAAAACTTTTTGACATAAAAACATAATAGCTAAAAACATTAGATGAAAAATCGTTATTTTTCGTTTAATTAACCAATTTCATGAACAGTTTGAATGAATATATTCAATCATCAAATGTCTGATTGCTAATTGTATGCTAATGTATTTTTAGAAAGATATTAGAAGAACATAAATTTATGAAGAACTTTAAATTTTCAAACTTTCAGTTTTTTTTTTTTTTAAGGCCCCCGTCATCAAAACGACCTTTATAGCGACTGACAAAAATTAAAGTACTTTTAGTGGTTCGACTTAAAAAATGTAAAGATGTTTTAATTGGTCAACAAGTCTACTTTGCATCTGTCGGAGCATATTTTTTATATTTTAGATATTTTTGAATATATTCAATACTAAAAATTAAAAAAATTATAAAATTTAAAATATTTATTCACGTCAAGAATTTGCTAAAATTGAAAAAGTGCGAATTAAACTTGTTTACCAACACAAACATCTTTACATTTTTTGAATCGAACCACTAGAAGTACCTTAATTTTTGTCAGTGTGATTGCTATTTCACGTCCATAAATTGGTTTTGAATATTTGATCTAGACATTAAATGACTTGTGCATGTGCGTGCGTGCGACCATAAAATAGATAAGAAATAAGAATGTATTTTAAATTGATGCGGGTCGTGGGTGATGTTAGTGGAGAATACACCCACTAATGATCATTTACTACACACACAAAGACGATCAGTAATCGCAGGAACGAAATAATTGCCTAAACATAACTCCTTAAAAATGACACATTTGCAGGGGCCTTAAAAAAATGTTATCATACAAAATTGAAAAATAATAAAAAATTTATAAATTTAAAATTAATAATTATTTCAAAAATTATACCATGTCAAGAAATGGTGGTGAGAAAGGCGTGGTGAGGGGGTAATCGTGTGGCAGCCACCTGTGAGTTTTTAAAGGGTGGTGGGTGGTTTGGTAATGGCCAATGGATAATAATATTGTGATATTTGGTAATATAACCGCTAGTATTTTAGTATTTACTACAACAAGTAGTTGAAAATATGACAATAGGTGTCTTTATCGGGTTTTGGGTGGGCGGAATAGCCTATCTATAGACGTTTCCAGTTCACCACGCCACTGTGACATGCATTTGCTTAGGTGGTAGTGCTCTATTTCAAGCTTGAAGTCTCTGATAGTGAGAATGAGTTTTTAGAAGGAATTCATTTTGAGTAGTGCTCCAGAGTTAGAAATCAATAGGGCGGTTGATACAACTTGGAGCGATTGCTGTTGTGTTGCTAATGTCGATGATATGGTTGTGGGGAAATGGAAATGTTTGCGGAGTAGCGAAACTGTAGCCAAGTTAACTGTACAGGTCTGTGGAAGAGTATGTACTCGGTGAATCACTCTGTATAATATACATTCGTGTCCAAGTTATTCCAAGTCGAAACAATGCACGGGCATCGGAATACATCGGCGTAATAAATAATAATAAGTCATGTTATAACGCCGTTAATCTAAACTTTTTTTCCCGTACGAAAAACGATTCTCGGTCGTCTGCGAGCTCACGCGTCAAGTCTTATATAATATTTTTATTATCCCATTAGTCATCGAGTTTTATTACCGACAGATATCCGGTTGTCTAGTGTGTAAAATTATATATATAAGCATACACGCGTATAGATATAAGACGGTACGTATTTGGCTGGCGTGTGTATGCGCAATATTGCTGCAAAGGAGAATAACCGCCAAACTAATTGTTTGATGTCTAAAAAACGCCGTAAAATAATAACACATATTTTATTTGCGCAGATTCCTCGAACTCTTAATATTATGTTACTGCAGTACTATCATAGCCGAGGGGCGTGTAAATATAATATAGAATAATAGGTACACAGTGTTTCTTTGGCCTGTCGGCGATGCACGACAGTGAAAGAGACAAATAGAGAATACAATTTTTGAGGGTTTGACTAATTGGAAGTATTGTATTTTAATTATTACTTTACTTTGAGCCTAAATATAAATGAGTTAGGAAAGCTCACTCTGCCAGCGTGCTAAGTTTCTAAACGTATTTTAGATAAAGAAAAAAAAGACCTATTCTGAGTGAATATGTTTTGACGTTTTGTTTACCTATATGTGGTGCGTGGGTAAGAGAGACAATCAAAATATAGGACGCATTAACATCATCTTTATAATAATGATCGTTATTTTCAACTATTCGAACGAAGCACAATATTATATATAAAAACCAAAACAAACAACGCTCCTCCCGTCGACCAACAACAATAACCTACGCTAACCACTATTACGTTGCATCACGATATTATATTAAAACAACAATATAAACACGAAACCTATACCGGAGCTCGTAAAAATAAAATTATAATATATGCGTATAAAATAACATACTGTAGTCGTGGACTGCAGCAACAGTCTCGGTGGTATTGAAATTTGAAATGCACTTGTGTGGGGCAGAAGTTTTCACGGAGGACCTGTTTTCGATTTCATTATAAGAACGCCTCACCAGCCGGCGCGTTTGTCCAAACCCTCAACCATATAAATATAATAGAACCGACGAGATGTGAACACACTCACTCACCAAGGCGGATTTCAATAATTGTGTGGACCAAACACAATATAATGGCATGATATTAATAATAATATTAATACGGTATCGTTATGTATAGTATTCGGAGAGATGAAGATGACACCCGTGCTCCGCAGACTGTGAACGCCCTTGCAGTGAACGGTGAACATATACTATCGGGTTACTGTTATTGTTGTTAATTACCGCAGGTACCATGTATATTGTATACCTTACGTCCTATCGTCCCGAAACCAGTTCACGCGCGCATTTGACACTCGGTCGATCGGCAGCCAGCGCGCGTCTATATGAAATATGTCCGCGGGAAAAGCCGGTGAAACAATCGAACAGCGTGAAAAAAGAAAACACGTCAAGCCGCTGCCTGCAGTGGTTTTGCATACGTTACAAGAGTATATACGTTATACATATTATTATTATTATTATTATTATCACATAGGTACATTATAAGAGTAGGTACATATTACACTCTCGTACCTAAGCTAGGTAATTGACGTGCGGCCGACCGCGCGGTTGACAACTCGGTGACGGCGACGACGACGACGACGACGTTGGATTTCGACGTTGCCGGACGTGAAGCCGCTCTCGGCCCCGGAGGAAAAAGATTTTACCCGCGGAATGTGCCTACACGTCGTCGTTTTCTCCAATTAACCTTGTCTCCGACTTCGTGATAGGTGTGTAGGTTCCGCGTATATATAACTCTGATAAACAACGGCTACGTGATTGTGTCGGGTGTGTATTATAATAGGTATATACTATATAGGTACCTACACCGCGACAACCTATTTACCTATATATAATATTATTATATAATCCGACACCCCGATTGCGCGACCAGACTAACGGGTTGCTCGCAGTGATAATTTATATCTACTATATTATTATATTGTATTATAATATTACCGCTGCAGCGTATAATATGGATACGACTCGTAATCTGTTAACGAGATTTGTGAAAATAAAACGCGATAGAAACTAGTTCGATAAAATCGCGGTATATATACGGTGGTCACGAATATTATAATATTTGCGGATATATTTTTATATTTTTATGTATATGCCTATTTTCAGCGTACTTTTATAGGTAGGTATATACCTGTACAGTATATAGATAATGGACCGCCAATAAAAGGAGAGCCTGCAGCATAGGTATCTAAAATCAAAACTAGAGCACAACTACAGTAGCATTTACAGTAAACAATTTTTTTCAGCCGAAATGCGTGTCATATTTAAAAAGATCATAAATATTTGAATATTTATATATGCTTCCAAATGTCGTAACATGCTAATCTTGCAAGCAACCCGAGTTTTGACTGGTTTTGTGATTCGGTTTAAAACGAAACATGTTTCCACTGAACAGAGTAAAATCGGTAACAATAATAGCGACTGCGGTTTAGAAAAGCTTATCAGTGGAGTAGAGGGATTATTCCAAGCAGCGAGTGAAGGCAGTGCAATATATTTCGAACGACTTTATAAAATTGGTACATGTTCATTAAATATGTCGCAGTTTGTTAAAAGGAAACAGAATCAACAGGAAACACCTGTAAACATTTTGAATACTATTTATTGTCGCCTAGGTGTGGACTTTAAGGCTTTATATTATAGACGCGCGGACATGAATACAATAATCATAGGTATACTCCACAATACGAGATTATTATCATCTAATATCTACCTACGTCCTACATTCTACATATTATTGTCATAGAATCGATATGAATAATCGTTTAAATTATATAATTCAAGGAGCCAAATATAGTGTATTTCCAGGCGATTCGAGGTAGGTACCTAACTAAATCCCGACGTCTCCGGACACAATCATATCAGAGTTTAATGGTCCGAAACTCCGAACACTAATGACGAAACTCTATATTATTGTATAAGACAACGGTTTTTGAGGGCCACATTTATGTTATCCGCATTGTTTGTGTACTCAGAACATTGCTCTTATTTTGTACAGCAGTAAACACGTCAACGTGTAACAAAACGGTCCAAAAAATTACAGACCGAAATATACACTCATGGTGGGGAAGTGTGAGAGGGGAGGGTGTGCGCAAGAGTTTTTGGATCGTTTCCAGCCAAACGAGCACTCGGTGGTAACCTCTCTGATTCATTGGCCGTCAAATTTGCTATATACGAGCTCGTATATAATAATAATAATATATATATAGTGCTTTGCTGCTGTCGTATATAGCCGTCGCTGGTGTTCGGCCCCTATGCGGCTCGGAAAAGAACTGGGAATTTGAATTCCACCGCCAGCAACGTCATTAATCATTCGGCTGGGAGTTTCAGAAACTGACCCCGTGGCGAACGCCTGAAGAGTATATGGTCGGGGTGAATTCGCGCCACTCCTATCTTTTCCCGTGCACGCGCATATATGTATATATATATATATATATATATATATATATATATATATATACAGCATATATTTTATATGCATGTACACGCGTTCGGGATATTTATTATTCGAAAATAGGATATTAAGTGCCAGGACGTGTAGACGGGATGTCGGTGGGGATATGTACAGGAAGTGAGCCGATAGGCGGCGGCGGTGGCCGCCTATATGTACAGCGGCAATCCAGGAAACTGGAACACATCTTTTTTAAACGGGTTTACACAATTCGACACTACGGCTGATAACGTTTTTTATTTTTTTTATTCTCACCACCCTCTCCCGCCCCCCTCCGCGGGTGCACGAAAACCGCCCTCGCGTGTTCGGCGGCGAAAAAAATCGGGTTGTACGTATATTTTAATAACGGAAGCGATAGTGATTCGAGCTTTAAATATACGTGCATATGCGCGAGAGAGCAAAATAAAAAATATAAACGACAACAATATGGCACGAATCCAATGGGGGAAAAAAATCCCATTGAATTAAAGAACGGATTAAAACGTTATCAGTAGGTACTTGATATACTGATGTTATTAATAAACAGAGGGAAAATGTGTGTAACAAAGATTAACGGGTTATTTTTTTTTTTGTTTTGGACGTTCAAATAATAATGACTATTAGACTGGAATTTATTAAAAGTGACAAAAATATTATATACGGAAGCGTATTCATACGCGGTAATAATAATATTGTAATCTGGTATATTACATCATTGGAAAGCTTTAATAAAAAAAATACACAAAAACCCTAATAATAAAATGAAACTTAATTTCCCCAAAACACATATACGTCAGTGGCTATCTATAATTTATATTGTAATATATTATGAAGTGCATTTATGTTTTTCATTTTGTATTTTTAACATTTTTTATTTATTAGTGTATTTATTCTACCTATATATATACCAATTACCAACTACACTTGGATAAATCCTAATACCAAAGTCGTATCCAGGGAGGGGGAAATTCACCACCGAGTCCATATAGCTAACAATTAATGTATTATTAATGTTGTACTATATTGTAAATAGGGTAAAAATTTAAAAATACACTTACAGGTTTCTACCCCTCTGATGAAATGTCTAGCTACGCCCTTGCCTAATACTCTGAATTGTTGGCAACATTATTAATTCCCAATTAATGTATTAAATGTATACTGTAAATAAAATAACTTTGTATAGATTCAACTTTTGAATTTATGCGGTAATCGAAAGATTACAACGCCCTTCCGCATTTAAAGAATTTATCGTTTTTGTTGTCAACTCATACGAAAATAATAAAAGTATAGACCTTTAAATTCACGATGATTTATAGAAAATAATAATACAACTCAATCGAGTTATTAATATAATAATATATGATCAATAATAATATCATGTGAGTGTATATTATAAAATAAATCAAATGCATTTATAAAGTGTTACAATACATACGTATATGTTAAAAACGCATACAATGAGAAATAAAAAAATGTGCCACACAAGTTGCCTTTTTTTATAAATATATTAATAAATAATAATTGCATACGGTTATTTCATTGCGAATATATTTTGAACATTCGACTTACTATAGTCATTGATAAAATATCACCAAAAAAAGTATATAAAATATAATATTAACTGTATATAAATTTAAATTTGTGTACACATTTTACCCAACTCCCAAATGTATTATTATTAAAAAAAAAAAAGTGACAATTATAGTCTGAAACTATCGTTACTTATGAATGAAGTTATTTTGTGGTTATTGCGACACGCGAAGGGGAGACCGCCATGATAATAATATAATAATATAATATAAGATACAAAATGTGGCCGTTTATCTTTTCAATTGTTGCCATTATTGTATAGCGAGGGGAATACGAGAGTAGGTACGGTATTTTATTAGACAGCACTGCGTATATTCTTGTGGCCATAAGTGTCCAATAAAGTTTATTGAATATAAAATAATAAATATTCAATTGACTGCGCACATTTATCGATTCGATTTTTTTTTCTCAATGAACCCCGGGCGGTTATTAAAATAAGCAAATATTAACTCTTTTAATAGAAAATAATAATAATATAATATATAAACCCTGCAGTCATTATTGGCTCGCTGGTATAACTTTTGATTTTATTTATTCTTCTACTAAAATAACGACCACATTTACCAAAGTAGTAATAGTAGATATCACCATACATAAATATTAAAAAGTCAAAAACTACAAGTTCGAATTTTGATTTATATAGGTACATCGTACATACAAAGAATACAACAACATTTTTAAAAAAGAATCACTCACTTAACAATATTCACTATGCAGACAAAGGATTTTTATTGTTTGAAACAGAGAAATTTGAATCCTCCACTAGACGTTCTCCGAGTAGGTAGTACAAAAATCAAAGTATTTTATATGATATATTAGTCTTACCGAGTATACTGAAAAATGCCAGTAGGTAATCAAAATTTGAATAAATTTATAATTTAATCAATAAAAATATGGGTGACGGTGCTTGGTAAATCGCTCTCTACCTGTTATAATATACCTATAAACCTAATTTATAAGACTCATAAAATCATAACCGTTGTGGCGTCGTACCGATTTTTCACTATACTTACAGCTTATAGTACGTTATATTATTTATACGATAATGGCGTTATAATACATCCGCATGCAATACGTCTTGTAAACGAGAAAAATTTCACCGATATTGCCTACAATATTATAATAGTTGTTGTCGTTGTAAAATATTGCTTTAGCCCCATGTTCGACATCACTATATAACATCACATTATTGGGCCGGGTGTACGGATATCGTGGGCAGAAGGCATAAATTACATCACATAATAATAATTATTATTATTATTATCAAATGAAATATACTTTCCGGAGATATTTATAACTCATAAAATGGGAGCCAATGTTGTATCTTAATTGATTTATTCAAATAATAAATCGATCTGTATCTTAATTGATTTATTCAAATAATAAATCGATAAAATATGTCATCTTGTATATTATATTGCAAGAATAGAATTTTTGCGATTTTTATGAGCATTATTACTTGTTAATACTGTAATAAACTGAACCTACCTATAATATTATAGTAGGTAAGTTATTATTCAAGAGTATATCATTATAATATATAATCGATCGTTATTTCGAGTATTGTCGTTATAAAACTTCTTATTAATTATTAGGTAGGGATACAGTCGCCAGTCGATATACAATACCTACTATGATTATTAATTGTGGCCAACGAAACATTTTTTTTTTCTTCGATTCAACAAGTTTTTGAATTAACGTAAAGAAATACCATGCGCTAGTCGGTTACGTATTTTTATTGTATAATTAGAGTGTTCGCAGGTACTAACTAATTTAATAATATAATATGTATTATTATAATGACGTGTTGTTTATTCCAGACGACATTTGAGATAGGACAATGACTAATAGTTTACTAGCCTGTATATATTTAACATAATTTGAATTTCGTGTGTTGAAAGCGAGTTTATAGCATTTTCTCCGAACATTAAATCCAATTGCCACTGAAATATCCACAAAACACGGCGGTCGTAAAACAAAAACTCGTTTAGATAACAACCGTGTAAAGAACACCCATGCGAGCACTAAATACCGTTGCTCCGTTCATTTATAGCGTCGAAAAACCACCCAGGCCCTGAGACAATTAAAATTCTGGTCCAAATCGACGAGGAGATCGCAGGCTGCAGACATTGGGAGAACTGCGATTATAAACCAGCATAATATACCTTATACCTACTTATTATGCGCACTGTCGGGTAGTAGGTACCTATACCTATATACACATTGTCGCCGGCAAACGGTGAGTTTTAAAAACGTTGTAGTGGAAAAGGGTTAGGTACTTAAATTACCTATTTTTTTTTAACCAAAAATACCTATACAAACCTAAAAACCGGTAGGTATTATATTATAATGATACATATATTATATTATATATTTGTTTTTCCTGTACCATGCGGTATAAACGCGCATTACGCGTACACCTTGAACAGTGTACACTCTATAGCTTGATTAAAATATCACCAAGAGTTGAATATAATTATATGTAGGACGTAATTACTAGCAATGTACAATAAACTAAAATATAATATAATATTGAGGACCAACCTTTCGTATAATTGGGAACATAATATATATACCGAATTTACAATATAGAATAATATTACACTTTGGTTATTAATTATTATTGTGTACCTACCTCGAGGACGATACAATTTCGTTAGCACCAACGGATCGCAACACATCTAGTATGAACTTTCAACGATTCTTCAACTGGAAGCTGCGGAAACTATAGCTCATTGAAAATCATCAGCAAGCCGATAAGCCTTTATCTGTTTGTTGTATAGGACAATCGCCTCACGTCGTATAAATGACTCTCAGCTCAGTGTTCTCTTAATATAGTGCGTTTTCCAGATGTCTGTTGCCTGCAGTTCCTGCAAAAACAACAAAATTAAGTCCTCTAGACTCTAGAATCCCACATTATATAAACAATAAATATAATGTTGTTCTTGATTGAACACTAAAATTTATAAAATTACTGTACTACAATCACCTTCTGCAATTAATAAAAAATAGTAATATACTAATATACAGTAGGTATTGTGTGCACTCGTTGAATTCAAAGTAAAATACTAAATTTAAAACTTATAAATATACTTATTATATACCTAAACATAAATTGTTTGTACATTTTGTATACCTATATTATATCAAAATCATTATACATAGAATTTATATAATTTATTATACACTGTAGGCTAAAAAGTTATCAACGAATTTTGTTTTCGAAAAAAGTATGCACGACCGCTAAATATAGATACATGACATTCACAGGATATTTATATAATAATACATTGTACCAAGGCCGTATCTGGGGGGGGGTTTCGAGGGTTCAAACCCCCCCCGAAATTTTAAAATAGTTAGTAAACTGAACTTTGAAATAATCGGCAATAATAAGTAATAAATAACGTATGGATCACCACAATCGGAACCTAACCGGATATTTACCGTACATTTATAATCTGTATATTTGACAACGTTGCTTAGAAGCAAAAATAATTTAGCACGCGCAATCGTACGCCTAAGAAGGTACGGCTGATAAGGACCCCGCGCAATCGTATTGCAGCCATATATTTATATCGTTTCGAAAATTATATTATATTATTTTATAATCCGGTAATCGTGCGAATACGAACCGTATATGAATTTATGTACAATATACATTAAAATAAATATAGATGAAGTGATTGACCGTTTTGCGAAAGAAAAAAAAAGACAAACAGACCTTGTGCTATAAAAATGTATTTAAAATTTAAGCTGAAAAGAAACGGAAAACATTTTCTATTATGTATTGTATTATATTATTATTCTGTATTATATCATAATTTAGTATTTTAACTTCAGTATATTGTAATAATTAAATTTTGTAAAATTATGACAAGTCATTATTATAATGTATCTATGTAATAATATTTTATAATATCATAAGATATCTTATCTTGATATATTATTATGAAAGAAATTTTTTTTATACCTTTGATAGTTTTTTTTAACTAGATATTTAAATACATATGGTAATTTGGTTTTAAACCCCCCCCGAAAATTTGTTCCAGCTACGGCCTTGCATTGTACATACATAATACATTAATACATTTATTTATAATCCCCCTTTAGTCCAGACTTGAACCTTTGTGGTATAGGTCAGTACCTCATATAATGAGACGATTGAAGAGTGACGTGTGTGCAGCGTGTGTATGTGTCAATTTATATTATGATATGTACTTTTTGGCCTTTGTATAATAATAATATTGTGTCACACCCCGACGGATCACACAAAATATAGACTGGACGGCAACACTTGAACGGCGAGCGACGTACAATATATACTTTGGCGGCCAAATAACATTATATTGTTAGACACACAACTGTACATATATAGTATAATATTATATGTACAGTATAATATATACTCATACGAGTCATATACGTATATATACTTGCAGACTCTTTACGCGAACGCGCTAATTTCCGTTCGCGACGCACACATTGTATGTGCGAACAGCTCCGGCAGCGCGAATTCCGGTCGTTCCAACTCGGCAGATTAAGATTATATTATTACGTATGCAAACGCCATCGCGGCACATACAATAATACATACACATACATATATGTATACGCACACGAAGGACCGGAAGTGCGAAACTATATACCTCCGCCCCGACTGCACTTCCGATCGGGAGCGAGTGTGTGATATTATATAATATTATACATACACAGTCGTAGTGTGTTATTATAACAATATTGTTATATTGGGTATACTTACACCACCACGTACGTATTTATATATATATGTGTGTGTGCACCAGCAGAAGCCTAGGGTGGTTTTCCGGGTGCGAATTCGCCGTGTGTGTGAATCGAAAACGTCACGATATTGCCCGAGAATATGACAGGAAATGAGGCTTTGAGTGAGCACGACTGCTGCTGCTCTTGCAAGGGTTCGAAAAACCCGCCTCCCCTACTGCTGCAGAGATATGGTAGTAAAAAGCTGTTTATATGTGTCTATAGGTACGCGTGTATAATATTATAATATATACGACCGAGGCATTCGCATCACGATTCGCCTCCCCGTTTTGATATTGCAGCAGTTCTCCCTCTCCATCTCTATCCATCTCTCTCTTTCACTCTCTCTCTTTCTCCTATTATATTCGTAAACTGCTCGAACCCGGCGAGCTTATAATAATAATAATAATATCATCATCACCTATCAAAAATGGTTTTCGCTCCGACGACTAATATATGGAGACATATATACGTAGGTTATCCGTGGTGTACACAATATATTATATACGCCTCCACCGATGATATACGAAACTGCACTGCAACCCCCGTCACAAACTCACGACCCTCACACCCAAACTTTGCATATAGTTAGACTTTCAACTTTCAACAAAACACTCTGAACGGTAGTTAATATTAAATTATATTTTTATTTTTTTATGTTTAAAATAATATTTTTTGAAATGTTAATGATATAATATTTCTGAAGGAATTAAATTAAAAATATAATTATTATACATATCAATGAAATAGTTTTGATTTTTAATATAATTTAAATAATAGAAAACCATACACGATATAAATATTAAATTATGTACGCAATTTCAATTTATATCTAAACTATTATAATACAGTCTATGTATCTAGCTGAGGACTAATATTATTACATAATCGTCTTGGGTTATAAAATATGATACAATACAATGGTTTTTATAAAACTATTATCAAACTGCCCTAACAAAAAAAGACAATTTTTCACACCCAAAATCAATTGTGTTCTACGAATTCTCTGACTTGTATCCCCTGCGCAGGATATTTCACCCTGCGTCAAGTCATACACCCTACTTTACCATTATCTCTTCATCCGGCTCACTGACTCTCTTATTTCAACCATCAAATTATTTTAGATTAAGAATTTGGTACATTATGTTTTGATAAACTGCGGAAGATGAACATTTCAAAGATGTATAATATTAGATTGTACATTGTTATATTATACAGGCGCACAGCCATATCGGATTGTGTATGGAGGTACACCATCATACTAATTATTTACGGGTATTCAAATTAAACGTTAAATTCGAGAATATAATATTCAAGTACATACAACTACAATATACCCATGCGCATAATAGATGATAAGTAGATAGGTAATATCAGCAATTACAAATTACAATGAGTGGCAATAATACTAGTGTGGGCGTTTGGAAAATTATTATAGAACTCGAATTGTAGTAAAAAAATGTGAATTTTGTGATTAAAAAATAAATGCTATCATATAGTTAGGTAGTTTGAACCAAATAAATATAGGTACAGACGTACAGTAGGTATACTAGTTATAGTGTTTAATCTTGTAATGAATCAATAAAATATTTATACTGTAATTAATAAGTATAAAGATCAAATGCTAAAAATAAACCTACTTGTTTTTCATATCACTAATTAATTAGATGTCAGATAAAAATATTGATACATTGTATTGATTAATACAATTTTAAAATTGTAATATTATCCAAACAAACTACCAACATGTCTATGTAAAATATTATAACCTGTAAAACGTAAAAATGTTAAATGAAAACAAAAAATAATTTAATACAATTTAGAAAGTTTTAAATAATTAAGACATATTTGGTAAGTAAGTATTGGCCAATATTTTACCATTATAATAGCCAATAGGTACTAGGTAGGTATTTATTATAGAAAACACAAAAGTGGAATACAAACAAGCAAATTATAAGACCAATTAATACTAAATAGGTAATCGAAAGTGGCTAATACATTATAAAGTATAATAGTCGTGATTAGTCAATTTACTATTTAATATTCAAATCATTAGTATTCTGTCCATAATTATTATTGTTATTTATTTTCATAGCGTTGAAGTGTCGGTTAAGGTTGTATAATTTTTATTATTTTTGTATTAGAAGTTACAGCCAATGACATCTATCAGGAAAGAAATATTTAGAACACCGGATAATAAATATCCACTAGATTGCGCCACGTTTACTTTGTGACATTGGTATTTTTTATTATAACGTAAATAACATCGATATTAAAGAATGGATAGGCCATTTGTGCTTATCATACGGGAACGAACATGAAAAAATGTTGAGGTTATAGAGGTCTTAACACAAATATATATTATATATTTAATTATTGTATATAATTTATGATAAGACCTCTGCCAGAATGAGATGTAGTTATCTAGCCATGGCATTCTTTAATATCTATGGTAAATTACGAATAAAAGTTGACAGACACATGGACATGGTAAGTATTAAATTTATCCAAGTTAAGAATACACATAAATTATTTTACAGAATTGTGTTAAAAATAAAATGTATACAATTTATCGAGGGTGCATCATTTTACGTCACTTCAGAAATGTTACTTCGATATGAAAATTCGCAAATTATTTTTAATTTGTTGATTAACAATAACATTTTTAAAGAAAAAAATCTGAACAAGAGATACTTTATTTTGTGTTTGGCACTCATCTTTCTTCGCTTTGCTTCAATAGTAGATTATTTATTGTATACAATGGTATATTATTGAATACATTTATACCTACATCTGAAAGCATAAAAAAAAAATTGCATCGGAGAAACGATTCCGAGTTTAGGTACTATCGATATTTACAATAAAATGTGTACCTACTACTACAATTCAACAATTCTTGTAAAAATAATTTAAGATAAAAAAAATTACTTGTATTACCTAAGTACCTAGGAAATGAATTTAAAATTAGTAAACATTTTAATTTTTTATTTATAATCTATATAATAAGTACTAAGTAGGCACCTAATATATAATAAATAGATTTTATCAAGAGAAATTAGGTATAATAACATAATGAGGTCACGTGATGAGAGAAAATATCCAAACTAACAAATATACGTCATAATTCCATTAATGTAATAATAATGAAATATCTACTTACAGGTGAATTAAAGTATTTTAGATTCTGAGCGGAGCGATGAATGTATTGGTTTTACAATGATGTGTGTTTTTTTTTATATTTTTATATTTTTCTATTTTTTTTTGTGTCTGTCATCACGTTTTGGGACAGTAAAAGTGCTTCGATTTTCTTCAATAGTACCTTTTCTGATAGGAAAGTGAATCTAGTTGGTACTTTGGGGATCAAAAGTAAACATTTTCCAGTCGTTTTCACAAGCGCCGGGAAAAACAACATAAAAATTAAGGAAAAACGGGAATTTTTACGCAAAATCGATTTTCCAAAAAATCGAATTTGGTTTTTGGTGTAACTTTAAAACAAATGACCATAGATACATGAAATTTTCACTGGTTGTTTATATTTGCATTTTCTATACACGATGACATTTTCAAAATATTTTGATTTATTTTGAACTGTTTAGGGACATTTTCCATTTTTTTTTAGTTATTTTTCTAGAAATATCAATAAAATTTTATTTGTTGGTTAAAAAAACTTGAAAATTTAATAGAAGACTCCTAATATATTGTTTCAAAGGCAGATGAAAAATATTAAAAATCGTTAGTCACAGTTTTTTTTTATAAGCATTTAAAGTTCAAAAATTGACAAAATATGGAAAAATCACGAAAATTAGCAAATTATTTTGAGTTAAGAATTCGCAAAAATTTTCCTTTTAAATCTAAGATTTAAAAATGTAATACAAGATTACTAATAAGTTTGTCTACCTTTATCAATAAAAAAATCTCTACCGGACAGTCAAATTAAATTTTTATGAGCGTTTGAAATTCAAATTTTTACAACATTGGATGTTCACTCGATTTCTCATGTAGCGATTTCCTTATTTTGTTGTAATTCATAAACGAATAACTATAGATATATGAAAATTTCACTGAATGTTTATATTAGCATTTCCTATATACCATACAATTTTGAAAATATTTTGACTCTTTTTGAGCTGTTTACGGACATTTTCAGTTTTCAATTTTTTTAGTTTTTTTTTTTATAATTGTCAATAAAATTTTATTTGGTGGGCCAAAAAGTCTGAAAATTGAATACAAGCTTTCTTATATATTGTTACAATATCAGTTGAAAAATTTTAAAAATACATCGGCACGATTTTTTTTTATAAGCATTTAAAGTTGGAATTTTGACAAAATTTATCAAAATCTCGAAAATAATCAATCGTTGGAATTAAAAAATTATAAAATGTTCAGTTTTTATAACTAAGAGTTGAAAATTTAAAAAAAAGATTCTCTTAAATAATTCATATTGTAACCAAAAAATCTAAAAAATATATAAACACACTTATTTTTTACAGACATTTTAATTTCAAGTTTAGACAAAATTTCATATTTAAACCAAGAATTACGATTTTAGTTATTTTGTTGTGATTGTATAATATTATTCGTGGGTACTTGAAATTTCTAAAGTAATCTACTATATATATCCATGATAGTATCAGGGTTTGTTGTTGGTGTATAACGCGTTATAAGTACCTAATGGATATTGTGATATGATTAATTTGGAATTCATTATAGGTCAATTTTTTTTAATACCATAGATATGTATATTATATGTCTTTTACCTAGAAGGACATACCGTCTCCGCTCAGAATCGTTTTTCTTATACAATGATATTATATCATTGAATTCAAATTTAATACCATCCATTATACAATGACCCACTTGTAACCTACTGTACAGCAGAGCGACACCCACTTGCCCACCTTTTTTTTTATATAAAACATAAAATATGATTATTATTGATTAAGTTAAAAGGTCACTGGACAGAAAATGGTGCGACGGATTGAATCGGCTAGAACTAAAGAGTAGGATTTATTTCATATGATAGGATTTTAATAAATTATAACGTAAAGTTTTTTTACAGAATTTTGATGATTGGAAGGTTCGACTACTTTACCATACCACAGATCATTGATTATCCCTTTAAGGGATATTGACTGGAAAGACTGCATAATTTTTATGTTTGAGTTTTTGGAAGCTGCCCAAAATTGGATTCCATAAGAGTCAACGGGAGGATGCGAGTAGTTTATATATTAATAATTTTTTACAGAAGTGGTTTTGGTCTTGAAATGCGGAACGTAGGTAATTTTTTGAAGTCTATACGATTTAGCAATTTTCTTTTCGTTTTAATATGAGTTTTACAATGAGTCGTATAATTATATACATACCAAGACATTTTACGGATCCGATGGTATTTACCTGTTTTTTATGTGAGCCTAATGTGAATATTAAAAAAAAAATAAAATTGAAACCGGAATATTTTATTTTTATTTTTTATCCGCGTATACCTAATACCTATTGATTATTACCTCTATAATTAACCAAATTAATAGACAGGTTACCTAACTATGGTTTTCACTTTTCACGATGTTAAAAAAATCACATTATTGCACGTTATTACTAATATATAATATTGACTCGTTTCAATTAAATTAATATTATATATAAGTACTTAGGTACAAGAGCAACATAAAACAAGGGAATAGGTTACGGTACACACTATACATGTATAGTATATAATGTTTTGTATATATGACAGTATATTAATTGTGTTTTGTCTTTTGTTATACCTACATAAGTATTAGTCTTAAATTAATAAATTCCAAATGTCACGGACGTAGATATACCTATTACTATTGGCACTTGTTTGATTATAATTCGTATTCAAATGCAATAAAACAGAACAACCATAGGTAGCTGGAAGTATTACATTGTATAAGCAAAATACGAACAAGAAATGTTTCCTGGAACAATAACTGCTAAACATTTCCCTTTTAGGTAGCCGAACATAAAATTTGAATATTTTTTTTTCACACATAATATATGCAGTGCTATTACTATTGTATACCCAATCATACAATTCGACTGTTTAATATACAATTTGTTAGTAATAAAGCACTAATTTTAATTTCAAATTAAAATGAAATCTGAAAATCAATTATTTGAACATTGTTATTGACCAATAAT
Source organism: Macrosiphum euphorbiae (assembly GCA_949089665.1). Taxonomy (NCBI): domain Eukaryota; kingdom Metazoa; phylum Arthropoda; class Insecta; order Hemiptera; family Aphididae; genus Macrosiphum; species Macrosiphum euphorbiae. Next base: position 24,633,880 of record CARXXK010000005.1, on the reverse strand, counting down.
GTCCATAATATTATATTCTGTTCACACAATTGCGTATAAAATAATGTTATATGAATAAATTATTAATAACAATATGCTTTGATCTTATTTGCTCTATGGTCTATGTATGTTATATACAGTTAGGTACACACTAAAAATAACTACATCTAATCTCAATATTATTAAGATTTAGGAGATACCCATTAATAAATTCAACAACAACTTTAATTGATCGACCAAGTTTAATACACTCCAACGGAAATAACAAATAACAATAAGCATATTATAAATAATAAGGCGATTTCATATAACTATATTCTATAAATTGTGCAAATGAGAGATCACCAAAAGCTATAATTTTAACAGCTACCTATAACTATATTATTATATTATATTCACGTACTATTAAACTATAAATTGACTGCGAGTTCTAAAAAAAATACTATAACGACAGAAATAGTTAGTAAAACAAATATATAAAAACTTAGTACCTAGTTTATTCTGTTATATTGTAGGCAATAATTTAATGTACCTATATAGGTAGTAAATAATAATAATAAATTAATCACGTATATTATTAAAATATGAACAGTCTATTTGTTAAACTCTCTAGTTATACCGGAATAATAATATCATTTCACATATTTTTTATTCATGAATCATTTGTTAGCATGTGTATAAAATGTAATTTTGGTTGTACAAAATTGTACAAAATAAAGTACATAATACTGCTCGATTACAATTTATGATTTTGGAAGTACGGGTGCTGGAGTAACGCACCTAAAGAAGCACCGCCCATTAAAACAAAATAGAGTTTTTTAATCTATTGAAAATTATTAATTAGAACGTAATTATAGCATGAATAAATTAGCATTACCACCTTTACAATTTCACGACATCGGTGTAGGTGGAATCGCAAAAATTAACAGGTTACGTGATTTTTATTAAAACTGCTCAAGAACTGTCTATTTAATTTTGAACATTGTCGGAAGGTTTTCGAACGGTCTTAATACAACTTCAATCGTGTAGGTGCGATGTTAGCAGTAGGTGCTCACAGTGTACACCATATTTTATAGCAGGATAAGCTCCAAGTGCATCCGACAATGTCCGACAAGTCCATTTAAACATAGTTGGGTGTATATTATGTTTTGAAAAGTTCTGCTAACATTATTATAACTTGGCACTCCTGCCTGTGATATCCCACGTCAAATTATATAATTGTACGTTTCGTAAACATTATAGCCCATATATAGGTGCAATATGGTATATTATAATTTATAATGTATTATTGACCCTTCGCTTTCCTGGTACGTATCAAGTGACACTCTCTGCATTGGGTGACGCGTGTATATTATATAATATGCATGTATGTGTACAGTGATACACTGCACATAATATAGATCCAACTAGTATAATTTATAACTAGTATAATATATTTTGTATATATACCTTACATGCGTCTGGTCGGAAAACGCGAGCGTATATATATATTATTATGTGTTATATTATATTATTATATGTATATATCGTACGCGCGCGCGAGCTAGACTTTTTACCTTGACGATGACGGCGTTATTATGTCGGCACAGACAAGAGACGTCAAAACACACTTATAGCGTATATTGAAATATTACATAATATACATAATATGCGTTTATGTATATATTATATGGCGCTTGTTATATATTATGTACATGTGTACACTATATATATATATAGTGTGTACGCGATAGACCAGCTAGACGACCGACGCCCGTGATATGTATATAGGGTACCATATATATATATAAGGTAGTAAGGTATATACCTAACATTACTACGGCGTGTAACCCACAGGGTTCGAGGGGAGATGTTTTTCGTCGTCCAGAGCTCGAAACCCGTGTTCGGCGAGCACACGTGTGTTAAATAATGCGGACGGGACCACACCGTTGGTTTTAGGTATTTTCGTTTCCATAATCGTACCCGCGACATAATATTGTATGATACGTTTAGACGGTATATTTATATATATATTATAAGCTTATGGCAAATAATGTACAACGTCATGACTCATGTGTCTGTGGATTATGTCGACCGAGCGTGCTATGAAATACTGCTATTCTTTGGAAGTAATACGATATATTATATTCGAAATCGGACCGTTTATTTGACTTTGGGTTTCAACGTACCTATCGGAATTGTTCGCACACGGCCAACATGATACTATAGTTGTGTCAAAGAATTCAGAGTAGAGAGAGCCCCAAAAGTGGTGACTGCATCCCAAATCGCCTGCGGATTTTTTAAAATGAGAATTGAAAAATCTAGTTCAGAATTTTGGAAAATATTTTTTTAGTGCACCCCTATACGGTGGTAGTAGGTACCATGATGATTAAATCATGATTTAATTTTAAATTTAAAAATCTCTAGCTATCATAGTTAATATAGACTCCATAGTTATATTAAATCGGGCTCTATACGTTAATCAGTCAGTCAGACAGCGGACACGTTCGATTATACATAAAGATGAGTTGAAACGACAAAAAAAGTCGATTGAAAAACGGGGTATGATGGGTTATATTTAAAAAATGTATTGATAAATTACGTGAAAGACTGTTGTCTTTTAAAGAATAGTTTCAAATTATGTAGGAGTATATAATAGCCCTATACTCCATATATTATAGTAAACGGACCTATAATAAACAATTAGACGATTCTTTGTTACTATGTACATAATATTACATAATATTTGTAACTGTAAAGAAAATTTGTAAATTGTCATTATATGCATAAATTATTTACCTATAGTCGGGATGAATCCCATATGATCAATAATATTAATTAGATACACTTCACAATAATACTTGGGAGGAACATTTTTTTCCACACATGCGTATAATATGTACCTATACAGCAAAATTTACTGCAGCAGCAGCACAAGCATAATATTGTTGCAGTTTACCGAAATATTAATATTAATCGTTTATGTATAATGTGATATTTAATGAGTATTAATATTTGTATTAATTTCTATGTATACCTTTAAAAATTGTTTAAATGAAAATAAATAATAATAATAATAAAATAATAATAGATTATAACATTCTCTTACACGTTTCAAAAGTAGGTACTTATATAAGATACAGCCGATACAGGTGATAACCGAATAATAATATATTATGTCTACAGTCGTTCAAACGGGAATCAAACGTTCATACACGATATGTGTATAATCTTTATGTATATTGTATATATATCACACAACAATATTATATTATGTCGTTATAAATCATAATCAGTTTTAAAAAAGTATGTATATATCTAGGTGCCAGATAGACGGCTAGATGAGTTTGTCGGATTATTTTTCATTTTATATACTGTGGGATTATAGTCGATTTGTACATCATGTCATACCACATTATATATAATACCTATTTTAAGTGGTCCTCTGACCTATCGTGTAAGACACATATTAATGACAATTATTATATGATTTATCAAAACTATTATATTATTACTACTATTGTCTATTTGTCATTATACATACCTATAGTTTAAAAAATAATACGAAATTATTATACATACTAGCTGAAGACTTCGATATGTGCAGCTTTTATAAACCATGAACCAATTAGTTGATTGACTGATGTGCGACGATTAAAAAGTTATTTCAGAAGTTTCACACTTGCGTATTTTAACATTTGACGTACATCCACGTCCACAGCTTGATAATTCAACGTTAATCGTTTTTATCATCTAACAATAAAATTATAATTATTGTAATTATATAGTATAGGTATATACTAATATAATACACCGCAGAGATATAATTAGAAACAACGTTCTAAAAACTAATCAAATGTTTAGTATACTTTAACACTTTATTCGAAACATAATCATAAAAAGAGAGTGATTTATATTCGAACATTAATTATATGTATGTGTGTTATACGCGTTAAATGATTTTGTCACCATTAAAACACTAAACGGCCAACCACATCAAAAGTAATAAAATCAATTTTATGGACTAGGGCGAAACCTTAACATATATCACTCGTTACACATTAGCAACGAAATACAAACTAAAAAACATAACTTATAATCTCTTTGTCGGTTGATACGATTCTATTATAACACATTTTAAACATTAAGTAATTAATAATAATTCGGTATGATCAGGTTTTGATAACGGGACACGGTGTCACATAAAACTATGCAGGAATAATAGTAACCAAATGCTGAGTAGGTACATATTTTGTAGGACTTATAATATGAGCCAAGCTCATGTTCCATAGTTTCCTATACTATACAGTATACTGTATGTCTGTATACACACAATATTATAATATAGTGGTTTTTGACGGTTAAATATTTCACAAAATATACCTATATAATGCAGTTTATACATTAATAATTGTTTAGTATTTTAAATTAATATCACATTACTAAACAGTGGAGGATCCAGTGGGAGGGCAAAGGCGGCATTTGCCCCCCCCCCAATCACCGTAGTTTTCCTTTGTTTTACACTGTGTTTTGGAACTTTTTGTACTTTTGCCCCCCCCCCATGCCCCTTCCAAAATTAATACCTGGATCCACCACTGTTACTAAACTAAAATGTTAAATACATTGTTCTGTATAATGGCTTTGTACTGATCTACTTTATGATTGTATAAAATATAATATAGTACATACCTTAGTACCTTACTGTCCTTACTATATATAAATTTACTTAGATAAATAATTTCGATTAGATAAATAACTAGTAAATATTTACGGTTTCGAGTTGTATATAGTTATTATAGTTCTACATATTTTTTTATAAGGAAGGTAAATCGATGATATTGCGATGGCGCGATCGACACGAAAACCGTTACCTAGAAACTCACCGATTAAAGTTGTACATATAAGTAGGTACCTCCTATATATATTATGCTATACCATGTACACATAAAATAAGAAACGCAATAATTCGAAAAATTCACTTAATTCGGTCACGTCTTTTTGTCGGTGGCACATTGCACGGATCAAACGCCTATAATACTAATAATAATACGTGAGCGGTACATCGTATATATCATATATGGAGCACACCAATTAACTCGGTGTTTATAGCACAGGTGATCCAACGACAGATTTAGTAATGTCAGCCATGTGGCCAACGTCATCGGATTTCCCACGGACACACGCGACAACTTATATGGTGTACCGCGTTCGTGGGAACACGGTATGTTATAGTCTTTTTTAAAAGCCTCGTTTTGGGGGTACATTATTTGATTTACGTGGTCTTGACGGGAACAATTTATATATTTTGAAATTATACGATATATCAACTCGGTATCGGTATAATAATAATATTATGTCTCGGAGGACACAACAACAATACCCACTTTACGCCTTGTTTACAACCTTTTTGACATTATTTTTCACCACAACTCTCTCATTCCTTCAGACGGTAATTAAATAAATCTATGGCATGATAACAAGTGAGGTAGGTACTGTTCAGTTATATGCCACCCATAAATACACAATATAACAGTATGCCACTTATTTTCGCGCCAAAGCAAAATAATGAATAATATTATGAATATTATAATTATTTATAATTCAATAAAATTGCAGTATTTCAAGCCTTCAAGCTAATCATTATAAAGTAAGTTATAGTTGTACCTAGAGGCTAAATCATATTAGATATTCATAGTAACATTTTAATATTGTAATATATTATATTGTTATAAATATAACCTAAATAAAACATTGATTATATTATCGTTTTTAGTGGCAATCCTTATTTCTTAATATGAAATAATTGTTATAATTTAAACGCTTTCAACGTATTTTGAAAATAATTTTTAAATTATATTAATTTATTGTATAAAATTTCTTAAATGTTTTCCTTATGCTATGTGGGGCATATACCATGTATCTTCTAACTTAGAAATTAATTATCTAATATCTTACTGATTATAAATCTGTTGTGTAAAATATATAATTTAAAAAAACAAAAATTATGCTGAAACGATATTTATCACCAAAATGTACTCTAAATTTGGGTTTCACCAACACTTTTCAATATTTTATTGACATTACAAGTTATTTAAATTTAAAACACCTACTTACAATATAACAAAAATTATAATATTATTTTTATTTTTCATTAACGTGAATTGAATGTAATAATTGATTTAATATTGCAATACGTGAATAATTAAATAAAAATTAAATATGCCAAAAAACTGAGAAAACCAATACAAAATTATTTAATTGAAAATAAGGCATAATATATTATAATAATATTATTATATAATCCTCGCTTAGGAATAGGTAGTGAATACTGAATAGTGATAGGTTTCTGTCTAAATCTGGATAAAAAATTGGACTGCATTAGGGACTGGTTCCGGCTTTCAGCTCCACTCGTAATCTAAAAAAAAAACACTAAACAATTCAGGATCAAAAATAGTATGAAATAATTTTTAGAAACTATTTATATAATTTTTAAATCATACCTATATAATATGAAAAAAACCATACTATAACAGCCAACAGAAACATGAATTCAACACTGAAGCTCTAATATTTAACATATTATAATATATTATTATACATTTATACAGGATGAATCACTAAGCAATCCTGCCCCATTTTATCCTGTATATTAATGAATTTATTTTAATTCTAATTTTTAGGTACCTTAAAACTATATTAAAAATAATAATTAGATTTATAAACTATTTAAGGAGAGATCAGTGCAAATAAAAAAATATTTATAATTTTGAATTACATCACAAAACTAAAATCCTTCCAAATTTCGTCCAAATTTGGGCTAAAAATAACTATAAAAAATGTGTTAATAGATATACAGATTTTTGGTTACAGTATGAAATACTTACTTGAAACCTTGTTTTAAATCTTCAATCTTTATCTATAAAAATTAAAAACTTTATAAAATTTCAAGTATTTTCAACTGACCATCTCAAATACGTACTCTCCAAGCCTTCCAATGTATCACTCTCCGAATTATCTCTTCCGCACCTTGGTACGTATCAAATTCCTCACTCCAAAATGACTTCAAAATAGAAACAGTAAATCAATTAGCCACAAAACATTATAAAAAATTTCACTCTAAATTACTATGTCACTCTAACCCTTTAATCGCTGAACTTGCTTCCAACTCACTTCCTAGTAATCCCCCACGCCGTCTAAAGAGAAATTGGTATCGTGATTTATTAAATGATTGATGGTTCATACCATTTAATTTTAATTTAATTTATATTAAGTTAAATTAAGTTAATAATTAATAAATAATTAAAATAACGTTGGGTTCTATCACTGGATGGCCTCCCTCCTCATGTGTTCAGGTTGTAAAAAAATTTTTATGTATGTGTTCAAATTTTTTTTTTGATAAAGGTAGATAATCTTATAAGGAATCTTGCATTACATTTCAAAATCTTAGATTTAAAAAGAAAATTTTTTATGAATTTCTAACTCTAAATAATTTTTCTAATTTTCGTAATTTTTACGTATTTTTACAATATTTGAACTTTAAATGCTTATAAAAAAAAATTGTTAATATGTATTTTTAATTTTTTTCATCTGCCTTTAAAAATCAATTTACTAGGAACCTTCTATTAAATTTTCAAGCTTTTTTACCCAACAAATAAAATTTTATTGATATTTATAGAAAAAAAAACTAAAAAAAATGGAAACTGAAAATGTCCTTAAATAGCTCAAAATAAGTCAAAATATTTGGAAAATGTTATGGTGTATAGAAAATGCAAGTCGAAATTTCATGTACCTACGGTAATTTTTTTAAGAGTTGCACCAAAAACCAAAATCGATTTTCTCGAAAACAGATTTTGGGTAAAAATTCCCGTTTTTCATTAATTTTTCTTTTGTTTTTCACTTCGCTTTTGAAAACCACTGGGAACCCCCCAAAGTACCAACTAGATTCACTTTCCTATCAGAAAAGATACTGTTGAAGAAAATCAAAGCACTTTTACTGTCCTAAAAGGTGATGACAGACACAAAAAAAAATAAAAAAACACACAACATTGTAAAATCAATACATTCATCGTTCCACTTAGAATCTAAAATTAATAATTTATAATGTCCGTAAACAGCTCAAAACGTGTCAAAATATTTTGAACATTTTATCAAACATAAAAAATTATGAAATAAACATATGGTGTACATTTATTTGTTTTTGAATTAACTACAACAAAATAAGAAAATCCTCGATGAGAAATCAAGTGAATATCAAGTAAACATTTAAACTTCAAACACTCATAAAAATTTAATTTGACAAATTTTCATGATTTTTACGAATTTTGTCAAAACTCTAACATTAGAATTTATTTTATTTTCCACTAACAACAACTTAGGTACAAGGAATTTTGTACATAATTTCCATGTTTATTGACCGAAAAAAAAAAATTTTGGAAACTACTGGAATTCTAAATGTTCACCTCCCGAATGCACCAGTAAGATTCACTTTCTCAGTGGAAAAGATACCGAAGTTCAAAATCAAAGAATTATTTCGACTACTCATCGTGTGTACCAGTGGCGTGACCCAGGGGCGGGGGGCTTTGGGGCTGTACTTATATATTATATATTTTATATTTGGTCAAAACGACCCAAATAACTGATTTAAAGATTATATGTGCTGTTTACACTTCACGGAGTTTAAGAATGGGTAAAAGTTTAAAAGTTAAAACCACAGGAATTTAAGTTGTATGGCAACGCCGTGCAGTATCAGCTAATAATTAGGTAATAATCAACGAAAATTAAGCAAATCCGTTAAGTCCACGCTGATTGTGAAATAACTGATTAAATAGTTTTATACTTTTATGATTTTAAAATATCATTAAAATAACTAATAAGTATATATTATTATTTTTAAATGATAAATTAATGTATGAGTATAATATAATATCAATAACTTATATCGGCCGATGACTCGCGTGATGTTCGATGTTATAAATTTAACTCGTCGGACCGTGGAACGGTATTTATTCAACATACCGCACCACGTTACTACAGTAAATTAATATAGGTCCACAAAATATATATTATTATACATTATGTTTATAAGTCGGTTATTAGATAATAATAGTCAATCGTTCGCATAACATTGGTATCTTTATAACGCTCGTTATTTATTATTTTTTTTTTTTCGTCTTTTTTTCATAAAGATTACAATAACGGTTATTATTAAGCTTTTATTATACCCGGATCCATGTGGCGTTTTGTATTTATAAACTTTGAAAAATTAATAACGTGTAAGTTCGTAGGGGCCGATGGTCGGGTGCAGATAACCCCGCCGCCGCCGCCACACCACCACAGCCGACGACGACGACCGCATGCATGGTATATAATACGCGTACAATATTATTATTATTATTATTACCATTATAGTATATAGGCGCCAGAATATATTATTTACCGACCAAACGGCCATCTGTTTTAGATACCGTGCCCGGCGTTGACAATCCGTTCCGTTGCGGACACCTTACGTATTATAATATATTATTATTATTATTATTTCCAATACAAATTCCAGACCCCGAGACACGCCGAAATTCACCGACGAATACAATATTTAAAATAAACAAAAAGGTGGTGGCGGACTCTGCATCGTCATCCTTTGCGAGGACTGTATCCTCTACTATATGTGTATGTTATGACTATAGTAGTTATGACTTATTATAATAGTTATAACTCGTCGGACGCGAGTGAAATAATATATACATATACACGATTTGATATTATATGTTAGGTATATACGGGTATTATATGAGACAGTGCGTGATGGTCACACCTCACAACTAGAGCGAGTCATCTGTGTTTTATCAGTTGTCTATATTGTAATGTATAATAATATTATATTATATTTTGACGAATGTACAAAAACAAATTTTATTTCAATAGATTTCTTTTTTTATTACATCACAACGTCATATTTTTATACTTTGACGCATTTCAAGCGTACTTAACCCCACTCGTAAATATCGTTTTATCCATTTTAAGTCACGGAGACTGCAAATACACACAGCCAATAGTTAAATAAAAAAATTAGTCTCAAAACGTAACGATGATAGTTGCACTTTTTTGTTGTCAGTATAATATTATGATGTCGCATATAGGGGCCAAAATGTGTGAAAACAGCCATCATGTAGAATTTGAAAAAATTTAATAAAATAAAAAAGGTATGTAATATTATATCATATTATTATACAATAATTATACATTTATATTTTATACAAATAAAATAATACACGGCCACTAAAACGGTGGTCAAGTGTGTACTCATCTACTTTACAGAAGCCAGTAGGTGTCGAGTGGGTCACTGTAATGGATGTGTAAATGTGTTATATACTTATATTTGTATTCAATAGTAATATAAATACATTGTATACAAAAAATCTATGCATTTTTTCTACCCCAAAATGTGGTGATTAGACAGGAAAAATCACCTATAGCCCATCGCATTTAGTACTATAGACCCGTTTCGTTTATGATACAATTTAAGATAGGTACATTGGGAGGCAACTATCGCATACAAATTATCAACAATTTTAACTTTGGAAGGCAATTAGTATATACATATGCCCATTTAAGTACACGTTGGTTATACTCAGTAGGTAGTGTTTGAAAATTTCATGAAATTTAAAAAAATAAAATATTTCAGTATTTTAATATATTTTGTTTTATTTTTAAATAAGTTTAATATTTACCTATAATTGTCATAAATTACCTTCATAACTGTATGGTACTTGTATGTATATCTAACCTCTGGTATTATACATTTAAAATGGTATTCAAAATTTTTAAATATTTTAATGTTTAAATGATACAAGTAGGTATACAATATTATACATGTATATTGTATACCTACTGAATTCTGACATTAGAATTTAGAACACTGAACATTGTGTTAAAAAAATAAATAAATTGTGTTTTTATTTGAGTTAAAAAAATTTCAATGTTTCACGTTTTTGTGAAATATTTCATACTTCAAACACTAATACTCAGTGGTGTTCATTTAAAATATAGGAAGGTACTATGTTTTACACTTTTTGAAATGGACATTTTAAAATACCTATTTGAGTGTTTTAATATTATTAAAAGTTATACCTAACTATAGTATAATATAGATATTAATATAACGTTGTAATTTACTTGGAGGGGGGAGGGGGTAAAACAAATTAGCTTTTGGGAGCAAATAATTTTGAACACGCGTCTTGTAAGTAGATGGCTTGTATGTTAGGAAATGTATTTAAATGTAAATTGTTTAAATTAATTATGTTAGCTAGCCATTTTCGAACATTAAGTCATAATATATTTAAACAAAGAAATAATCGATAATTATAATTTTAGGTAGGTGGTGATGTTCCAAATGTTTGATTTTAGAACCGAATAAAAATTAATTGAAAATTAAAAATTACCAGTATTCAAATCGAATAAAATGATTAATAATGGCTAATAGTTTGGTTTGAATAATTTATAAATAATTTATTGTTAATTTTTATTATATTTTATTAACTAAATATTAAATTGTCCTAATAAATTGTAATAATTATGTTAATAGAATGAAAACAATAATTAATATTTCTATTTGGAGACTAAACCTGCAATCACTGTAATGTAATCTATTTAGTATTTATCTATATGTTATGCGTTACTGTTTTTAATATTATACTGAAATGTAATTTAAGGTTATTATCCAACATTTTTATTAGGCTTGTTTCGTTTTTCAATAAATAAATGAATAAATATAAATTACAACAATTAATAAAATGTTTGAATTGAACAAAAATCCGGTTCGCTTTCGATATAACATTTTGATAGTATTGTTCTGATCAAATTCGTTTTATTAAAGCATAATAGATAGATCCGTTCTAAAAATCAAACTCAGTCACATCACTCCAATTTAATTTAATTATTTATTTATTTATTTAAGTAAATTATTTATAATTCAGACTCAGAGGTTCTCAAACTTTTTTTCACGTATCTACGAGACAGCAGTGTAGGTACACTGTACAATAACTACCACTCATGTCTCATGATGTATATTACGGGGAACTATTCGATATTTCAATACATTTATAACAATAATAATTTAAGAACATTTAACAGTTTTGTTAATACCTATTTAATACCAATTTACACAAAACATAAAATAATACATGATTCGTTTTAGGTAACTTATAAACATTAAAAATATTAATTTAATAATTTATTAATCGCACGCGGTTTTCTAGTTTTCTACGCACCACCATATAACTTTCCGCAGCTCCACGTACCACAGTTTGAGAATATAAATTGTATGTTATATGTATTATATTAACATTATACCAATTAGTAGCCGATTCTGCACGGTGTTGCCAGTGACAAATAAAATGCGCAAATGTAATCTGCTCTCATTTTTAAGTCACTTATTTGAGTTGATTTGACCCAAATTGACTATTAAATACAAGACTAAAATCATAAATAATTAGGTAGGTATATAATAATTATTACATTTTCAGTTTTTCTGTAACCCGTAGCAAACCTATATAAACAAAAAAATATTCGTGAGCCAAAAAATTCCTGTGACATCCCCTCTATAAAATGGAAAATTAAAAAAAATTGATTTTGAAGTGCAAATTCTCGAGTATAGGATTACCCTAATAGTACTGCCAAATTTTAGAACACTATAGTACGATAGACTTGGCTATGGTTCGCTTGCAGACAAACACACAAACATTGCCTTAGATTGAGTAAATGTAAATAGTTATACATATGATATTATAATATGTGGAGGTGAGAAAAATAAATGCAATAATTTATTCGCAGAGTAGTAATCGTAATATAATTCTGTGCCTGTGACAGCGTGACCTATAATCTATAGGTCTATAGGTATACTGTAAAGCAAAAAACAAAAAACTCGACATAATTAAAAAAAAAATGTTTTACGTTACTCTCGCGAATAATAGTTATTATTATATATTAGACATTATTTATAGTTATAGTAACTTATTACTAGTAATATATTATATATTTATTGTATGACACACACACACGAACACTACGTACGGTCAAAGTTTTATTGACATCACGTTTAAATGTGTAATAACACAAAATAACAATATCGTGATAATATGAATAATATCGTTATAGACCGTCCTCGCTCGACGTCTGCGGGTGCGTATCTACATATATAGAGTTCGACGACGACAGAACATACGTGGTAATGTGGTATATATATAATATATGTACCTATAACATCAACCGATTTATGCTTATATATTACGATATCGATGATAACGACGATGATAATGATGATTATGATGATGATATGATGATGATGATGATGATGATGATGATAATAATAATAATAAAGCGTATTTTTCGAGACGATCGCGGCGCGAGTCACTATACATTACAGACGGGCCATGTGCTCGGCGCGCCGGGTCCACCGCACGGCTCTCGGATTGGCCGAGATTCGGCGTGCTTGGGCGGGGACCCCCGCGGGTGCACCCCGGCGGAGCCCTGGTGCAGGGGCGGAGGCTGCGGTGCATCGTCGGCGAGCGAAGATGACGAACGCGCCGCCGAAACCGGCAACAGTAATCGAGGAGACACGTCGCCGCGGGGACGGACTGCAGCAGACCATAGATATGCACACGACGAACGCTGCACTTGCCGGTTGCACCGTCACCATGGACCAGTTCGCCGCCGACGAATACCTGCAGCCGCAGCATCAGTACGCCGCCACCGCATCCGCTGCTTCCACCGACTACCACTGCGGCAGCAATCCCTCCGAGTGCGAACCGGCCGCCGCCGCCGCGTACCCACATCACCATCACCATCACACGCACCACTCGGCCAAGGACGGAGGTGAATACTTCGCGGAACCTTATTACTACGACACGGCCGCCGCCGCCGCCGGCTATTGCGGAGGATACGGTGGTCCGTACGACGCGTACAGCGACCACAACTGGTCATCGTCGCCACAGGAATATAATTCATCGTCCGGCGCTGGCGGGGTCGCCGACGTGTCGCAACCGTACTGGACGCCGGCGGACGTCGGAGGACCACTGCAACTGACGCCACTGACTCTACAGCCACCCCCGCCGCCACAAGCTTCACTATTGGTCCCGGAACTGGCCGGTTTCTGCGACGTCAACGACTTCCGGTCTGCCGAACACGGCTTATTGCAGTTTCAGCCCGGTCGCGGGGCTACCGACCAAACCACCTGTATGACCACGGCCACCGCCGCTGACCAATTCTTCAGTAAGTATATGCGCTCGTCCACATGCGTCTACACCCTAAGCGTAACTGGGGGAGCTTAGCCCTCTCAAATATAATATGATATAATATTGAATAGATAGTCATTAAAAAATATGTTTTCTTCGATGAGGAATTGTCGCATTGAGGCATCAGATTGGATAAAACGAATAGGAATAATGGATGGCTGTTTCTCAACTTTGGCAAATGCTTAGATTCGTTATAGCCTATAGTAGGTTATCTCCATCGAGAACCAACCTTTTTATTGTAAACTATTTTGTTGATTTTGTAAATTTGTAAATCTCCTTAATATATTTAAAAATTCCGATAAATATAATAAATAAAATATTATATTATATTATCCTGGTGCACTGCTGCAGCCTGCAAGGATTGATTAGCGATAAATCGTCTATTCTGCAGTAATTAATATACCCGAGTATGTTATTTATGTAATTGTGTGTAGTCATATTTGTTTTCTAAACAAGTTTTTTATCCTTACCTACGTTTGCGTTTTCGTATCAAACATTCAAACACTTCTATCTACTGTTTACTATAAATCAAGTTTTATAATATTGTTCAAACCAAAAAAAACAACTTCTAATTTGTGGTTAATATATACTTTTTTTAAGACACCATAGAATTACACATATATTTAAAAATAAAATTATGAGGCACTGAAAATAAAATCTATACATGTTTCTAATTTTAAATGTTAATAATAAAGCGGGTAGTGCAGCGGGGTGGAGTAGGTCAGCGGTGGTGAAGTTTGTCATTGTCCTTTTGGTCCTCGGACAGGACAGTGTATTATTACAGTATTCGATTTGAATGCAATGATTTCATTCGATAAAAAACTACCTATTATGAGATAACGAAAGAAAATGTATGAATCATAAATATGTAACCAGCCATGAATTGGATAATATTATAATTTATAATATACCTACCTAGTGAGAATTAGGTATTTTTTTTAATTTTATTCATTTCTATAGTGATAAACAAAGTGTACAAAAATATACATCTTGGTGGTTTTTCAGGTGGCGTTAAAAAACTATTGAGAAACTCGAAAAATCACCTCTCTAAAGTACCATCTTGGTCCAATTTGATAAAAGATAAGATACTATGTATATAATATGTTGAAATCAAAGCGCTCTTTCTGGTAGAAATTTTGTTTACAGGATAAAAAAATGAATTCTATTTTTTTTATAGTAATAAGGGTATGTAAAAAAACTATAAAGTCAAAAATTGTAAAATATGTATTTTAAGTAAGTACATCAAAACCAAATAAAAATAAACGTTATCATCACAGGATAATCAATTTTGATATGTATAATGGATTAATAGAACATAAAAATGAACCGAATATCTCCCGATATGTGATAATATAATTTTGATTAGAAATGAATAAAGCATGCCCTTATTTATACAGTGTGATTCATTAAACATAATCACTCTCTTTTCATCTCTTTTTATCATTATAGGTAGGTATATTTTGATTTTTGGAATTTTTAAATTATTTAATTTTTAGATCTAGATAAGAGGACTAAGAGGTAATGGTGTCATGTACCGAAACAAAATATTTTACAGATATATAAAACAGATGATGCATTTTTTGAAAACTTTAATGCAAATAATCTGTAAATATAAAAATTCAAACTAGTAATTTCTGAGTTATAAACTTGTTACAGTAAAACTTCATGCATTAAGGATAACATCCCTTTGTAATTGTTTTGCATAAAATATTAAATATGGGTAGTAATATTTAGTCTAGAATGGAAACTCCTTATAACTATCAAACAATTTTTAGAAGTTATATACTATTTTAATGCAGATTTTAATCAGTAATAAAATTGTTATATCGTTTTCGAATCCAAATATTATCATCTAGGAATATAATAATGGACTATTATCCTTAGTAGAGATATCAAGTTAAATAACTCAGAAATTAGTAACTACTCGTTCCACAATGGAATTACGATGTTAACAAAAATTATCTGCTTAATCATTTGCTGTAAAAAAGTGTATAAATATTAACCTATCTTGATTGAAAAAAGCAATTTGTACCGTACTAATTAAGATAAAAATCAAAATATTTAAAACTTTTATGGTCTTTGACTTTAAACTTTAAGTATAATTAAAAATTCCAAAAATCAGAATTTTAATAAATTTATTATTAAAGGATAAAAGGCGAGGTGAGCATACTTAGTGAATCACTATCATATACTTATTCTTACTTATTACATCTATACGTCTACTATTTTAACAATAATCAAAGTTGGATAGATATATTTGATAAACATAAACAAATATTTTAAAGTAGGTAGGTAGGTACTTCGAATTACTGTATTGATATCAAAATTACCATCTTACATTCTTAGAGAATGTAATTACTTATATTATAATACCTACCTACATAGGACTATAATAAGAAGCATGCCCAAGCGCGCCTGCAAGATAAAATCCCAAGCGGGCCAAGAGGTACAAGTTATAAGAATTACTAATACCTAATCTAATAATAGTTATAGTAAAATAGATATTAAAGTTAAAAATGCACAGGGGAGCAATGGCGCCTTTGCCTTAGATCATATACCATGAATGGAGCCACAGTGTATGATTTTGTTGCCGATATAACGACAAGTCACTGAATTAGATGATCGATGTGCGCAAGCGCAATGCAACTCCTCGCATAATTATCCATAAGTACAATAGGTATCTGTGGATAAATATGGGAGAAGTCATATTGCGCATGCGATACCTAATTCGGAGACTCGTCGCTGATATCGGCAACGTTTTTTTGTATTGATTTAATACGCTGTGGCTCAGGGGCGGAGTGGCCGGTCTGGAAATGGGAATTTTCCAGATGGCCTGGACCATACTATGGCCCGGTGGCCTGACCATTTTGTTAGATTTTTTTTTTAAATTTAATTTAATTTACAAAATATTAGTTAATGCTAAATGCGTCGTAAATTTGTTTCTATTAAATTATTGTATTACAAATATTATTAATGCAATAACAGTACATTGTGATAGCCTCGTACAATTATATACTCTTATGAGAACGCTTTGGATATAATTATATAAAATTACAAAATATTTGGTACATAAATATAGACATCAAATAAAATCAAAGCAATATAATATTGATATCGGTCGGTTATTTTTATAATAAAACACCCATTTTAAACATTGAAGTATTTAAAAAACAGGCTGAAAATTTTAATTACCAATGATTATCTTGAGTCTTTTATGCTAACGGCCATTGAAAATAAAATTCTCATGGAAATAGATAACAATATTATCATAAATGCATTTGGTGAGAAATCTATTCTATTTTCTAAATTATTATGAATGTATAAATCTTTTATCTATTATTTTGAGTTAAGAATTCGTAAAAATTTTTCTTTTTAAATCTAAGATTTGAAAATGTAATACAAGATTACTCATAAGATTGTCTACCTTTATCAATAAAATAATCTCTACCGGAAAGTCAAATTAAATTTTTATGAGCGTTTGAAATTCAAATTTTTACAACATTGGATATTCACTTGATTTCTCATGTAACGATTTTCTTATTATGTTGTAATTCAAAAACGAATAACTTTAGATACATGAAAATTTCACTGAATGTTCAGATTAGTAATTCCTATACACTGTACAATTTTGAAAATATTTCGACTCTTTTTGAGCTGTTTACGGACATTTTCAGTTTTCAATTTTTTTAGTTTTTTTTTTCTATAAATATCAATAAAGTTTTATCTGTTGGCCAAAAAGTGTAACAATTTAATACAAGGTTGCTGATATGTTGTTACAGTAGCAATTGAAAAATATTAAAAATACATAGGCACAATTTTTTTTTATGAGCATTTAAACATCGAATTTTGACAAAATTTATCAAAATCTCGAAAATTATCAATCATTGTAATTAATAAATTATAAAATGTTCAGTTTTTATAGCTAAAGATTGCAAATTTAAAACAAAGGTTCTCATAAATAGTTCATACTGTAACCAAAAAATCTAAAAAATAGATGAACACAGTTATTTTTTACAGACATTTTAAATTCAAATTTGGACGAAATTACATATTAAAATCAATATTAACCATCTTTGTTTTTGTTGTAATTTAAAAATATTATTCGGGGATATATGAAACTGAAAAATCAAAATATTATGGCCTATCCATACAATTTACTATAGTATAAGAAATAAGAATTAAGCTCATGATAAGACTGTGCATATTTTAAGAAATTTATTCATAAATTCCATATAATTTAATACCATAGAAAAGTATATAATATGTCTTATACCTAGACTGACATACCGTCTCCGCTCAGAATCGTTTTTCTTATACAATGATATTATATCATTGCATTGAAATTTAATACCATCCATTATACAGCGACATCCACTTACCCACCTTTTTTATTATATATTGTTTACAATGTACCTATGTATTTATCTATTACTTATTACCTTAATATCTACTATACCTAAACAATTAAAACACAATGTATAATATAATTATTAATATTTCGTTGATTTCAACTATTAAACCATACCTACCTACTAATTTTATTTTTCAGACTTTCAGGAATAAGTACTTAGTGGTATATTAATATAATGTGTTAGAAGACAGAAGTTAAAAGAAATAGTAAGATAGTGAATGAAATACTTTTATAATACTAAAAGTAGTTTTGAAATAGGTAAATAGAAAACCCAAATTCGAGAATAGCGAGAAATTTGGCGGGTGGCCTGAATAAATTTTAAACTCCCGGCCTGGATTTGGTCCCCACTCCGCCCCTGGCTGTGGCTCCATCCATAGTGTATGATCTAAAGACTTTTCCCTCCCCCTCCCTTAGACGTATCTATCTATAAAAGCACACCTTATTAGACTATATTACTATAGCTATTCTAAATAGTTAAAACTAAAACTAGATGTCTAAAGACTTCAATTTTCTAGCTATTTTGGTGTAGCACTGTAGCCATAGCTCATGCCGAGTTAACTACATGTTGTAGTGTTTGCAATTTTTAATTATAGGTACTAGATAAGTTTAAAAGTTACCTAGGTATTTAATATTTAAAATACCGTTCGTGTTTAATTTTAAACTTACAAAAAGTATTACCTATATGGCTATATACGCATAATACTTTTGGAGAAGTGGTATATTTATAGGATTATTCTTTGAGGCGTTGACAAGCCTAGCAAATCATTAGGTAATCAAATAGGTGATACTGATACATAGTAGATAAACTTTTTAAAATATTCTTTATCTTAGCCTTATCTAATGGGGATACTTCTCTTTGACAAATTTATTTCGTTGTCTGAAATGTCCCTGCTATTCTTATACATAGTTCCATGGTTACAGTGGCGTATATACAAATTATTTTCACTACCTATGGGCCAATTTATCACTAGTCAGCATAGCGCGTCAAACGGACTAACATAGCCATAACTATAGGTACCTACATTTTTTAAGGAGTGGGGTGGTTATAACTTATAAGTAGGTACTAATAAAAATTGAGCAAATTAAATTTTATAATTATTATGTGAAATTCATTTTTAATTCTTTTTTAAAAAATATAGATAATTTCGTCTATACATAATATATATTTTAATGTTATCTTATTGTGAATTTAACACATAAAAGTCATCAAAGCAAGTCCTGACAATCTAAAATTTCCTTGTTGATTCCTCAAAACGATTTTAATCAACCGGCTAAATTAATCATGGTGAAAAACTGTAAACAGTGTATATATACATAAAATGGTTTAATTGTACCTGCAATTTCACTATGGGCTCTGGCCATAGGCGTGCGCAGACTTTGTCCGCAGGGGGGGCCTCTTCAAAATTTCTGAACCAAATATTCATGTACTAATGACTACTAGACACTAGTATAATCATTAAATATTATTATAAATTATTATTTATTATTACAAAATATAGTATAATAAAAAAATCACACACAATTTATACATAAGATCCTTATTTACATAGCTATTTACAACTCCATCCTTCTGTCCACGGGAGTAAGGTTTTTGAATGTATCAATTACATCATCAATTTTTATATTATAAGCAAGTTCTTGCTCAATGAATCCTGTGTCATGGTGCTGCGTAGCTTGGTTTTCACAATACTAAGTTTAGAAAATGAACGCTCGTATAATCATAAATGTTTTCAATGCTTTAATAACATTACAAAATATAGTTTCCCTTCCACAGTTGGATTGTGTCAGCCAATTTATCCAATCACCACATTTATTCTTCTCGCCTTTCGGTATATTATCTGTATGTTTAAGAAGATTAATTTCTGTTTTCAACATATCAGAATTTAAATCAAATGCTGTGGACAAGACTGAAATGTCGTTGCTATTTATATTTAAAACTAATAAATTTCCAATGCTTTGAATCATATTCATTGTTTCTTGGTTAAATCTAATATTAATTCCACTAATCATATGGTCCAATGTTGAATAGTATACAGAAACCTTCATTTCTTCTTCTTTTGAAGACATATAGTGCTGTGTACTACTCAAGCAGTCAATTTTGGTTGACACTTTTCTTTTTTTCAGTTGTGGAATTTCAATATCATAATTTTTACACATTTGAATGGTTTTATGATAAATATCTGTGAAATCGTCTTCAGTATTTCTCATAGAAACAAGTAATTTTTTTAATGACTCAACGATTTCTACAGCAGTTAATAAGTTTATGTTGGGTGACTGTAAAAAAACACTTGTTTTTAATATTGAAGAAAGAATAGGATCTAACATCAACATGGCAAAGACAAATTCAAATGTTTTCATATGATGGAGAATTCCCTTGCCTTTTGCTCGAACATCTGATTGTTTTGTATTATCAATAATTTCTTCAATTGCTGCTAATATTGACGAATAATTTTCTTTTACTGCACTAATAGCTTCTGAGCGGCAAGCCCACCTTGTGGTAGAAATTGATTTTAAAGTTTTTAACTTTGTGTTTGTTAAGTTAGCAATTTTTTCCAATACTGCATGCCGAGTACAGCTGCCTTCAATGAAATTATAAATTAATTGCATGTTACCGAAGAAATCAAAATATTAGTAATATTACCACTATCTAGTATTGTATAGATTATATATTAAAGAAAATGCCAGAGGCCGCAGGGGTGGCCGCGGCCTACCCGGCCCCCCCCCCGTGCGCACGCCTATGGCTCTGGCCTAGGGGGCCTCCCCCCTATATACGCCACTGCATGGTTACCTACTTAAAAAATATTAATTAATCTAATATTTTTTTATTTTTGTTATAGAATCAACTTTAAATAATAAACCAATAATAAACAGATGTGACCAAAAGAAATCTATAAGTAAATCATCAACGAGCCAAAGACAAAGAGCGAAACGGAAACCTAGAGTACTATTTTCACAGGTATAGTTACACGCATGTATATATATTATTAATCTACCTACCTGCATAGGTACAAGGTAGGTACGTAGGATCAATTTTGAGGGAGAGGTGATTACCACCCTTATAATTTATGCCTTTTGTAAACTAACTGAAAAATTAAGTGGATTCAGCACTCCCAACCAGTCCCAAGTATAGATTGGAATTGAGCCACTAATTATAGGTATTTATTAGTTACCACTTACCTTCTATACAACAGTTGAACAGTCAACAGATTAACCACATTAGTAGGTACCTACCATCCATATTTACTAAATAATCCAATTGATGACAAATTATTTTAGAAATTTTAATAGATAGGTACCGAATAACATATATATTTTTTAATACTCGTATAAAAATAATATTATTTTATTTCATTAATATCTTTAAACTTGTAAATATCGTTAATTGTAGATTATTGCATAAAACGGTCCACAATCTAGAATCTAAATGGTCACTGTTGGTTTCAAACAAACACCATCAATTTTTAATATATTTAATTTTTTGGGTGAATTTAATTAAATAATATTAAGCTAATAATTACCATAAGTTTTTTTATTTTTATACATTTTTGGATTCTAAGAAAAAATATATAATAGGTAGTAGGTACCTACTGTAAATTTAAAAACCTTACAATTTTTATACTTGGGTATAATGTATAATTAATTATATAATAATATATAATGATTATATTATAATATTTTTATTTGATTATTTCTTTAGGATGTAATATCAGAATTGGAACACCGGTTCAATCAACAGCGTTATTTATCTGCTACAGAGCGAGAAGCAATGGCATTAAGACTGAGGTTGACTCCAACACAAGTAAAAATTTGGTTTCAAAATCGGCGATATAAAAGCAAAAAGTTAATAACAACAGACTGTACAATACCAGATAACAATAAAAAGCCTCCCAGAAGACAATTTCCAGTAATCAAGCATTGTTATACGGAGTTAACAAGTTTGATCACAAATAATAATCATAACTTCAATCACAGCAACAAATATTTTAACATTTAACCATATTTTCACCAGTTATAATAAAAGTACAATCAATAAATATTTAATAAGTTAACAATTAGTTTGTTTTATGTATAATATTGTAAGTAGTATTACTATGAATTTGATAGAATTAGGCCAGTACAAATGTAAAATTAATCATTATCCTATTCAAAATTTTAAAATTAATATACACTTTTAAAATGTTTCTTATACTAGTCTATGCAATTTAAAAATATTAATAATAATTTATTAATGTATAAATCAAATGTATATTGATTATTGAAATATTATATAATTTTGAATTCATACCAAAGATTCATCATGCACATAAATACGTAACTTTGTTTGTATTTTTAATTTGTAAACAATTTATTATGCTTGGACTAAATTTTATTGGATGTTTAATTTTATATTTCATTTTTTTATAAAAATTATAACTTTAAGTAACTGTAGGTTACCTATAATAAGAATATACTTTGAACTGAAAATGTATTACCTACATAAATAAAATTATTTTTTTTATTTAGTTATAATTTTTATTGATAAGTAATTAGTTAGTTTTTAAAAATAAGTTAGTATAAAAATATGTATACTGAGTTTTAAACTTTTAGGCTTCTCGCCCTGAACAACCTAAACAAGACTTTACAGTTTTCAATTCACTTTGATCAACTAATTGTTCTAATATACATTTTTTAGAATTTTTCAAAATGTTAACACGTCATAGTGTTCCTCTATTTCATTAGTGTTGTCCTAAAGAGATGTATAAAAATAGGTACACAACATTAACTACCTCTACAATCTATGGTACATGTATATATATAAAATAAATATTATAATGTTCATCATGTAAATAAATTAATAAAATTAATAAAAATATACTACCTACTTATAAAATAATATATTAAGACAGTTCAATTTATTAGTTATAACTCATATCCGTTATTAAATATATATGGTTAACATAATTAAGCTGTAAACAAAATAAATCACTTTTTATAGAGAAGATTTCAATTTTCCGTTCAGCACAATCAACACAAAGGATTGATACATTTATTATATTTTATTTGCACATCACAAGATGTAACCATAATATTATAAATGAATACACTAAGGCCAGGCACCATCCAATGCAGTGAAAAAAAAATCAACTGCATGATCACTGCAATTACCTGGCTGCCCGTTTAATACTGGTTGGCCTAACACTATTTACACTGTTTTTATTTATAATACAACGGGTTACTTTTTGGCAGAAAAACCAATAGCTATAAATTAAAATAATTGATACATTAAATCACATGTATAATACATTGTTGTACACTTGTTTATAAACAAGTCTTAAAATCAGTGAAATATTTTAATGTTAGAGATAACTAACATTTACACTTAATTAGAAATCTAGTAAATAAATATGATATGGATAATTAATAAATAACCAATAAAAAAAAAACCATGGGAAATACTAAAACTGCAGTAATGCAATAATTTACCACTAATGGAGCAAAATTATATAAACAAATAATAAGAAAATATTTAAATGCTTAAGAAACCTTGACAATTTAAATGTTGGTAAAATAAACGAATTCATCATTATTAATTAAATATTATCTACATGAATTTTAGATCTGGTTAAAAAAAAAGTACTACATTTTAATCTATTTGTTTCAAAGTTCAAAGTAACAATATAAGCATACATTTAAATTAAAATCTAATGAAACAAAATTGGTAAATTATAATATATTTTAAGTATCAAATCTTATTATGAATATTTTAATCATGCACTTTCCAAAGAAATACTCAAAGGCGTGAAGTAATAAGCCCTGTATTAGTATAGGACATAGGTATATGGTTTCACATTTTTGATAATATTATATTGACGAGAAAATGTTTCTTTTTTTGTTCTAACGTGGTCATCCGGCCTAGTTAGATTATCTATGTCAAATATAATACACAAATGTTTGCTAGTTCATTATAGTAAATATTTCATTTATTTATTATTGTTGAATTTAGTTACATAATATGAATGGAAATAAATAAAATAGTTGAAAAAAAAAGTTTGAAATCAGAGTAATAATCGTTTTTACACATTATTAAACGGATTGGAAAATACCTCCTCTTAATGCTAATACCAAATGTAATACAGATCCTCCTTGAACTTTGTAATCTTGAGCAGTCTTTTCATCATTCCTGAAAGCAAAAAGGTTAATTAGGTACAGCTAAAATAGATTTATGTAGAAATCGCTCTTACATTTGTTTTCCCGAAAAAATCAATCTCTGTTGCTGAGGTGGAATGCCCTCTTTTTCTTCAACTCTTTCTTTAATTCTTTCAACTCTATCTGTAGGTTCTATATCGATTTCGATCTACAATGAAAAATTAAAAACATATAACAAAGTACAAACAATAATATAGCAATGGGAATAAATTAATTGTACAACTTGCCTCTTTTCCTGTTAGAGTTTTGACTTTGATCAACATTGTGTAATTTTTGTAAATATGTGTTTTATACTTAATAAATTTAAAGTGTTTTTAAAAAATGTGCTTAAGCCTTAAATATGTATTAAAACGATGCAAAGAGAAAGAAGTGAGTTAATGATTAATGACATTAAATGAAGTGATAAACCGACCACTAAAATATTACTACCCCACACGTGATAACAGAGTGTCGACTGTCGAGTGATACGACAACAGAATGACAATGAAATTAATACAATCTTGTTTATCAGCAGCAGCTGCAAACCGGTGAAAATACTTTACCAACATCATGTCGTAGGAATTCTAATATTCCCGTTAAAAAAAACCCGCCAACATTTAAAAATATAAGTAAATCATAATTTACAGTATAAATTATAAATTATAATTATAATTATAATATATTATATATTATATAAACGTTTTGTGGCAAAAACTTTCTTTTAAATTTAAATTATTGAAATATAAAATAACTACCACGTTGGCTAACGAACAGACGAACAGTACTTATAAATCATAATATATTATTTCGTTATTCGCCGGCAGTGGTATACGATAATTGTAATCACCTTACAAAATTGCATTCAAGTGTATAATAAGTACATAACAATCATACGAATATCGGAATATAGATAGTAAATTCGTATACCCATTATTACCTATGCAATAATGAGCTAAAGCATATTTTTCGTTTAATTTGACTGGGCTATAACAGTCAAATTGGCTATGGTCTTTTAATTCGATTTGGATTTAATTAAACTTTTTAAATGCATTGCTATACATGACATAAAATCTAAGATAAGACAATAACGTTTTACGTTTCCAGAAATAAACTATTTTAATACTAATAATTAATATCCATATATAATAATATTATGTACCTATACTGGCAAAACTAAGTAGGTACTATAGGTATCTATGTGTAGTTTGTAACGGGCAAGGGGGCAACAGCCACCAGCCGTATAAAACGTCCAATATATTATCATATTATTTTATAGGTATCAAGATAGTTATAAAGATATCATTATACAAAAAACAAGTAGGTATACAAATACCAAATTATAGATATATTTGCTAGCGACCCACTGTGTTGTGGAATAGTAGTACCACTAGTACAGCCAGTCAGCAACTGAATTGTATTATTGTCTGGCGTCCCTTTTTTAGTCTTTAATGCGTTTATACTGAATTTTAAGTTTATGCGACAAAATACAATTTCTGTAGCCTATATTATGTAACCATTAACCACTACATAGTACATAGCGTGGCAAGCAATAATGTACTCTAAAATACATATTAATTAGTGGTTATATTTTAACTTATTATAATTATATACAATATATTGCAATATTATTAATCGTAGGTGGGCCACGGGGTGTCTCTACTGTCTGGTCGTCTGGAGATAATTTTATGGCATATTTAAATGTAGGTAAAGCTACTATACAACTATTATCATATATTCATATCCATAATCCCTATATGAATTTACAAAATGTTTATGATCTATACTAAATAACTTTCGTATATATTTTTCATTTTTATTTTTTTTAAATTTATTCTTCAAGAAGATATAATATCTGATATACCTAGATAGGTATATCTGCTATATAATATATCATATCGAGCTAATGATTTCGACGTGTTTGCATATCTTATGATTATGTTTAAAAGTTATATTATATAGTTAAAAACTTAAAATCATGTACAACTGTAAATTATGACATTCATAGCAAAGGCTCTGAATTATTTTATTCACTCGTTTGTTGTTGAAACTTCTTAGTTCTTGGAAGAAACTAAGTTCGGTCTACCATGACAACTACCCCTAAAGTTTCTGGGTGGCTTCTTGCTCAAGCCTTTATATTGTACTTTTAATATACACATATACCATCACATTTGCACATTTTCTCAATGCCTTTGTAATGTACAGTGGTGTACTCTTGTACTCGTGTACTTCGTACATATTTATTGTATTTATTATATATATATTTAATAGATAGGTATAATGCTATTGTGTGAACCTATTAAGTGCAGTGGCGGTTCTGGCATAAAATTGTTGAGGAGGCAACAATATTATACCCTTCTAGACATGTAAGCGCAAATCCCCCAATTCTCAAAACTCATTAATTAAAAACAACTTATGGAACAAACTGATTACTCTAATAGTACTTTACTACTTTATTTGTCCCTCACACTCACTGTAGTACTGTACCTATCACACAGAAAATAAAATAATACAATTTAAATCATATAAAAAATTGTTATTACTTATTATACCATTGCTATTGATAATAACATTAATAACTTATTAGTGATAACGTGCAATATTATGAACTAAAGAATAATAATAATTAGTTGTACAATAATATGCTGAATGCCTGAATGCCTAAATTCTAGTTGTTCCCAAACCTAGAGAATGATTAATCGTCAACCACTGAGGCGCTGCAAGTCACAGCCTGTGACGTTTGCCGACGGAGGCTACGGTTATGTACAGTCTCCACAGAGAATTGCGCATGCGCTATTCCCATATTTTATGTGCATCTGTGTGTGTACATTTGTGTACACATGTAACGTATCGATAACGGCGGCGGCAGTTGCCTCCTGAGAAAGTGGGTAGCCGCCGCCGATACGGGACGCATGGAGGGGCAGCCGTACTATGTAGACATGTAGTAATACAGTATATCAGTAGGTATAATAATAATATTAATATTATATTCGCGATTCGCCAGTTGCGCGCGGGAACTGATCACTGGCCAGTCTCTTATGACTTATGAGCATCACGATAGGTACACTCCATAGTTCCTTCAATACATAACTTAAATATATATTTTATTTATTTCCCTTTTATAATAATGTCTATATTTGAAAATATAAACACACAACATTTTATAATTTAAATAATATTAATCATGTATATTCTCTAATTTTCAAGGGAGGCATTGCCTCCCTTGCCTCCCCGGGAAAACCGCCACTGATTAAGTGAAAATAAAATAACTTATAATAGTGTCTTACTGTTTTCCAATAATCTGCAGTTGATGTCGATCGTCGGACCGTGATTAACCTCCGAAGAATTTTCATGTTGTGACAGACTAAAGTCAGCTGTAAAAATTGTTACAGAAAAATAATAAATGTCACATTGACAAAGATTCATTTAAAATATTTTTTGTCACACCTGCACCGAAAGTTTGGTTTTCGATAGCGGTTGAAGCGTCCTTTTTCCGTTCAGCGGACAGTAAAGTGGGAATCCCTAATAGTGCCTGGCGGTTAAGCGGAAATCCCCAAAAGTGCAGAAAGTGCTGCGGCGCTGCGCGCACATTTCACTTGGGTATACCCTATGGCCTATACACAAACAGACACCGAAATCTATACCACGGTCGTCAGTCTTTAAAAAAAACATACACTTTTGGTTACATCTTATAATCATACTATAACCTCCATGCGTGACGCTCAAAACCAAATCGTTTCTTTCATGAAATATTGTATAATTATAGTCTAGTTGTTGCATAGATCCCAGAGGCCAGCATTACCTTTGCCGCGATCGATGAATGCAGAAGCGTGACAAAAAATAGTGTGTGGCCACACAATATACCTACTATTTATTTTTCATTGATATTTTCTAATTATTTTAAAAAGAATAATTAAACCTACGTATTTTTTAATGTTTAGAATTTTAAAGTGTATCTAAGTTTTTAAAGAAAATTTAGAGCCCTGAATCCTGATACTAGTGATACTGTATTTTGCAATCATGAGTCAATGACTTAGTCATGCAAATTTGGGTGGGTTGTTACTTGTACAGTTGTACAGCATACTATAAAGTAACTACTAACTAGTAAGTAGTAAGTTGTACTGGCCGTGTGCAAGACTTCCTTGTTAGGTACGACTGTACGAAGTACCTACGTCCTACAACAACGGACTAAAATATTAAATAATAATTAGTATAGTACCTAAATGACAAATTACGATCGCTGCTACCTACTAGCCAACATGAACAGGTTATCTGGTTTTATACTGCCGTCTATAGAACAGACTATTATGATTTAAGTAAGTCTATTTAGGTAAATACTCGAGTGGATCGCAAAATATGGGTCAATAAAAATAAATTGTCTAGCAATAAGCCTCAAATAAAACATTAAGCCGGTCATAGATATATAACATAAACTAGTTTATATATAGGTCTATGCATTAAGCTGCAAGTTCGCAATCTTGATCTAACAAAATATTTCAATGCGTAAGTCCAAGGATATCAAAGAGAATATAATAACATTGGAAAGATCCACTGTCGGTGTACAAGCTCTTTGGCAGGTCTAAGTCTATTATTTACTCTTTGTTCGCAACCATAGATATATAATAATTAAACACAGAATAATAATATGGAATCATTATCAAATTTTGGAAAGTAAATAATAATTTTACGACTATGACAAATACAATGATAATATGTGATAAGATGAGATATTTTTCTAGTTTTTGACCATCAACAAGTGATAAAACAGTCAAATGTCGATGATGTGATGTATAAACGTATAGTAAATTGAGTAATACACTAATACGTATTGTATTTTATTTCACTACGTATGTGGTTCGTGTGGGTGACGTCCGTTTTAGAAACTAATCTGTTGTAAATTTCCGTTATATATCGATTTTAACATGCTGGCATTGAAGAAAACAGAATGTCCACTGGTTCGTTGATTGTAATACTGTCACATAAACGATTATTATTCATCATTGATGAACGATTCCGGACCGCTTAGTCCATTCGACAATGGATGTTTGTCCTATTACTTTGATGATTTGTCAATCAGTGACCGAGAAACTATTGCAGAAGATGTCAGCTATACAATCGATTCAGATGACAGTAGTTGCTCCAGAACAGCATGTTCGTCCATATTCGGCTCTGGTCCCGACGAATTGGAATCAGAAACAGCGTTGTTTTCATCATGCAGTGGCAGCATCACAAAATCCAATGAGTGTCTAATCGACATAGATACATCAATTGATTCCACTTGCCCAAATCTCGGGTAACTTACCTACCATTATTGATACAATTTTAAACTATTTAAGTTACATTTAAAATTAATGTAATAAATTAATATTATTTGTTGTACCATTTGGTTTAGGAAAACATCTGAATGCTGCTTAGTAACAATTGGAAAATCTATTCAAAAAGTAAAATAAAGCAATGGTCATACATTTTACATTTAGGTAACAATCATTATTTTGTTTCAGAATAACTATATTGAAGTTAAATCTTTTGATCGTATAAGTACTAGAACAATTGACAATGAAGACAAAATAGCCGGTAGTACAGCTCTAATTTTAAATTGTAGACCAACTCAAATCCCTGCCAAACTACCTAAGGAGCAATTAGAACACAAAAGACTGTATGAGAAAATTTTACAAAATGCAAAGAAAAAAGGTAATTTTAAACATAAATATTATGTTGCAGTTATTATTTAAAAATAACACTAATTATTTGAATTTTACAGAGTCTGAGAAAGCAAAAAAACATAAAGAACATTTAAAACAAAAATTAAAAAACGAAGAACGATTAGCAAATGTTACACAAATATGGACTCAAGAAATAATTCCAAATTGGCATAAAATGTAATGTATATTTAAATATAAGACATGTTCTTTTATTATACATATTTATTTATATGTTAATTTTTATTAGGTGTCGGACAAAGAGATGTCGTGATCTTTGGTGGAACGGTTTGCCATCGAGTGTACGAGGTAAAGTTTGGTGTTTAGCTATTGGCAATGACTTGCTGATCAATGAAGAATTATATAAAAGTTGTGTTTTGAACTCATTCAACAAATTTAAAGACTCAGAAGCTACCATGGATTGCCTAGAATATATTCATTTAGATATTACTCGTACATTTCCTCATTTGGGGATTTTTCAACAAGTAAATAACTATTCATTGAGACATTTTATTTTGATAAGCAACATTTTGCAAATATAATTTCATAGAATGTGCATACAATTCTCAGATAAGCAATAGTATGATTTTTTTTTAAATTACAAATATTTAGATATGCAGTTGTATAATGTCTTAGACTGTGCAACGCACACTAATCTAGTTAAGATTGCTTTGAACATTAACAATAAAGTAAAGACATGAAAATATATTCATTCATTGTATTTTAGTAGTTGGCTATAATTTACTATAAGAGTACTGTGTATTGTGCAAACACTGTAAAGATGGACATGGTTTTATATTTTGATTAATTTTTATTCATGACAATTTATAAAATAAATGATGAGAACCAAAATGTCCATCAAATACCAATGTATGTACTATGTATGCATACAGGTCTTAGATTAAAACAATATATTTTTATCCCTGAATAATATGATTAATGTAATTTAACACAATTTAAACAATTTCTGTTTAATGTTTAATACCAAATTAATATTGAAGATTACCCTAATATTATTCTGTAAGCTAAAATTTTTTTTGAAGAAAATAATATGTTCTTGTACTATTAATAGTATTCTCAGGACTTCTAGCAAATCTGGTACATTTTTATCCACATCTTGATACATAATTCAGCACCATTAAGTGGTACCTCTACTCTGAATACTACCTTAGGTTTAAGTGGTTTAACAAATGCATCATACAAATTCTGTTTTTACCATAAAAATCTGTTAATGTTATATAGTTTTTGTTTAAACCATATTTTTTTTTTTTAGGGTGGACCATACTTTGATGTATTGAAAAGGATTCTTAGTGCCTATGTTTGTCTACGGCCTGATATTGGTTACATTCAGGGCATGTGTTTTATAGCTGCCATTTTACTTTTAAATATGGAAGAACTTGAAGCATTTGTTTGTCTAGTTAATTTAATGGAATCTCCATGCTTGAATGCATTTTACACCGTAAACCAACGTTTGGTTAGTATGATATAAAAACCATAATTATTTGAAATCTGTCCATTAATGTAATTATTACTGTTATAGATGACTTCTTATTTTTCTACATATAATGATCTACTTAAACATAATTTGAATAGACTCAATACGCATTTTAATCTCATCGGTCTAACTTCTGAAATGTATCTGGTTGATTGGATATATTCAGTTTTTGCAAAATCAATGAACTTAGAATTAGCATCTATTATTTGGGACAATTTTTTAAGAGATAATGATCAATTCTTATTTAGAGCTGCACTGGGTAAGTATACGTAATAATTTTAATTTTAATAATTTTACCAATTGCTTTAAATATAATATTAAAGACAAATTTTATTAATGAGCAAATTTATTTGGAGAAAACTGAAAAAAAATCTTAATCTAGAAAATAAAAGATAAGATAAGATATATTTATATTGTTAATTGTTAAAAATATGTGTAGGTATTTTACGCAGTAATGAGTCTCAGTTAATGCAAATGGATTCTATAACGTGCGCTCAATATTTAACAAAGTTACCAGAAAGTTTTACATCAAGCGCTTTATTGAAATCAACTACTGCTATTCGTATGTCTATTGGAAAACAATCATTTAACTCCCTACTTGTTAACAACCAAGCAAAATGTACCAAAAATTCTTTAGGCTAAAAGTTTTGATATATTTATTGTTGTTATTGCTCATTTATATTAAGAAATAATTATATTATATAACTATTCAATTGTTACACTAATTACATAATATATCTTAACTTTGAAAAATATTTCTTGGAGTATAGATTCATTCAATTTATTTATCACAATAATAATTTGATGTATAACTCATATAAGATATTAATCGATAACAATAATAGAGAATTTGAATTTTTATCTGTAATATCACTTGTTAATATACAACACTCATACAATTGAACTTAGAGTTAAGTTTGATACATTCAACTAACACGTTGACTGCCATGTGACCGCCGGTGACCATAAATAAATGTGGTTTTATATTATTAACTTTTTCATGGCACTACAATAATGCACTGAAAAAAGCCTGATGGCAAAGCGGGAATCTTTAAAAAAATTTTAATGTAAGAAACATATTGTTTTTATATTTTTCAAATACAGTAGTATATACAAATTTGGAGTCACACTGAAAAATATGCTTAGCGTACCGATAATACATATCAAGTGACCACCGCCGGTCACATGGCAGTCAACGTGTAGTAACTGCTATAATATATTGTAATTAAATCTTGTTTGTCCTAACCTAACCAATTATCATAATATTGAAGGATATCACATTGATATGATTATATAACTGGAATGTTAAAATACATTTTAAGTAATTGTATTTATAAACTTATATTTAAAATAATGTACCCATATCAATACCTTTTTTTAAATTTTAAAACTAATTATAATACCTATATTAATTCATGTGGATTGCCCATCTTGGATTCATTTATTGTCGGGCAACACCAAGTATTAAAACAAGTATTATATAAATTTAATATTTTAATTTTGGATCAATAACAATTATTTTCATTAATGTTTCAATACAGTACCTAAAATTTAATTGAAATTTAAATTGTTATATTAAGTATTTACTAAGGCTTAAAACTAGTTTTTGATTTTCTAACATTGTATCCATGACCAAAAACTGCTGTCTAGAAACTCAGTTGATTTTTTTTACCTGTTAGTCAGTATTTAATTTAACTCATTCACGAGTCTTTAAATTTTACGACTAAAATGTTGTCATTAGTGTATTATAATTATTTTAATAATTTAATATAGTAAGTTTAATATAACTCATCACCTGTGTTAATCATACATATCCAATATAAGATTTTAAATATGAATCTCTTTAATACCAATATTTGTTAAATATTTATTTTATTGTTAATTATATTATTACATAATTATTAATTAGTCTTAATTTTTACATGACAGTATTTAATGTTTCAAATTATTATTTATTGATTTTTTTTTTTTTTATAGATTTATTAAAATTTAATTTAAATGTGATAATATGCTATTTTTATTTAAAATATGTTATGTTTGACAATAAATGTGAAAAGTTTTGACTTTCAAAAATATGTACTGATTGTTTTTCTTTGGCCATTATTTTTTATAAATACCCAGATTTGAATTTATCATTGAATTGTCTTATTTAGGTAACATTAATTTAAATTTCTGAGGTACGTGAAGAATTAATTCAGTTTATAGTGTGAATATTATTTTTTAATTAGGATATAGGCTTAGAGTGTTGTTCCTAGAAAGCTTCATTAACAATTTGTAACAACTTTTTGTGACCAATTTCATCAAACTGGGAACTTAGGTAGTAAATAGACGAAAAAAAGTGATTTACTTTTCAATAATCATTCAAGTAAATGTTTTAAAACGCCCAAAAACCGTAACAAGTCATCGCATTTGAAAACCAACTTCAAGCAAAGTTTGATTTGTCTGAAACATGGAATTTTTTTTCTTTTGGTTGCTATTTCTGCGCAGGGGCATGGCAATACTACACGGAAGGTTACAGACATTGTCAACGTTTTATTATGTATATCATAGAAAAACATGAATCATTTCGATGGAATTCTCTCGTCCATTTATTTGCAAATAAATATTAAATGAAAAAAAAACAATTGAATGTATTAACAATAACAAAAATAAGTACTTCCTGGATTTCACCTATTAACGTGTTTAATAAAAATGTGATGTATGTATGATAGATAATATCAATATCGATAAAAACCATTGTAAGCGTCAAAGACATAGTTTTTTAAAGGATGTGGTCAATAATAATAATTATCATCGTAACCATAGTACTCATTGTTGTCATAGTACTGATTGTTGTCATAGTACTGATTGTTGTCATAGTACTCATTGTTGTTATAGTACTCATCGCCGCCATAATACTCATCGCCGCCATAGTACTCATCGTAGTCATCATAATCTGACTGATAGGAGTAGTGCACCAAATGCAGGGGATAGAAGTCAAAGTCATTGTACTTGACATAGACATTACCATTACTGCTCACTGTTGTGTCGGCCGTGCCGGGTGGTACAATCAAATTGTTTCCCTCGTTCAATTTGTGGTTGACCACGTATGTTTCTTTCATGAGCACGGAGCATATCATGATAACTCGTTTATCTGCATTCGGTCACGAGAATGGAAAAAAACATAACAACAACATTATTGTAGGTAATAGGTGTCCTCTGTTCAAGTTAAGAAAAGTAGTCGGCAGCCGACTCAAGGGCAGGAGCGTGGCAATACTACACGGCAGGTTAAAGATAAATTGTCTAGTGAGTGGGGGGGAGGGGGGACAAAGGGTGTTGCTTGACTGTGGCTAGACGAAAATTGGTCACCGCCAACTTCATTTCTTAACTTGAACAGTGAGCTCGCACCTGGATGACCAGAGCTAGATTTTTTACTAGGGGGAGGGACATTTAATAAATTATTTATGTTATATTAAGGTTATCAAAGCACATGTACATTTTCATACATTTTAGACCAATAAGCCGTGGTAAACTACACATAATCCGTAATGTCCGATTTTAATTTTTAAAATATGTATGAATTCTTTAACAAAACATCCAGGCTTTTTAGAAAGTCAATTTTCAATTTTAAAGGACCTTAAAATTAAGATACTTTTTTCGAAAATCCCATGAAATAATAGCATTAACATTTGTATTTATTTTTTGCACATCTGATTTTAAATCAAAAAAGTGATTCCTAAAGAGAATAAAGCATATTTATCTAGAAGCTCATATTCAATCATTTTTTTCTCGAAAAATCGTACTTCAGGACTTATGTTTAATTTACTACCTCTTTTAGTGGTTTTCTTAGTTATGCAAACAAGAATATATTTCATTTTTCACGATGTACCTGTTGAAATGGGCAAGAGTTGCATTCGACGGCGTTACAACGATACTCGGAAACCCACAATGCACATTGATGTTTTATTACAACTCACACATAGATATAGCCAAAATATATGAATTGCACTAAATATTACTTAAAATTTAAAAAAGATCAAAAATGTCCCACAAATACATAATATTAGTAAACATTTATTATTTGACATTAAACAGAAATAAATAATCAACCAACCATTTGAAAAAGTCTGTTCATTGAAGTATTAACTATTAAGAAACAAAATAAAAATCGATTTAAAAACTTTTTTTTTCAGTATTTTCTGATAATTTGTTAATTTTTAATTTTGACCCTCAAAGTTCCAACCAGATCCAATTTGCTACCAGAAACCACCCTCAAAGGCATTTTTGCTGCTCACATCAGCAACACACACTAAATCACACATTATTGAAAAACAAATACATACATTTATCACTTCATTCAGAAACTAAAAAGGTTAAGTCTCTTCGTTACGGCAACCAAAAAAAAAAAAATTGACAGTGGCACGGAATTGAAAATAATATGTTATATACTATTAGTAAGGCGAATAAATCCATCTCCATTCAGCAGTCCCTAAATCCAGACCAAATTCTGTACACAGTACACATCCAAACTATATTTGACAACGAACGATTTAGGGCCGATTTCACCAACACAGTTAATTACGGTTAACGCTTAATCGGCTGATAACAGATATTTAACCGGCCAAAATCGGCCGATTAAAACTCCGGTTAACGTTAATCGTGATTAACTGTGTTGGTGAAATCGGCCCTTAGATGTAAACCCTGAAGTATTTCTGAGTGGTAGCCAGGGTATTCGGTAGACACTGTAAATAGTCTGTAAGTCAGTTGATAAATGATAATACCTTGGCGGGTTGAACTGTCCGCATATTTGTCGGCGTACTCGGCGTCTTCACTAAATGACACTCCACATCCGTATCTGGAGCGCCGAGTAAGGCGCCAGTCGAGTCCGCTCTTCAGCGACTTCATGGCCCTGGACTTGGTGGTCACGTGGTATAGCAATATTTCCTTTACATCGTCCGCTCCGCCGTTTTCCGACTGCATTTCCTCTTTGCGCAACAAGTACATACCATACATCTCCGGAAAGTTGACCCTCTCTACCCAATCGACGTAGCACTGAAATATTATACACAATACAGTGTTATATACAATACTACAGTTATAAGGCCATTAGGGTATAAATTCCTGATCACACACAGATTTTACACTTCTTAGCGTAATATGCTCTTGAAAATTTGTTTTTAAAATATAGAATATTAAAAATCATAAATTGTCAATAATCAAGGCATTCAACAATGTTAATTAAAATGAAAGAAAATTAATTTCAAGTAAACTCCATTACGAATTTATTAAATTAAATGTTATCGAATATCGGCTATCTTGTCGTATGCGCTCTACCGCCAACATTGCGACTGCAGTATGCGCTCTACCGTGTTTTGCCACTCTAGTGACTCTACAATTATATTTAGATTTTAGACAATAATTATTCTCGTAATAAGTGGGATGATGTAAAAGTGGTTTTAATGAAGATCTGGAGCAATGAAGCAAATCTAGAGTTGTACCACACATATTTTTCACAATTTTTAGCCTCAGAGGCCGCCATAAACTTTCAATCCTTTGGATATGTGCCTTTGATATTGGATCTACGAAATTAACGTAAAACGACTTTGTGATTGTACCCGTGGTTCGAGAGTCCCTGACCAGCTATCGGAATACATTGTAGATCCAACAATAACCTATCTTTGTATAATTTAGTTTTACAAAAAAAGGATACTTTTAGACCAAAAAAACAATATTCGTTCACATGCGTTAGCACGTGCAGGAGAGGGATCTACGTCAGTGCTCCATACTCGAGTAGTACGACACACACAAATGAATAAATTATCACTTCATCACTTACGTACTCATTTACGAAATAACGAGACACGTATAGTGCATATTACACACATTTAAGTATTGAACTCCATAAATACGGTCGGTAACAAATCTCCCAATTAAAATCTATAAGGGCCTTTCATTAAGTTGTCCGGTACCGGTTTTCCAAATATTCCGCAATACTATAAAATATTAATTAGAATAGATTTTAAATAAGATATCATAGTTGCCATCTTCATTGTAATACTTTTTCACTGATTTATTGCTTGATACGTATTTAGGGGTGGCTGATAGGTACACGGAGTATTATATTTAAAAAAGTCTCTCTGCTGTACAGTAGGTTACAAGTGGGTCACTGTAATAGACGGTGTTAAATTTGAATTCAATGATATAATAGCATTGTATAAGAAAAACGATTCTGAAAGAAAACGGTCAGTCAGCCTATGTTATTACTAAGTATATTCGATGATATAATTGTGAATAAAGTAATTTATATATTTTAATATTCACCTATTTTCGTGGAACCTTATTTTAAATTTTCAATCCTTAGCTATAAAAGTTGAACATTTTATATATTTTTAACTCCAAAATAATTATTAAACTTTTTATTTGATTAATGTTGTCAAAATTTGAACTTTAAATGATTATAAAAAAAAATTGTGCCTATGTATTTTTAATATTTTTCCACTGCTATTGTAACAATATATCAGGAGCCTTTCATTAAATTTTCACGCTTTTTAACCCAATAAATAAAATTTTATTGATATTTATAGAAAAAAAAACTAAGAAAATTGAAAACTGACAATGTCCGTAAACAGCTCAAAAAGAGTCAAAATATTTTCAAATTTTTTAGGTACATAGAAAATGAAAATATAAACATTCAGTAAAATTTTCATTACCTACAGAGGTTAGTTTTTGAATAACAATAAAATAACAAAACCGCTAGGTACATGAGAAATCGAGTGAATATCCAATATTGTAAAAATTTGAATTTCAAACGCTCATAAAAATTTAATTTGACTTTCTTACAGACATTTTTTTTTTTGATAAACATAGATAAACTTATGAGTAATCTTGTATTACATTTTCAAATCTTAGATTTAAAAATAAAAATTTTTATGAATTCTCAACTCAAAATAATTTGATAATTTTTGTGATTTTTCCGTATTTTGTCAAGATTTGAACTTTAAATGCTTATAAAAAAAACTATGACTAAGGATTTTTAATCTTAAAATATTGTGACAATATATAGTAGGAGCCTTGTATTAAATTTTCAAGCTTTTTTACCAAACAAATAAAGTTTTATTAACATTCACAGAAAAAAAGGCTAATAAAATTGGAAACTAGAAATGTTCCTAAACAGTTCCATACAAATCAAAATATTTTGAAAATGTTATCGTGTATAGAAAATGCAAATATAAACTACCAGTGAAAATGTCATGTATATACGTTCATTTGTTTTAAAGTGAAGTCAAAAACCAAAATCGATTTTGAGGTAAACCGATTTTGCGAAAAAAATTCCCGTTTTTCCTTAATTTTTTAATACTGTTTAATATTTTTTTTTAGTAAATTTAATATGAACTCAATAACATTTTAATAACTAACTATAATATAATAATAATAATAATAATAATAATAATATATAAGTGTATAGGCTATAATATAAATAAAAATATAATATTTTTATTAGGTGGAACTCACTATAAGTAGGTACCTACTACTTACGTTTTACGTCGTTGACAATAATATTATTACATTTATACATTATTAATTTTATATTTTCTACCCTCTAAAATGGTCAAAACAAGAATCCAAAAATACCACTGAAAAAGTTAATGTAGATTCTAATATTCTATTGAATAATGTCATTTAAAAATATCGAAAATAAAACAATTTTATTTTAAAATAAATCTTTTAAATTAACAGTAAGGGGAAGAACAGAACAAAATGCGTCCCGCATAACTTTTGTCTGGACAACAGGATACGAAACGTTTTTCTTTTTCACACTATATGTACCTACTATCAAGTATCATAAAACTATCATACAATTATTATTTGTGTGGAATTTTATTACCTATTCTAAATTAAATAAATAGAAAAAATATCTTTTATAATAGACTATCATAGGTATGGTCCAAGATGTGGGGGGGGGAGTCCAGAGACCAGGGGGATTGGGCCACTGATTCCAATATAACTTCATTATTATCATTTGGTACACGTACGACGATGTTTTTCACTAAAATTACAAATATTACTAATTTATGGTATGTATTAGAAAATACCTTTTCTGTTATCATCATCGTCATTCATCATTACCCTCTCTTTAAATTGCATTACAGCCGCAACAACTTCACGAGGCTCTATTGCAGGTTTTCTTCCAACCATTTTGAAAATGCTCTTTAATGTGGCCGTATAAACAAATAGCTCAAACAGTCACAATATTAAAATAGTATAAACTACAGGAAATAGTTGTTATACGATTGACTGGTATAAGCAAAATGAAATAATCCCGAAACGAACATTAATTTAATCGATATAAAAATAGACACAAATACACAATGTTGTAAAGCAAGAATCTAAAAATATTATTTACGAATAAATATATTAATTTTAATACACTATAATCAATCTTATTAACGTTTAATTTTCCAACACAAACATCACGTATTTTACTAATTAAATATAGATATTGTTGTATTTCAAGTAAGAAGGTTATGCACGTTATATTATGTATATTGTTAAAATCAGCTTATAAGCAAATAATAAAACACGAATTACCTAAATCCACGGCTAGGCAAGTAAATGATAGTTTTTAACTTATATAGGTAATTTAGTAAAGTATTTTTTTTTTCAATTAAATTAAAAGTTATGTTAAAGTAAAGTTAACAAATACTATATTAATTTAACATGGCTTAAATTAATAAATTAAGTTAAATTTAAAAAAAACTTCTATAAGCACGTGGGGAATATAATATTATATACATTATACATATATAATTAAGATTTATATTTTAAAACATTATTATTATATTATAAAACAACTAAAATATTAAAAAACGGCAATCAAAGAATTAGTTACAAACGAGAACACGGAAATCAAAACCAATTTTGCGGTTTCGATTTTGGTTATTAAAACCAGGTTTTCTATATAAACGGTTTTTCTAACCAGTTTTATTATAAGTCTTAGGTTTTAGGTAACCACTTATATACAGGTGTTTTATAGTTAAGAAAAATATTTTGTTTCGCGTAGGAAAAAGTAGAAAATTCCGATGAAGGGGGGCAGGGATACGGCAAAATTGCTTTTTCGATTACAACTCGGGAGAGGGTCACATACAAATTCCAAAAAAGGTCATACAAATTCATGCAAATGGCGTTTAATTGTTTCGCGTAGAAAAAAGTAGAAAATTCCATATAGGATCGGCAGGGGGACACGGGAAAATAGGTAAAATCGACACTCGTCAATAGTAATTTGAATCTATTATCATGTCATGTATAGGTATTATAAATTAGAAAGCAAACATAATATTATGTTTAGACAATAAGTACTAATATAAATATATTACCGGTCCGTTCTAAATGTATTTTAATAATTCATAAAATCATAAAACCAAAATTACTATTGATTCAACTTTAGTATTTAATAAACATTTCATCGAATCATAAATATTTTATTTTGAACACGTCAATTTTATACTAATATAGGATATAATACACATTTAAAAATTATTAATAATTGTAATAAGTAGGTACCTAAGTAATAAGGTATAACCATAAAACTTACTAATGTCTCATTAACCATTCAAATATTAAGAAAAAAAGTATTTGCATACCAGACCAATATTCAGATACTGAAATACTTTTACAGTGTTACGTATAAGTATTTAGAACACTGTTAATACGTTTACGGTTTACCTACGTACTTGTATATTCACTCGGTTACATTATGTCGTCTAATTGACCAATAAAAAAATTAATGCATTAAGAATATTTAAGACTAGGTATAAAAAAATTAAATCATAAAATTGACTTATCTTAACCTTTTAGGCCGGGGCTATACACGGCGTATTCCGCATCGTTTTCCGTCGTAATACGCCTGTCGTGTATAGCTGCTCCGATTTAAACCAATGCGTTTTTAATTCGACGGAAAACGATGCTGAATACGCGGCGTTCGAAACGCGGCGGAATACGCCGTGTATAGCCCCGGGATTACTATTGCAGAATTGCAGATAGTATATTTGATTGATATAATTTGAAATACGAGTCACGACTAACGACTGTACACTAAACACTGTCAAGAGTACACTGGTCACTGAACATCGGACATTTGGACAATAGTGTATATTATTACAATAATATATATATTAATAAACAAAAGATAAGGGATAGTTATAAATTAAAAGAATATTTCGATGAGACCGTATGTATCATGCAGGTACGCCATTACAAAAATAGACACACACACACGGGCGCAGCACAGAGACAATTTACCAATAATGATAAACAATATTTAATATCTATACAAAAATAGATTTTATGTAAATAATAAACATTTATTTGTATCTCTACCTCCTCGGACGAAAAATTAATATTTTTGTGATTCCATTATAACTTACAAAATCCTTAATTTTATATACATGATGACATTCTCAAGACATTTTTGTATATTTTTTCTTGGCCCTGGGGGGATTTATCCCGAAACCCCCCTCCCCCATTTTTACGCCACTGGTTATAATATTAATATAGACTCGTTCAATATTATCATGGACAAAATCTCAATATCATGAGGTACTCACATCAGGAAAGGTATCGTATATTTCATGTTTGATTCGCCGGATTTCTTTGAACTTCAGGCTGCTGTCGAGCTTTGGACTTTGGCTGATCGGTGAGGAATTATGCCGCTGTCGTAAAAGGGCCATGGCGTGAGTGGTGAAGTCCGACGAAAGGGTTGGTGTCTTCCCGTAAGACCGCGTCGTAGTATTTTCCATCGTTCAGAAACGTCACGGGGTAGTCGATTGAAACGTTTGATATTCGACCAGTGCCAAATCACCTGCAAAAAATTAAACAGCACAAACAATATTATATTGTTATTTGTTTTAATTATAAAAAAAAAACACGTCATGTAATAATAAAATATAATAATATCATTGTTGTACAACACACACCGAAACAGAATTATAGACGATCTACACCTCTCCTAAACGATATTATATTTTAAAATTATTAAAAATAATAATAAGAGTTTATAAGCGACAAGTGTTTGCTTAGCGGTCTACGTCGAGTATTGTACGAACTACGAGTAAATGTGTTCCAACTTCCAGCTTGCAGCTATCAGTTTTCCGAGGACTGCCGACTGAGGAGCGCATTCGCTATTCAGTTACACTGTTGTAGTGACAAGTCTGTAAATTAGTCATATTGGAGCGCAAACTGTCTGCGGCCTGTGTGCTGCGACCTGGGGCAGAGTGGAAGTGAACGACCAACCGGATGAACGAGTTTTTGATATCGAATTATTGTTTATTTTTAGCATTGTTATTGTTATTTGTTAATTGTTGAACTTATCGGCTATAGCAGCGAATTCTCCAAAATATGGGGATTATGAATTATGATGTATACTGTTACTGTATGTTGTATTACTATATACTCAATACAGCCTATGCCCCCCCACTCCCACCATAGAAAAGATAATATACCAAGGGTGGCGGTAAAATTCTTTTGTGTCCGGTTCGTGGGTCCATGTACCGCCACCGCAATAACGCATGTCACATTGTCACAATGATTTTGCTCTATCGACTATCCCAATTCCCAGTATCCCATGATTGTAAAT
Source organism: Macrosiphum euphorbiae (assembly GCA_949089665.1). Classification (NCBI taxonomy): domain Eukaryota; kingdom Metazoa; phylum Arthropoda; class Insecta; order Hemiptera; family Aphididae; genus Macrosiphum; species Macrosiphum euphorbiae. Next base: position 24,590,256 of record CARXXK010000005.1, on the reverse strand, counting down.
TATACAGAATGGTTGGTGTTTGCACATCGGCCTATACTAAACTACTAAGTGTATTATGTTACTTAGATTTTTAAAAAGAAGGAGCTTATTTTTACGCCTCAAACTACGCTGTACTATTTATTTGAACGGCGATCTATACGTCGATAGAAAAAATGTTGTAAAATATTTTTTTGTTCTAACTTAGGTTTTGGCACATACCTGTTGATAACTTTTTTAATATAAATTTTACTTTTAATGAATATTGACAATTTTGTGGTTTAAGAATTATTGTGGGCCCTTATTGAGCCTTTATTGTGGGCCATGGCCCAATAGTTTAGTGCAGTCATGCCCAACCCGCGGCCCGCGGGCCACATGTGGCCCGCCAAGGTATTCCATGTGGCCCGTTACAAATTTTTAAAATAAAACAAAATATTCCAAAAAAAGTAAAATTATTACAAAATACGATTTTAATTAATTTCTAAATAAAAAATACAATAATAAAAATAAAAATAAAAAGTATATAAAAATGTTTTTAATGTGAAATTTGAACTTTTGTTTCTTTGACTAATAATGAAAAATCTGGTTGGAATTTAGTTGTTCCAATCCTCAAAATTGAATGAAGGTGTTCATCCGTAAGTCGCGATCTATGAACTGATTTTGTTTGTTTCATCCGTGAAAATATTTGTTCACATATATACGTCGAGCCAAATACAGTTGCCATTTTCATCATAATGTCTCTCAAAGCAGGGAAATCTTCGTGTGAAAGCGTTGAATAAAATTTTAAAATATCATTTTTTTTCATTGTTTGAAATTCATCATAGTAAAATGAATTTGTTTTTAACTCGATAAGTTCAAGTTGAAAAGAAGTATCGACATCAATTTCATCAATATTGAATGGATTTTCAAATAAACGCAACGATTTTTCGTGTAATTTAACATCTGAAAATCGAGATGAAATATCGGTTTGCAATTTGTTTAACATACATACAAATCGATTTGTTGAACATAATGATTTTGTGTTATTCTTAAATATTTGGCAGTTCTCAAAATGACTGAAATAGAAATTTTATGATTTAAAATCGATATCACCCGTGCACTATAAAGAGCGTACTGATCAAGTTAATGCGTACCTACAACGTGTACCTCAATTTGTAATCTGTGCTATACTCAATAAAAAAGATAAGAAAACCAGTCCAACATGTACCTCCATATTATATTGCAACCTACGATGTGTAACTAAATTATATTAAGATTGAGAATATGAGTACTTTTATATTTGGTGGCCCGCTAGATTACAAATGTTTACCAAAGTGGCCCGCCGAGGAAAAAAGGTTGGGCATCACTGGTTTAGTGTAATAATATTGATAAAGTATATTGTGTGGCAAGGGCCCAAGACTGAAATTGCCTTCCCGCACGAGCCACCCATTACACACACCTACTATTTTTTTAAGCCTCTGAGTTCATCGCTGCAAGGGTAATGCAGGCTAGGATCTATGCAACAACCAGGCTATTCTACGAAAACAATATTTCACGAAAGGTTGTATTTGGTTTTATTTACATTTTATTTTAAGCGTCATGCATGTAGGTCATTAATCATAATATGAATATTGAATATAAGATGTAAGTATGTAACCATAATAATTATTATATTAAAATATAATAAGAATAAAAAAAATTTAATTACGGCAAAGGTATACGGAGGCCGAATCTATATATAATCGTGGTTTATCAAAAACCACGATTTAAGATAATATATCTTAACAACAAATATCTGGCAACAAAATTTGGCCTTAAAAACATGCTTTCGTACTTAGTTTTCACTTAAAAACTGAGTTATGACTTTATGAGCGATTTTAATTTACTTTATATTATACACGCATAACTTGCTAAAAAATTGAGACCCACATACAAACACAGATAATGTTCTTACCATCAAGTTTCATAATAGGTCGACGTCGATTCACTCTAATTTTTAAGCTAACGGCATAAAACTTGAATTTCTGAGCGTAAATTTGGTATGTTGCGCGTTTGTAAGACGGAGACAACACGGCATGGTGTGGCGAGGGCATCCTCTTAAATAAATAGCATTTGAAATTAACAATAATATTATTATAAAAATTTAAAAATCATCAAAATTAACAAGATTCTCAAAAATCTATAAAATACGCAACTACGTGTTGTACATTATGTTCATTATATGCAAAAATATGCAAAAAATAAATGGTTCTATTTAATTGATAATAATTGACAAATTATCTTAAAACTTAAAAAAAATGCTAAATGTAAATGAATATAAAATATAAATATAAATAACGTACTATTAGCCCTAATATACTAGGAACGCATGTGGTATGCCGCCCCGCCGAGACACGCGAACGAGACAGTGGCCAGTGACGACCGCGAAGCAAAGAACTGCTCCTTCCGCATGAGACCCTGGTACTACAAACGCGGTTTTCGCTCCGTCAACCGTCGAACCGCGGTCGCTTGACTTCGCGGTCCCTTTGCCGCTTACCGCCCGCCGCGATCGCCTAACGCCGTTCGCTGCCACTGTTCAACTGTGCGCCCTCGTCGATATCGAATTATCGGCGCCGTGCCTCCGTAACGACGTATTTACGTGTACGTGTTGTAGCCTGTAGGCTTGATGTAGGCACGTAGCACAGACATATATAAATATAAATACCTAAATGTTGTAATTTGTAATTTGTATTAATAAAAATACTTTTCATTTTATTAATAGGTAGATATATGTATAGTTATAATATGTACAATGTACATTAGGTACTGTGGGAAACTGGTTGAGAAAAAATATTATGTTATATAATATTAAAATAAAGTAACTTCAAAGGTATTTTAACATGGGGTGTGGACGTATTACTAAAGTATATAATATGTATAATATTGTATATTTGTATCATTTAAACATTTTTGTATGTTTTTATGCCAATATAAAAATGTTGAATACTTGAATGCCATTTTTTAAATGTATATGTTACAGCTAAAGTGTTGAATTCCGTTATTTTATGAAATAACTAGGTAGTTCATGAACTACCTACGAATATTAGTTAAAGTATGAAATAATACATGAAAATTGTACTTTAACTAGTTATTTCATAGAATATCTAGTTATTCTGTACAATTTCAGTTTGATATCCGTTAAAGTATAAAATACATTAAAATTTAAAATATATATTAAAATATTTTATTTTACTGAATTATGAATTAATTATAGTTATATTATTTATTTATTTGTACATGTAACATGTAAGACTATTATGGCATTTAGAGTTGCACAACACCTCTTTTTTTCTACAAACACATCGCTTTGTGTCACATTTTTTGGTACAAGTGCATTTAAAAAAACCCTGACCAGTTCCCAGTGACTGCGCAGTTGCCGCAGATCTTAATGTAATACTTTCATTTGGAACGCTTCTACAGCTAACAAATTTTCCGAACATACTGTGAACTGGGATCGAGAGTATAGTTGTTTTAATACTACTGTAATTATATAATGATTAAGGTAGGTATCAAATAAATAAAAAAAAAAAATGACTTGTATTATTTAAATTTTTCTTGCCATCATTGCATCCCAGTTGATAAAACCCATCGTCAGTTAATTTTAAAACAACTGCAATAATTGAACGAGGATCACCCTTTCCTCTATCAACATCGGGAATTTTGATACGCACTGTAGAACCAATATATTAACAACCGCAAATTTAGTATTTGATAAATCTTTCATTCTTTTTGCCTGTTTTTCCAAATTTTCTTTAGCTTTTTTCCTCTCCTTAAAACATTTAATTATTTTTATAATTACAATATTAAAGCTAATTTAGCTTAGCTATACGATATAATTGACCTACCGTAATAACACGATGAACGTACATTGCGATCACCGATAATCTTATCTGATTTAATGTGTTATATTAAATTGTTGAAATGTTAGAACTATATTTATTTGTCATGATATTTTGTTATTTACAATTTGACACATTAACGAAGTGATGCCAGGGAATGTATAAAATAACTAGTTAAAGTATAAATTATATACATTACCTACAAGCTTTAGTTATTTTATAAATTATCTAGTTATTTCATAAACACTTTAACTGTAACATATATAATACCAAAGGTTAGGTATATTTTATTTTTATTTATTTTATTTAGTTTCCAATAGTTAAATTATTATAGTTCAACGGTAAGGAATTAGAGAGAAAAACATAAGTGAACAAATGGTGAAGTTTAAAGTACTTTAAATATACCATCAAATTATGAAGGTAATTTATGACGGTTATATGTAAATATAAAACTTGTTTAAAAAAAAAAAACACAATTTATTTAAATACTGAAATATTTTATGAAATATTTCACAATCTTAAATTTCCTGAAATTTTCAAACACTACATATTAACCTTTAATTACATTTTTATACTTCAAAGGCCTCTGCACTCCATGCAGATTCTCACACCAATAACAACACATCTTTCGGACTCTGTAGCAACATGCCACGAGAGCAATCGTTTTTGAACTATTATGAAGGCGCTGTTCGTATTCATCCCCTAACACAAACACTATACACCCACATAATTTGTCATACACATGTTTACTGTAGCCTGAAATGGTAAAATACAATAAAAAAAATGTGTATTTCTTATAAAAAAAGAGTTAATTTACTCGTCTGTCGAACTATAATATCGTTGTTTGGTTTAATCGATTTTATATTATTACATGTCTACGTAACGTGGGCAATCGCAGGCAAATGTATTTAAGAAAACAAAAAAAAAATTTAGAAAAAATTATACAGTAGGTAAACACATTAAAGAGTTCAAACTAAAATGTACAGAACCTGAAACAGAAAAAAACAATATTGCCAATGTTTAGCTCATTAAAGAATGATAATGCAGAGGGCACCTTCAGGTAATCAATCATCAAGCTTATTCAAAAAATTCAACTATATGAGTCAAATTCCAAAAAAAAAAATTGAAGGGGAGTGTTGGCGCCCGCAGGCAATTGCAATTTAGAAAACCAAAAAAAAAATGTAGAAAAAATTATACGATATTAAGGCATTTTGAAGAGTTCAAACTAAAACGACCAGAATCTTAAACAGAAAAACAACTGACGATGATAAGCTCATTAAAGAATGATAATACAAAGGGCACCTGCAGGTAATCAATAAACAAGTCTGTCCAAAAAATTCAACTAGAGTCAAATTCCTAAAAAAAAATTGAAGGGGAGTGTTGGCGCCCGCAGGCAAATGCATTTTAGAAAACCAAAAAAAAATGTAGAAAAAATTATACAATATAGGAAAACACATTAAAGAGTTCAAACTAAAACGACCAGAATCTTAAACAGAAAAACAACTGACGACGATAAGCTCATTAAAGAATGATAATACAAAGGGCACCTGCAGGTAATCAATAAACAAGTCTGTCCAAATAATTCAACTAGAGTCAAATTCCTAAAAAAAAAATTAAAGGGGAGTGTTGGCGCCCGCAGGCAAATGCATTTTGGAAAACCAAAAAAAAAATGTAGAAAAAATTATACGATTTTAAGGCATTTTGAAGAGTTCAAACTAAAACGACCAGAATCTTAAACATAAAAACAACTGACGATGATAAGCTCATTAAAGAATGATAATACAAAGGGCACCTGCAGGTAATCAATAAACAAGTCTGTCCAAAAAATTCAACTAGAGTCAAATTCCTAAAAAAAAAATTGAAGGGGAGTCTTGGCGCCCGCAGGCAATTGCATTTTAGAAAACCAAAAAAAAATTTTACGATATCAAGGCATTTTGAAGAGTTCAAACTAAAACGTCCAGAATCTTAAACAGAAAAAAAACTGACGATGATTAGCTCATTAAAGAATGATAATACAAAGGGCACCTGCAGGTAATCAATAATCAAGTTTGTTCAAAAAATTCTAATAGAGTCAAATTCCTAAAAAAAAAATTGAAGGGGAGTGTTGGCGCCCGCAGGCAATTGCAATTTAGAAAACCAAAAAAAAATGTAGAAAAAATTATACTATTTTAAGGCATTTTGAAGAGTTCAAACTAAAACGACCAGAATCTTAAACAGAAAAACAACTGACGATGATAAGCTCATTAAAGAATGATAATACAAAGGGCACCTGCAGGTAATCAATAAACAAGTCTGTCCAAAAAATTCAACTAGAGTCAAATTCCTAAAAAAAAAATTGAAGGGGAGTGTTGGCGCCCGCAGGCAAATGCATTTTAGAAAACCAAAAAAAAATGTAGAAAAAATTATACAATATAGGAAAACACATTAAAGAGTTCAAAATAAAATGTACAGAATCTTAAACAGAAAAAACATTATTGCAAATGATTAGCTCATTAAAGAATGATGATACAGAGGGCACCTGCTTCTTAACAATATTCAAGTCTATACAAAAAATTCAACTCGAGTCAAATTCCTAAACAAAAAATTGAAGGGGAGTGTTGGCGCCCGCAGGCAAATGCATTTTGGAAAACCAAAAAAAAATGTAGAAAAAATTATACTATTTTAAGGCATTTTGAAGAGTTCAAACTAAAACGACCAGAATCTTAAACAGAAAAACAACTGACGATGATAAGCTCATTAAAGAATGATAATACAAAGGGCACCTGCAGGTAATCAATAAACAAGTCTGTCCAAAAAATTCAACTAGAGTCAAATTCCTAAAAAAAAAATTGAAGGGGAGTGTTGGCGCCCGCAGGCAATTGCATTTTAGAAAACCAAAAAAAAATTTTACGATATCAAGGCATTTTGAAGAGTTCAAACTAAAACGACCAGAATCTTAAACAGAAAAACCACTGACGATGATAAGCTCATTAAAGAATGATAATACAAAGGGCACCTGCAGGTAATCAATAAACAAGTCTGTCCAAAAAATTCAACTAGAGTCAAATTCCTAAAAAAAAATTGAAGGGGAGTGTTGGCGCCCGCAGGCAAATGCATTTTGGAAAGCCAAAAAAAAATTTTAAAAAAATTATACGATATTAAGGCATTTTGAAGAGTTCAAACTAAAACGACCAGAATCTTAAACAGAAAAACCACTGACGATGATAAGCTCATTAAAGAATGATAATACAAAGGGCACCTGCAGGTAATCAATAAACAAGTCTGTCCAAAAAATTCAACTAGAGTCAAATTCCTAAAAAAAAAATTGAAGGGGAGTGTTGGCGCCCGCAGGCAAATGCATTTTAGAAAACCAAAAAAAAATGTAGAAAAAATTATACAATATAGGAAAACACATTAAAGAGTTCAAAATAAAATGTACAGAATCTTAAACAGAAAAAACATTATTGCAAATGATTAGCTCATTAAAGAATGATGATACAGAGGGCACCTGCTTCTTAACAATATTCAAGTCTATACAAAAAATTCAACTCGAGTCAAATTCCTAAACAAAAAATTGAAGGGGAGTGTTGGCGCCCGCAGGCAAATGCATTTTGGAAAACCAAAAAAAAATGTAGAAAAAATTATACTATTTTAAGGCATTTTGAAGAGTTCAAACTAAAACGACCAGAATCTTAAACAGAAAAACAACTGACGATGATAAGCTCATTAAAGAATGATAATACAAAGGGCACCTGCAGGTAATCAATAAACAAGTCTGTCCAAAAAATTCAACTAGAGTCAAATTCCTAAAAAAAAAATTGAAGGGGAGTGTTGGCGCCCGCAGGCAAATGCATTTTGGAAAACCAAAAAAAAATTTTAAAAAAATTATACGATATTAAGGCATTTTGAAGAGTTCAAACTAAAACGACCAGAATCTTAAACAGAAAAACAACTGACGACGATAAGCTCATTAAAGAATGATAATACAAAGGGCACCTGCAGGTAATCAATAAACAAGTCTGTCCAAATAATTCAACTAGAGTCAAATTCCTAAAAAAAAAATTAAAGGGGAGTGTTGGCGCCCGCAGGCAAATGCATTTTGGAAAACCAAAAAAAAAATGTAGAAAAAATTATACGATTTTAAGGCATTTTGAAGAGTTCAAACTAAAACGACCAGAATCTTAAACATAAAAACCACTGACGATGATAAGCTCATTAAAGAATGATAATACAAAGGGCACCTGCAGGTAATCAATAAACAAGTCTGTCCAAAAAATTCAACTAGAGTCAAATTCCTAAAAAAAAATTGAAGGGGAGTGTTGGCGCCCGCAGGCAAATGCATTTTAGAAAACAAAAAAAAAATGTAGAAAAAATTATACAATATAGGAAAACACATTAAAGAGTTCAAAATAAAATGTACAGAATCTTAAACAGAAAAAACATTATTGCAAATGATTAGCTCATTAAAGAATGATGATACAGAGGGCACCTGCTTCTTAACAATATTCAAGTCTATACAAAAAATTCAACTCGAGTCAAATTCCTAAACAAAAAATTGAAGGGGAGTGTTGGCGCCCGCAGGCAAATGCATTTTGGAAAACCAAAAAAAAATGTAGAAAAAATTATACTATTTTAAGGCATTTTGAAGAGTTCAAACTAAAACGACCAGAATCTTAAACAGAAAAACAACTGACGATGATAAGCTCATTAAAGAATGATAATACAAAGGGCACCTGCAGGTAATCAATAAACAAGTCTGTCCAAAAAATTCAACTAGAGTCAAATTCCTAAAAAAAAAATTGAAGGGGAGTGTTGGCGCCCGCAGGCAATTGCATTTTAGAAAACCAAAAAAAAATTTTACGATATCAAGGCATTTTGAAGAGTTCAAACTAAAACGACCAGAATCTTAAACAGAAAAACCACTGACGATGATAAGCTCATTAAAGAATGATAATACAAAGGGCACCTGCAGGTAATCAATAAACAAGTCTGTCCAAAAAATTCAACTAGAGTCAAATTCCTAAAAAAAAAATTGAAGGGGAGTGTTGGCGCCCGCAGGCAATTGCATTTTAGAAAACCAAAAAAAAATTTACAAAAAAAATCTCCCAACGAAAAAAAATTAGTTTATGAGGAACCCATGTGAATTAACACTAAACAAAAGAATACGCTGGAAGGTACATTTTAACTACAACCCAAAAACTAGGTATTGCTTACATTATAATAAACGAATAGTTATTATGATCAGAGGTGTATCACTGTCATATATGTATTAGAAAATGCATAAAAATGAATGTAATTTATTAAGGATGCAAAATAATTAAATGAGAAAAAGTTTGATTTAAAATAATATTAAGTTATACATTTTCTATTTACAAAAACTAATAAGTATTTAAAATCTTATAAAAACCTAATAAAATTATATTTTATTATTTTTTAAAATACATATTATTATTAGTTCGTTGTGGTAAAACAATCATTAATTAAAGTTGGCTGTATTTAAGTTTTTAACTATACTGGTACAACTCTAGCTGGCAGTCTTTAAGACCGTGTTAAAAACTATGATAATTAGTTAACGTCTAATTTCCTCTCCTATCCTAACCTAACCTAAAATAACCATTATTTAAATATTTTCTTTCATTGTTATGTTACAATATCGAATACCTTGATAGTTAGTAGGAAAAGATCATTGCAAAGCTCACGACCAGTGATGATAGTCGTCTATCATCACCATTGGATCCACTAACCATAATAGGTTTACCTAATTAACCCTCTTATGACTTATTAGGACACTTTGAATAAAAAGATCTTGAGTCGGTTGCCGAACTTAAGTGTTTGATTATCAAGTTCTTCCTTTGATTTTTGACACCTTAAGCTTATACCAAATATTACAGATGGAGCCATACCTAGCTCACTTGCTCGCGTAAACATTTGAAGCACATATATGCCACGTGTCTTTGACATTTTTATGGAGACATATCAAATTATCTTTGCATAATATTATTTAAATCTATTATTTTAACCCTATAATATATATATTATTATAATTCTTTTTTTAAATTATGTATCCTTAAATACTCTGATATTAATATGCCAGCCACCTTTAAGTTTTCTCTATATAAAAAGTAAATGTAAGGCAGAACTGTAACTCAAGTCACAACAGTCTCTCTTTTATACTTTTAACAACAAAAATTATATAAATATTATTTTTGATCTAACCTAATCAGACAACCGGGTACGTCTATCTAATATAACTTATTAGTATTGTACATCTCGTAATAAGTTTTTTTTTTGAATGATTTTTTTTTTTTTGAGCTTGAGTTTGAGCTTGAGCCCAGCAACTTTGACCATTAGATAGTTTTTTTGCTTGTAGGTTGTTTGTAGTGAGTAGTAACGGTTGGTTAAAACAAGTTAGTATGTGTGGCAACTATTTGTTGCTAAAAATTCCGGGTGGTCACCCATCCGGGATCTAGTAACAGAGGCCGATACGTACACTTAACACCTTTCCGCAATTATAATGTCCAGATATTCACACTAAGTCAAAGAATATTGACGTTAATACAAATCTTGTACTAATGTCTCTCCACCTAGTGAGCTGGCGACAGGGCACGTCGCTCTTTTAAAACAATTATCTATTAGGTACTCAATTAAGTCTTTAGATTTACAAATGATTTATATTTTGTAGACGGGATAATTTTAAAGAGATAGTTTTTTTGCTTGTAGGTTGTTTGTAGTGAGTAGTAACGGTTGGTTAAAACACGTTAGTATGTGTGGCAACTATTTGTTGCTAAAAATTCCGGGTGGTCACCCATCCGGGATCTAGCAACAGCGGCCGATACGTACACTTAACACCTTTCCGCAATTATAATGTCCAGATATTCACACTAAGCCAAAGAATATAATTATCCGTTACTTGAAACATTAGTTTTTTATTTCTCACATAATATTTTTGGCCTAGTGAGCTGGCGACAGGGCACGTCGCTCTTTTAGAACAATTATCTATTAGGTACTCAATTAAGTCTTTAGATTTACAAATGATTTATATTTTGTAGACGGGATAATTTTAAAGAGAGACTGTGTAAAGTGCAGAAGATTGTGCTAACTATTTAAAATTTAAAGCTTATATGAGCAGAGTAGTAGAATAACATTTTTGCAAGGTTAATTGCATTTAGAAATTTAGAATGTAGATATTAGTTAAATCAAACCCCGAAAATGTACCTATAACATATGAAATAACTGTACTTAACCTTCTATGATATTTTTTTATAAAGATATTAAAAGTTAAAACTCAAATTTGGAAATTATAGGAACAGTACTTAATACATTTTCCTTTATTTTAACAGAAATTATTTAGCTAAAAATATAGAAATATCTATATGTACAGCGAGACACACTAAGATACAGTCCATAGTTCATAGTTTTGTTTCATTTATAATAATAATGTTTTGTAATAACTATAGTTTTTCATAAATTAATATTTAATTAAGTTTGCTTAATGATTTATTTGAAGTATTTGTATGTATTTTTGGGAGATCAGTATTATAAATTATTGCAACACTGTTGTCCGTTACCAATACGAGTCTCACTGCACCCCAGTTTCGCCTATACAGCTGATAAATCATTACTTATTACCAGGGCTGTGAATTAAATGAATTTGCATATTTGTTTGATACACAGTATAAAAACTATAAGATAATGGATACGGACAAAATATGTTTTGATTTATTTATAGTTTAAATACGAAATCTTATTTAGCATATAGGTAACTTAATGTTTTGGGTAAGTTATTACATGTTTTTTGGTCACCTAGCTAGTATGTAAATTAAACATTTATTTTTTTTGTACAAATACAAAATCCAATGTCTATATTTTGGGTTTAGGCATTATAATTTATAATTTGTATTTATTAATTTCAATGGTTTTTAATAATGGCTTTTTTTATTGAACATTTTATCGAATAATTTTAGTGCATATTTAAAAATTTTTTAGTGCATTCAATTCACAGCCCTGCTTATTTCTTTAACTTCCAATCATACCACTACCACAGTTAATGTTAAATATCAACAATTAACAGCTTCTTAAGGAGGGTTCACAGTACACCATGTCGTGTAAAATAATCACGGTCACCACAGTTACTAAACGATACACATATATTCAACTATGCGGTATCGTTTGGTAACTAGCTGTGGTAACCGTGATTATTTTACACGACACGGTGTGGGGTGAACCCCCTACCCCGCCCCCCTCCCCCCTTAACTTGATAACACTTAAGAGGACGTCATATTTTTAGTGCACTATTTATTTCCATCTCTGACCCACGCACAATCATAAGCGCAACCCCCGAAAACTTGTAATTCCCCCCCCTCCAAAAGAAATTAATAAATTATTCAATTGTTTCGTAATATATTAATAAACTTTTTTAAAATTCAACTGTAACTCTTAATTTTTGTTTTTTTAATTAGGTATAGACAGTATATTATTATTGTGAAGAATTAAACTTGAAAATAAGAAATTTCTTTTTTTTTATAGTTTTTATATTTTCAAATGAATATTTTTATAGTGGTGTGGGGGCAACGCCCTCACGGGTTACTTTTCGTTTAATATCAGCTGTTGATGACTACAGCCTCCAATCGACATTTAAGCAATAGTTGCCCAACTGTTAGGTTATTAGTGTATTAATTATTAAGATATATATATGTTGTCATTTTTTTAGTAGACATTAAATATTATTTTTTTTGTGTGTCTTTGAATTAGTTTAATTATTTATAAGGATTTTAAATTTTAATTATTTACACGCTTATAAGTCATAACTTATATTATAATAATTAAAATGCCATAAAGTAGCCAACGTACTTCGATATGTAGTACGCGTTGGCTACTTCATGAAATCAATACAGATCCGCATAATTTTTTTATTAGGCTATAAGCCCGCCCCCTAGACAACCCCCCATCCCCCAATAGCGCCTATGATGTTACTTCGCGTGGGTCAAAGATGGAAACAAATAGTGCACTGACATCCCAACCGGCAACCAACCGATCTTTTTATTCTATCCCATAAGTCTAGGTTGTAAACCTACCGCCGGTAGTTTCAGCCAAAGAGTCGAGTGGCCTTTGCAATTCGAGATCCTTTCCTACGTATTCGGTATTGTCAACCTAACTATTCTACCTTCACACTTTTTCTTCCCCCTCCTCACACCACTATACACGTTCAGCCACCTTCTTTTCCTGCACCTCCATATCATCGGTATTCTATCTACCCATCACACACTCAACTTGACATTCTCATATCTGATACTCTCACTCCACTTACCTACCCTATCCTAACATTTCTTTTTTGCATTTCCCTTTCATACGCCAAACATCCTGAAATCCTGTTGACCTCTTGCCTTATCTTCGCCTCATCATACACTTCCTAATTCCTATTCACTCAGTCTCTAGTTACCTACAAGTCATCGTACTTGATTATCGGTGAAAATATTTAAATAATTGAACGAATTATCTACTCAAAAGAATTAGTACCTACATACCAAAAAATATCATACCTGACCAATTTCCTAATTTTTATCACGACTTTATTGATAGCCAGAATAGTGTTATACCAGTATAGTAGGTAACAATACAAATAATTGAAAAGTTTCGGGCAATACAACCCTGATCGATTAACTATAATAAAAATAAACCTACTGAAAAATAAGAAAATACATACCCCGTGTCCGAATCAAAATCTGCTATAAAACGTAGTCTTCGAAATACTACAACGTTCACACATTTCAGTCTGCTTATGGTATATTATTCCCAGTTGACAAATCTTCACTGACGAATTAAATACCATTTCTGAAAAAACACGTAGAATGCAGTAAAATGTACAACAATATTCTTATGACCTAAGCGTTACAGTTATTATATTTTATATGTATAATGTTTAATCTGTATTATACCTACTTAACTATTATGTGTTAGTTTGTTTTTTAGAGCCGACTACGGGAGCAATGAATGTTTTGATTTTACAATGATGTGTATATGATTCTCGTAAAAAATTTTCTTATTTTGTTGTTATTCAACAACTATTAACCGTCGATATTTAAAATGTCCATCGAATTTTTAAGCTATCATTTTCTATACATCATAAAATTTTCAAAATATTTCGACTCGTTTTCAGTGATTTATATACATTTGAATTATGAAATGTTTTTAGTTCTGTATTCTATAAATATCAATACAATTTTATTCGTTGGGTCAGACAGCTTAAAAATAATTTTAAGTTCCTCGTAAGTTGATATAATATCAGTTAAAAAAAATTAGAAATAAATAGGCAGGTTTTTTTTTATAGGCGTTTCTACAAAATTTATCATAATCTTGTCAATTTGCAAAATATTTTGTTGTAAGATATTCATAGAAAAATTTCTTTGTTTACCTACCCATAATATGAAAAAGTTTCCTCATAAGTATTTATAATAGCAGTTGAGAAACAATAAAGATCCATAGGCACTATTTTTTTTATAAGAAATTAAAGTTCAATTTTGAACAAAATTTATCAAATTGATAGTTGACAAATAACTATTTTGTAAATAAAAATTTATAAAATGTTCAACTTTCATTGCTAAAGATTGAAAATTTAAAACAAGAGATCTCATAAATAGTTCATACTGTAACCAAAAAATCTAAATAATCAATTAAACACACAGTTAAATTTTACAGATATTATTAGTTCAAATTTGGAAGAAATTACTTATTAAAACAAAGAATAGCGATTTTAGATATTTTGTTGCAATTTAAAAATTGTAGGTATTCGTGGATTCATGAAACTTTTAGAGTATATCATTATAATTTATACACCTACACGATGACACTGTCAAATGTAATTGTTTGGGCAAAAATTGCTTTAACCTACTCTTGTACAAATGCATAATAGTAAAATAAATTACTTTAATCACAACATTATTTATAACTGTCTTTGCTCAGAATCGTTTTTCGTTTGTATTTTTATAATTTATAAAGCTTAAAAATAATACAAAGTTCCTCGTAAGTTGATATAATAGAAGTTATAAAAAATATTAGAAATACATAAGCACGTTTAGCTAACCTGACAATATGAAAAATATTTTGTTGTAAGATATTCATACAAAAACTTCTTTGTTTACCTATAATATGAAAATGTAATAAAAGTTTCCTCATAAGTATTTATAATAGCAGTTGAGAATCAATAAAGATCTATAGACATGATTTTTTAGGTAATTATAAAGTTCAATTTTCAACAAAATTTATCAAATTGATAATTTACAAATTACTATTTTATTAATAAAAATTTATAAAATGTTCAACTTTCTCTGGGATAAAATTGAAAATTTAAAACAAAAACTATCATAAATAGTTCATACTGTAACCAAAAAATCTAAATAATCAATTAAAAACACAGTTCAATTTTACAGACATTAATAGTTCAAATTTTTAAGAAATTACTTATTAAAACAAAGAATAGCGATTTTAGATATTTTATTGCAATTTACAAATTGTAATTATTCGTGGATTTATGAAACTTTTAGAGTATATCATTGTAATTTATATACACGATGACACTTTCAAATGTAACTGTTTGGGCACAAATCGCTTTAACCTACTGTTTTACTAATGCATAATAGTAAAATAAATTACTTTAATCACAATATTATTTATAACTGTCTTTGCTCAGAATCGTTTTTCGTTTGTTTGATTGTATTTTAATAATTTATAAATGAATTTATTATTATTAATAATTATATTAGTATTACATGGTTATACGTCCCTAATTCCTATGATATAGATATTAAGTGAGCAATAGAAGTTGAGTATGTTACACTAAGTTAATAAGTTACCCATAACTTATAACGTTGGATTTGAAAAAAAAAATGACCAGTTATAAATTAAAATTGTATCTTATGACTATTATCGACGAGGACGTTTGTATCTCGCGTATTTTATACATTTATTGTTCGGAACTAAAATATGCGTTTACAACACTTGGAAAACACATTTTTCGTGACATTGGATATTTATTTTAATTCTTAAAAGTAAATTTAAGCCCCTAAAGAATATGAAAACAAATTTACTTTAAACATCGACTCTTCCGGCGGAATCCGTGACGAGTGTTCACTGCGATACCGACGAGGAAACACGCTCCAGAATACAGAACTTAAAATATTGTGATTTATAAAAAATAAAATTAAACGGAACGCAGTAAGTTTTTTGTTCATGTCTGCTTTGCTTATTGAAATTTTGGAATTTTTAATGACGACTGTGTCTTCTGCAATGACATTGAGATTTGCCATGGAATATAAATGATAGATATTATACTAGGTACATCAATATGCTGAATCCACGGATATAATATAAAGCAACTTTTTTTATCAATGAGTTCCGTGTAAAGGAACAATATTTTTTCGTTGAAATTTTATATGACAAAAATTAAAATAGCTTATAATTTTGAATTTGAATTACAATAATATCAATTATGATATATTATTTGATTGATTATTTTCGTTTATTAATTTAATTATTTATTAATATGGTGAAAATAGATATCAGAAGTACAAGCATATTTTTATAAAAACATATTGTATTTTAAAAATCATTAAATAAAAATGTGATTCCTGGATTTTAGAGTTAACATAAAGATATACAGTACCTAAGTACATCAAATTTACAGTACCTACCATAATACCAACTAGATTTGTAAAATTCCAAGTCTAACATTTTCTACGAATACTGATGATCACAAAATTATTAATTATTATTTAATATTATGTTAATTTAATTGTATATCAGGTAGGTACCTATAATTTATATTTTAGATTCTGAGCGGAGCGATGAATATTTTGATGTACCTATACTTAATTTCTTATTTTTTTGTTATTATTTCTTTTTCGTGTTTAATATATGTACACGATAAGTAGGTAGTCAAAATAAACCTTCGTTTTCCATGCATAATAAATATATTTACTCTGTATGTAATCAATGATCATATTGTTTATTTTTAAGTTTCTTTGTATTTAGTAAATAATAATATAGGAAAATGTATTTTCGAATAATAATTGTATGTTTGTATTAAATACTCAGCCACCCTTAATTATTTGACCGTCCCTGCCGCCTGAAACAACTGCTCCTTTTGCCCTCCCCCCCTCCCCCGAATTCCTGGTTGGGATGTCATCGCCATAGATATACAACAACTAGATAGCCGTCTTTATATTACAGTTTTGACCAATGTTGAAATCGGCCGCCATTTATAAAGCAGGCAATGTTTACATTTATTTATATACCTACATATATATTTATCGATACATATATACTATGATAATATTATTTTGTAAACATTGCCTGCTTTGTAAATGGGGGGTCGACTTCGATGACAAAAAAGAGACGGCTATCTAGTTGTTATATATATCTATGATTAAAAGTTGTAGGCAATAATATATCCCCTAATCAATTAACAAAAATAAAAAGAAACATACTGAAAAATAAGAAAATACATACCCCGCGTCCTTGGTGAATCAAAATCTGCTATAAACCTTGGTCTTCGAAACACTGCAACATCCTCACATTTCAGTCGGCTTATGATATATTTTATTCCCAGCTAACAAATCTTCACTGACGAATTAAATACCATTTCTGAAATAACACGCAGCCTGCAGTAAAATGTTCAACAATATTCTTATGACCTAAGGGTCACGGATATTATATTTTATATGTATAATATTTAATTTGTATTACGCCTAAATAACTATTATGTTTTAGCAAGCCCAGATTAAGGATCAATTGGGCCCCGAGACACCATACACTTAGTGGGCCCCCTTTCAACTTTATCTTCAAAATAATTGTATTATTACATATTAACGACTTTATATTATTGTATAATTTTTTACTATGCAAAAAATATACAGAGTGAATCTTACGTCATAGTACCAGTGGCGTATTTACGATTTTGGCGCCCCCTTTTTTCTCAGTTTCCTTTTATTCATTATCACAAAAAACTTTTAAGCCACCTTTAATTTAAAATTTACTTTAACCGGTATTAAATTCAAAACCGAATCGAAAAAAATTGGATACCTGTATAATAATTAAAAACCGAAAATATAATTTAAAAAACGGTATTTTTTTTTTTGAAAATCTTTGCATCTTGACATTTTTTAAAGTTAACTTTACACAAGCGATCGGACGATCCAGCGATTCAAAAAAATTAATAAACTAAGAATGAACGTAAATAGTCCAGGTCTTGAAACCGATTTTAGAAACCGGTATAAACCGTTTAAAAACTGAAACCGATGACAAAATCAAAAACAAAATCGGAAAAAATTGGAAATCGGTATTAAATCCAAAACCAAAACCCAAACAAATTGGAAAACAGTGTATAAATCGAAACCAAAACAGAAATTTTTTTCAATCGGTTTCAAGCCATTTAAAAGTGATAATTGATGACCCAAAATGTATATTTTCCCCTTCTTGCATTTATGCTTCCACTAATTTAGAGAACACTTTTATTTTAAAATTAACACTTCCATTTATGACTAATAAAAAGTCAACCATTATAATAAAATAAACAAATTATAATTTAGATTACAACAATTTAATAAAATACATTATGTATATATAGAAATATGTAATATATTACTTATTAACTATGGTCCGCGAAAGTTTAATATAGTATGCGTGAATACTTTTAACTGAAATACCTAATTTACAAGAGAAAAATATTTTTTTCTTATAACAACTACCTATATACTTAATAGTTAAATCAGTAATCGAAAATACTCAGAAAAAAAAACATAATGAAAATTGTGTTTACCAACATAGTTCATTATTTATAGTAATTTTTCATGATATAAAATTGAGAACAATTTTATTTTATAATTATTATTTATTAAGTAATAATAATTTATCTACTACCTATACCTATACCTACTTCAATATAATATATATATTTTTTTAAATGTATTGGAAGCGTTAAAAAAATATATATTGGGGATAAAGATGGGCCCCTAAAATCAATGGGCCCCGTTACCGTGCCACCCTTGCCCCCCCCCCTTAATCCGGGCTTGTGTTTTAGCTTGTATTTTAGAGTGGACTACTGGAGCAATGAATATTTTGATTTTACAATGATTTGTATATGATTCTCGTATAACGATTTTCTTATTTTGTTGTTATTCAACAACTATTAACCGTCGGTATTTAAAATGTCCATTAAATGTTTAAACTATCATAATATACATTATATAATGTTCAAAATATTTCGACTCGTTTTCAGTGTTTTATAGACATTTGAATTATGAAATGTTTTTAGTTCTGTATTCTATGAATTTTATTCGTTGGGTCAAAAAGCTTAAAAATAATACAAAGTTAATCGTAAGTTGATATAATAGCAGTTGAAAAATATTAGAAATATACAGGCACGTTTTTTTACGGGCATTTAAAATTCAAATTTTAACAAAATTCATCATAATCTTGACAATTTTCAAAATATTTTGTAGTCAGATATTCATACAAAAATTTCTTATTTGTTTATCTATAATATGAAAATGTAATAAAAGTTTCCTCATGAGCAGTTATAATAGCAATTGAGAAACAATAAAGATCCATATAAGATCCATTTTTTTAAGAAATTTAAGTTCAATTTTTAACAAAATTTATCAAATTGATAGTTTACAAATTACTATTTAGTAGTAAAATTTATAAAATATTCAACTTTTATTGCTAAGGATTGAAAATGTAAAACAAGAATTCTCAAAAATAGTTCATAGTAAGTGTTCATACTCTAACAAAAAAAACTAAATAATCTATTAAAAACACAGTTAATTTTTACAGACATTATAAGTTCAAATTTGGACGAAATTACTTATTAAAACAAAGAATAACGATTTTAGTTATTTTGTTGTAATTTAAAAATAGTAGGTGTTCGTGGATTTATAAAACTTTTTAGCCCGTTCTTACAATGTCTGGTTAAATTTAACCTACACATAACCCGTATAATCCTGCAGGTAATAAAATCTGTTATTAGTCGGTTAGCGTTAATCGACACTTTAGCGGATATTGTAAGAACGGCCCTCAGAGTATATTATTATAATTTATATACACGAATACACGATGACACATTTAAATGTAATTTTTTGAGCAAAAATGACTATAAACTACTGCTGTACTAATGCTTAATAATCTGTAGGCAATGTGGTTATGATCATAAAAAATTATTCCACTCAAATTTAAAATACTTTATGTTTTATTAATTTTTTATAGCGAAATATGATTTATTTTTTACCATATATTTTAGA
This sequence comes from Macrosiphum euphorbiae, assembly GCA_949089665.1. Lineage (NCBI taxonomy): Eukaryota > Metazoa > Arthropoda > Insecta > Hemiptera > Aphididae > Macrosiphum > Macrosiphum euphorbiae. Next base: position 24,570,152 of record CARXXK010000005.1, on the reverse strand, counting down.
AAAAATGAAAGTAAAATTAAGTCCCAAAAGAATATGAAAAAAAACTTACTTTAATATTTTAATTATCGACTCTTTCGGCGGAATCCGTAAAGTGTGAGAACTGTGACGCCGATGACGAAACGCTTCAGAGAATACAGAACTTAAAATATTGTGATTTATGAAAAATAAAATTATGAGGAACGCAGTAAGTTTTTTGCACATAACTGCTTTGCTTATTGAAATTTTGGAATTTTTAATGACGATTGTGTCTGCTGCAATGAATTTGAGATTTGCCATGGAATATAAATTAATAATGATAGATATTACACTAGGTACGTCAATATGATGAATCCACGGATATCATATAATGCAACTTTTTATATGAAAGAGTTCCATGTTAAGGAACAATATTAATTGTTCGTTGAAATTTTGTATGACAAAAATCAAAATAGTTTATAATTTTAAATTTGAATTATAATAAAAGGTATCAAATATGATATATTATTTGAATTATTATTTTCGTTTATTAATTTAATTATTTATTAATATGGTGAATAGGTAGATATCTGCAGGAGTACAAGCATATTTTTATTAAAGCTTATTATATTTTATAAATCATTAAATAAAAATGTGATTACTGGATTTTAGGTAACATAAAGGTATACTCAGTAAATTCATCAAATTTACAGTATCGGCTATAATACCAACTAGATTCTAAAATTTCAAATCTAACATTTTCTACGAATACTGCTGATCACAAAATTATTAATTATTATTCAATATTATGAAAATTTTAATTGTATCGGGGACCTATAATTTGTATTTTAGATTCTGTGTGGAACGATGAATATTTTGTTTTTACTATGATGTGTATTTAATTTTTAATTTGTTTTTTATTATTTCTTTGTCGTGTTTATTGAAGTGTACACGATAAGTAGGTAGTCAAATTCGACCTTCGTTTTCCATGCATAATATATTATTATAGGTACTCTGTATGTAATCAATGATCATAATATTGTTTATTTTTAAGTTTCTTTGTATCCAGTAAATAATAATATAGGAAATTGTATTTTAAAATAATAATTTTTTGTTTGTATTAAATACATACACCATAATAGGGAACTAAAATTGTCATTTATCGTTAAAATAATAAATTTTGTGAAAAATTCAATTTTTGTAGAAAAGTGTTTTGTGTAGGCATAATAAATGTTACATTAAAATTTAAAAAATTCAAAAATTAGAATATAGGCACCACAGTTTCCAGCTTCTACTACAACATTACGTTATATTATGTTTTTAATTATTAAAATGCCTAAAAAGTAAACTTAAATCCCAAAATAATATGAAAACAAACTTACGCTGAAACATCGACTCTTCCGGTGAAACCTAGCTAGAGTGCATCAACAATACAAACGTCCAGTACGTGAAGTCACCGAAGAAACAGCTATCTTCATCCGTCTTCATCTCGTTCCGAACTGTAACTTGAAACTATCGAAATATTTCATGAAAATTACCTGAACATAACGAAACGTGCGAATTCGTGTTAAAACTTACATTATAATATATACTGCTTAACGAACTATCTGTATATATTGATGGCTTATTATTTTTTTTTTTCACTAAAATTATTAGAATTGTTAATAGTCGCAGACGAATATCGACAATTGGCGATTGCCATAGATGATATAAAATATATTATTTAATATGATAAATCCATTTATCCATAGAACTTCTACACTCAACACCATAGGCGTGCGCACGGGTAGGGCTGATTGGGCTTTAGCCCCACCTGAGATTTTTTTCATACGTGGGTGGGTTGGTACATTATGAAGACATGACTAAAAGTAGGTATAGCACTTTTAGTTTTTAAACGTTTGTGTTTACCCGAGAGACTATACAAAGCGATTCATTTAAAATTGAACACCCATTATTTCAAAAAGTGTAATGTTTTTTGAAAGTGTTTTTTTAAATATTTTTAATCCTGCTTCTAATTATTTAATTTTTTGAATGACAACATAGAGTTTTAATTTCATAATCCAAAGCAGAATATCTTGCTAAGTATTTTGATGCATAAAAATTGAATTTAGTGCGAGTAGGTTATGCGTTATAAGTATTTAAAGTTTATATGAGAGGAGTTGAGTGGTACCTACGGGATTACCCAGCAAAATGGACCTATGTCCACTACTCCGCTCATCTAAGCCCTAAATATTTATATCTCGTAAACTAATAGCCCTAAAGTCGATTTCCCATGAATAATTTATAATAATAATTAATAAATAAATATTATTGTTAATTGACAATTTTTAATAGATTGAATAGATTTGAATAGATTGTTTTATTATTAGATTATACTTGGGTAAAATTTTAAATCAATATTGATGAATTTTTCCAGTCACCAACAAAAGGTTTACTTAAAAGTTTGTAGGGAAAATGTCTATAATTTTTTTCTTGTATGACCATGACAAGGTGGTTGGTGATCAGATTGAATTTAGCCATACCTGACTCAGAGGTCTGCACACGCCTATGCTCAACACACATACACGGTCTATTGATACACCGTGTGTTCTTTTACAGAAATCTTTGTGGTCTGCAATGTATTCTTGTTTTCTATTTCAGTTATTTATCTCATACCTACTAAATTTAACCAAACTAATTAGTCCACAAGTTTATCGACATCACAAATGACAAATATATACTATAAATAGAGTATATTATTATAATTTATATACACGAATACACTATGACACTTTTAAATGTATTTTTTTGGGCAAAAATGACTATTTCCTATTGCTGTACCTACTAATGCTTAATAATCTGTAGTCAATGTGGTTATGATCATAACAAATTATTCCACTCAAACTTAAAATATTTTATGTTTTATTATTTTTTCATTGCGAAATATAATTTATTTTTTTTTTCATATACATATTTTAGAAAAAATGAAAATAAAATTAAGCCCCAAAAGAATATGAAAAAAAACTTACTTACTTAGTTTAATTATCGACTCTTTCGGCGGAATCCGTAAAGTGTGAGAACTGTGACGCCGATGACGAAACGCTTCAGAGAATACAGAACTTAAAATATTGTGATTTATGAAAAATAAAATTATACGGGAGGCAGTAAATTTTTTACTCATAATATCTGCTTTGCTTATTGAAATTTTAGAATTTTTAATCGACTGTGTCGTCTGCAACGACTTTGAGATTTGCCATAGAATATAAATGATAGATATTATATTATACTAGGTAACATAGGCGTGTGCAGGGGGTATGCAGGGTATGCAGCTGCATACCCTGAAGCTCATTGAAACTTTTGTGCGCAAGAAAAATAATTACTAATTTTAGTGCGGCCTAGGACTTAGGACTATAGGAGTGTACATATTATTATGTTGAAACTCGAAACTCGTCCGTCCTCCGTCGATGCGCTCGCCTGCGAATTGATTCCCCTTATAAATTTATTAAGCAATCATTTTAAATGCAATAATAGCTGAAATAAATTTGTTACAAAACCATGAAATAATAACAAAACAAATTAAAGGCAACTTGGGCGCTAAAATGCTTCATATTTGGCTTCAATGGTTAAAAAATTATGATAAACAAAATATTTTTGGACAATTTACTAACATTTTAAAGAAGTTCACAGTTATACCGGTCACAGGCTGTATATGTGAACGATCATTTTCAAAATTAACTTTGGTAAAATCTAAGTTAAGAAGTACTATGCTCCAAGAAAGACTAAATGCATTGATGCTTATAACGGTAGAACAAGAAATGGCTATTAAATTAAATCCCGACGATATAATTGATCATTTCAAAAATTATACACAATGCAGAATGGTGTTATAATAAAATATATTATTTATTAATATGATAATGTTTTTTTTTGTTTTTTTTTAATTATACAACTTGTATGACATAACTATTTTAAGTTTTATTACTTTTATTTTTATTTTTATTTGAGTTTTAAGTAAATTTTTTTGAATTAAACAGTAAAACATTTGAATATTGTGTATTGTGTATATATTTTATTAGAATTTTACATGCTTAAAATAACTTTCAGGGGGTGCCTGTGGTAATCCAGTGCTTAATTTTGGGGGAAGCAAAAGTACAAAATTGGCTAAACACAGTGTAAACAATGGGAAACTAAGGTAATTAGGGGGGAAGAATGCCCCTTTCCCCCCTCCTGGATCCGCCACTGCTCCTGCATACTCTGAACAAGACGGCTGCGCACGCCTATGCTAGGTAAAGTCAATATGATGAATCCACGGATCATATAATGCAACTTTTTATATCAAAGAGTTCCGTGTCTTCCTTAGAACAATATTTGTTGGTTGAAATTTTATAAGACAAAAATCAAAATAGTTAATGATTTTGAATTTAAATTATAATAATATGATATTGATATGTGTATTATTTAAATTACTATTTTTGTTTATTAATTTAACTATTGATTAAGATGGTTAATAGATATCTGCAGAAGTACATTGTACAAGTATATTTTTATAAAAGCTTATTGTATTTTATGAATCATTAAATAAAAATGTGATTATTGGATTTTAATTTTTAGGTAACATAAAGGTATACTCAGTAAATTCATCAAATTTACAGTATCGACTATAATACCAACTACCTAGATTCTAAAATTCCAAGTCTATCATTTTCTTCGAATACTGCTGAATAAGAAATTATAATAATAATGATATATGTTAATTTTAAATTTATTGGATATATTTTAGATTTTAGATTTTAGATTCTGAGCGGATCGATGACTGAATTAATTTTACAACAATGTGTTCTTCAATTTTTAAATTTTTGAAATGATTTTTTCTTGTGGTCTGTGTGAACGATAAGTAGGTATTCATAATAAGGAATCAATTTTCATATAAAATATTATATTATAGGCACCCGGACCCGGTGCGGGATAATCCGATAATGTGGGATAATTTTAAACCGGTTTAGTCTAGCGAATTTCTATTATATTATGTCCCCGGATTAGTACCGGATCACGTGACTTCTCATCGTTTAAATTCTCATCGTTTTTCCGTTTGCCATGTGATAAGTGATAACATTTATTTGATTGCGCGTTGGGACAACTATTACAGTTGATAATACTATCTCAGGATTTAAATCGTGGTCTCTACACTAATGTCATAGATTAGAATACCGCCTCACGGCTCACACATGTCTAAGTAAATTTTATATATTTTGACACCAGCAGTGACTAGTGAGCACACGTCGTAAGTCGTAACACTGAATTGAGAGTTTGGGACGTTGGATTATGATTTGACAGCATATAATAATTTTAGCATACAGATTTGGCTACAGAGGTAAACCGAAATTCAAATATCATTCGATCCGGCCTGTGGAACATTTGAAATAGAAATTCTTTTGGTGTAACGAACATGGTTAAGGAACAATACAGGGACACGGATGGGTCGCGTATTATGTGAGTAATTTAAAACTTCGGGTGTTGGTTTACCAGTATGTCTGAACTACAGTCTTGTAAAGTATTCGAATAAATGTAATCAAATAAAAGTATTCGAATAGGTACTATTTTAAATACTTTTTAAAAAAATTATTCGAATACGTATTCTGATACGGTGGCGTATATATGGGGGGTTTAGGGTTCAACCCCCCCCCCCCCCCAAATTCATTTCTATATACGCTTCTGATTCTGAATAATTTTTTTGTATTTTTTTATTCATCAAAAATACTTTTTTTGTACTCGAAAAATAGTTTTATTTATGACAAATCGAATTTTTCTATTAAAAAACGGGCACATTAAAAGTTATGAACAATGGTTTTTCTCTTTGAATGAAATATGATTAACCCACGTTAATTATAACCATATTAAAACTGACTATTACTAGCGTGGAAAAAAAATATATTTTAATAGTATTCGAATACATTTTCAAGTATTTGAATATTTATTCAGAATATATTTTTCTAAATGTATTTGAATACCTATTCGGAATACTTTAATTCTCATTTATTAGAATACAAAATAAAAGTATTCCTCACAAGACTACTAAACTACCTACTAGTGACATCTTAAAATAGATTCCGTGTTTTAGATCGAAGATCAGCTTTACCGTCGACAATCCTCAAGATATCCAGAGGAAGTCACATTTGTGCATAAATACAAGAAATCTATATGCCATAAACAATAACAATGCTTCACGTACGCCACATCCGTATGGAGTGCTCGATCACAAATTGGTGAGTTTATAGTAAATTATTTAGCCATGATTTATTTATTTATTATTTCCCTATTGGCCTTATAATCTCTAATCTCTAATAATATTTTATCCCTTTTATGTTGTCTTTAATCTTTTCTGTGTACAGGGAGTTAACCAAAAGGACGCGACATGTATGACTTGTAACAAGGGATTGAACGATTGTCCAGGACATTTGGGCTTCATAGACCTACAATTACCAGTTTTCCATGTTGGATTCTTCAGTTCAGTTATAACAATATTACAGACAATTTGTAAAGTAAGCCAATCCATCAATATATTCCTCATTACTTCATAAAATTTTATTTTTTTATACAATTCTACCACTATTCATTTCAGAATCCTTTTTGTGCTAAAGTGTTATTAAATGAAGAAGATCGAATGTTTTTTTATACAAAGTTGAGAAACAAGAATTTAACATACACAATGCGCAAAAAAGTTTTTAAAGAAGTCCACGCCAAGGCAAAAAAAGTGCAGATATGTCCGTTTTGTAGTGACATTGTGGGACAAGTGAAAAAAAATGGTATATTAAAAATATCATATGATCGTTACAGGTATAAAAAACCTGGCACAGAAGCTGAAAGTAAATTATGTAAGTATTATTATTTATTATTAATGCAATATGAATAGTTTTATATTATAATTTTATTGATTTATTTATTTATAAATCAACGGGTAAATACCCTTTTGTTAAATAATATAATGGGTAAACACGTGAACAAATGAGAAAAAATACAGAATAGATGCAATAATTAAATAATGATAATTATTTCTAATGAAAATTAATTAGGTGCTTTGAACGATGTGGTAAAATATAACAAAGAAGTTGAAACCATGAGAAATTATCTATTTAATGAGAACCTTAATCCTCAAGAAGTATTGCGTCTATTGTTATCCATACCTTATGAAGACATTATATTGTTGGGTATGAATCCTGAGGTATCAAATCCTGGATGGTTGTTAATGACAAGAATGTTAGTACCCCCAAATTGTATTCGTCCTTCAGCTGTTTCTGATATACGATCCGGAACGTAAGTGTAGTATTATTATAATGAAACTGTGGAACATAATGTTTATGCTCGAAATTGTCAATTGGTTCTAATATTAATGTAATTTAATGTTTAGAAATGAAGATGACTTAACATTGAAATTATCAGAAGTTTTATTCATAAATGATGTGATTGTAAAACACAAACAGTCTGGAGCAAAACCCCAGTTATTGCACGAAGACTGGGAATACTTGCAGTTACATTGTGCCTTATATATTAATAGTGATTTATCTGGTGTTTCACGTACAATGATGGTAAGTATTAAATAACATAAAATATCTTAGTAAAATTATTTTTATAAAATATCTATTGTAATATTATTTGTTTAGCCAAAAAAAATTGCTAGAGGTTGTGTTCAGCGTTTGAAAGGAAAACATGGACGGTTTCGTGGTAATTTATCTGGTAAAAGAGTAGACTTTACAGCACGTTCTGTCATTTCACCAGATCCAAATCTTCGAATTGAAGAAGTAAAAATTAAAAATAACAAGAACTATTTTACAATACAAATTCTATTTCTTTATTGGTCTTTTAGGTTGGTGTTCCAGTTCGAATGGCCAAAATTTTAACATATCCTCAAAAAGTATGTCTAGCTAACATTGAATTAATGCGTAAGCTGGTGATGAACGGTCCCGAAATTCATCCTGGTGCTAATTTTGTTGAACTTCAAGGTTCTAAGTTGAAAAAATACTTGAGATTTGGAAATAGACCGGCTATAGCAAAAGATTTAAAAGTCAGTGTTTTTTATAAAATTCCTATATTTTTATTTTAGCAAATTTAAAATAAAATAAATAATATGTATTTATTAAATATAATTTTAATAGTAGCTAACTAGCCAAGTGCCACCATAAAAAAAACAGTCCTATTGTTATTAATTATATATGTACCTATAGTATGATATATTATATATAAATATTAATATAATGTAAAACCTAACTACTTTAATTTAATCCTTTACTTAATTTTCCTACATTTAAATTAAGTAAATAACATTAACTGACTATTTTTACTGACTTACACTTTATTTTATTATATAGAAAAAACTATAAATTAATAAATATTTCATTTAGATTGGAGATATTGTTGAAAGACATTTATCCGATGGTGATATTGTATTATTCAACAGGCAGCCCAGTCTTCATAGATTAAGTATTATGTGTCATCGTGCTAAAGTTTTAGAACATAATACATTAAGGTTTGTTTAAGCTATTTGCTTGTTTTTTATACTGGACTATAAATATACATTTTTTAGATTTAACGAATGTGTATGTACTCCTTATAATGCTGATTTTGATGGCGATGAAATGAACTTACATTTGCCACAAACTGAAGAAGCTAGAGCTGAAGCTGCTTTGTTAATGATTGTTAGTATTAAATCAAAATATTGGTTATGTCTTATTGATGTTATTTTTAGAATTAAAATTAATTAACTTTAATTTTACTATAGAACAAATCAAATCTTGTCACACCAAGAAATGGAGATATTCTCATTGCTGCTACCCAAGACTTTATTACCGGAGCATATTTATTAACACATAAGAATACATTTCTTAACCAGAGAGATTCTAGTAGACTAATTGGTTGGCTAATGTCTGGTGATGATATTAATATTGATTTAACACTTCCGCGTCCTGCTATTCTAAAGGTTTATTACAATTACTTATCATTCATAATTTTAAAATATGCAATATTTACAAACTGTGTATTGTTAGCCCCACAAACTTTGGACTGGAAAGCAAATATTAAGTATAATCATGAGACCAAGTAAAAAATGTCAGGTGAAAGCTAATTTGCGGTGTAAAGGAAAATCATATACTCGTGATGAAGAATTTTGCTTTAAAGATTCATGCAAGTTAAACGATTAACATAATTTAAAATAAGTACTATATTTATTATTTTTTAATTTTTAATATTTATTTTTTTATAGATGTTTACATAAGGAATTCTGAGTTATTGGCTGGTACTATGGATAAGGCAACATTAGGTTCAGGTAGTAAATCAAACATATTCTATGTGTTGTTGGCCGATTGGGGTTCTGATGTCTGCTGCAAAGTGATGTGGCGTTTAACCCGTCTTACGTCATACTTTTTAATGTTACGAGGGTTTTCAATTGGCATTGGTGATGTTACACCTAGTGATGATTTGCTGCAATCTAAAAATGAATTGGTTATAAATGGGTTAGGAATTATATACTAAATTATTTGTTTTTCTGTTAAATAATGTTTTATTTTCCTAAATCATTAAATTAATATTTATTTATTTCATCAAATAGAAATGCGCTATGTGAGGAAAATATCCGTTTGAGAAATTCAAAAGAATTGAAATGTCAACCCGGTTGTAATATGGACGAAACTTTGGAGGCAAATATTTTAAAGCAACTGTCTGGCATTCGAGATTCTGTTGGTAAAGCTTGTTTATTAGAGCTTCATTTTACCAATGGTCCATTGGTCATGGCACTCTCAGGTTCTAAAGGTAAAGATTTCTAAGGAGATTTCTAAGGAATAAATTGTGTATTTATTATATTAAAATTAAAAATTAAATTACTCTTTTCTATTTAATGTAATTTAGGATCCAATATTAATATATCTCAGATGATTGCATGTGTGGGTCAACAAGCCTTAAGTGGACATCGTGTTCCAGATGGATTTGAGTCTAGATCATTACCACATTTTAAACGATTTTGTAAGTGTGGTTCTTCTAATTTAACCTTGAATTGTATTGGTTATAAAAACAAATATTTTATAATTGTTTTTAGCAAAAACTCCAGAAGCCAAAGGCTTTGTCGAGAACAGTTTTTATTCAGGTCTAACTCCAACAGAATTTTTCTTTCACACAATGGGTGGTCGTGAAGGTCTTGTGGATACAGCTGTAAAAACAGCTGAAACCGGGTACATGCAACGTCGGCTTGTCAAGGTATAATTGATTTATTTTATATTTCTAATGTTTACAATTTTAAATAAGTAATTATTACACATTATAAATATTGTTAATTATTAGTCTTTAGAAGATCTGTGTGTCCATTATGACAACACTGTACGTAATGCTTTTGGAGATGTCATACAATTTGAATTTGGGGGTGACAGCTTGGATCCTACTTACACAGAAGGTAAAAACTTAAATGATTTTATTGTTCTTAATTTCTTTTGATGCACTTTCATGTTATTATAGATAATGTTTATAATATCTAAATATTGTTATATTGTTTTATTATAGTATAATGCCAAATTGTATAGTTTTCTTTGATCCTGTTAATACTTTTTCATTAGTGGCTATATAAATCTATTAACTCAAAGTTAATTACAATAGCACCAAGTTAAAAAGAATTCTAACTTTCTTTTTTCTACTTAATTCATAGTAACTGAACCTTATATTTCATATATTATCTTTTTCTCTGTTATTTAATATCAGATTATTAAATTTGTGATCACTAATCATTAATTTATTAATTTTTTTTATTATTAGGCTAATTTTCTTCAACAATCATCTAACTCCACTTTGACTAACTAGATCCTTTTTCTTATTTGTTTACAGTAAGACAAGAATTTGATTTATTTTACCCAACTAATTATGGGTTTTATCCTAATAATTAGTACTTTTGTTCTTTAGGATAAACTATTATGACATCTAAGTGATCAACCTAAGTCTATTCAATTCTCTTTTTATATTTGTATTAATTATTCAGTAATGATGATAAATAAAAAAAAAAAACATAAAACTCATTATGACATATTGAATAGTTATCCAAAATTATCCATAATTTATATAAATAGGAATATTTTAATTTTTGTATAATCCACTAATTAACTATGAAATAATTGATTACATTTTATAAACAATAATTAATTTTTAGGTGATGGTGTCCCTGTTGATTTCAAACGTGTATATTTCAATGTGACTGCTAATTACCCATGCACTGATGAATGCACATTAGATTCTGAAGAAATATTGAAAATTACTGAAGATGTGTTATTATCTGAGAATTTTCAAAATGTAAATACTATCTTCACAGAAGAATTGAGGTAATATTAGAAACATAAGATAATGATTAAACATATTATGTATCTCTTATTTAATTAATGTTTTCAATAGAAATTTTGGAAAAAGTTTATCAAATAATATGGCGGAATTAAGAAAAAAATGGTTGAATTTAGAGGTTTCAAAAATTCAACGAATTACTTCTACACAGCTTATAAAATTTTATGTGACTTGCCTTACCAAGTATATGGCTGCTGTTATTGAACCAGGTACAATCGTATCAATTAATAATACTTGATATTCACTTATGAACAGTTCTCAAAAACAAATTTTTATTTTTATAGGAACTCCTGTTGGTGCTATAGCAGCTCAAAGTATTGGTGAACCTGGTACACAAATGACATTAAAAACCTTTCACTTTGCTGGTGTTGCTTCAATGAATATTACTCAAGGTGTTCCAAGGTAGTAAAAAAAATAGTTTTTTATTTTGAATTGAGGAGTGCTTGCATGTATCTTATAATATTCATTTAGTTCTTACTATTCACTTACTATTTTGAATAATATTGTACTTCCTGGTTTGTTCGTTTTTTTATTTGAGTTATTTTAACAATGTTTAATACTTATAATATTGTGTACATTTTTATTAATAAATTGTATAATATTTTTTCAGAATCAAAGAAATAATTAACTCAAGTAAAAATATAAGTACTCCTATTATCACAGCATACTTAGAAAATGACAAAGACAAAGAATTTGCTAGGATTGTCAAAGCTCGTATTGAACAAACAACACTTACTGAAGTAAAATAAAATATTAGTTAATATGTTATTAAATATTAATTTATTGTTATTCAATTTTGTAACTATTTTAGGTTTGTAGTTTTATCGATGTAGTACTTGATAGCTCTGAATGCTATCTATTGATACACATAGATATGAACCGTATTAAATTATTACAATTAGAAGTAACAATCGAGACAATAAGAGATAGGTAAGAGATAGCTTATAAGTTATTAAAAATGTATGAATTATTAATAACTGTATGTCTGTTTTTAATTAAATTTTGTAGTATACTTTCAACTCCACGAATTGGAATTAAAGCAAATCAAGTAAATATTGATAATGAATCATGTGTTAGTATATCTTTGCCATCAAAAGGCACCCAATCATTAAACAATTGGATAAATATATATTCACAAAACTTACAAAAAGTGGTTATTAAGGTATCTATTATTTAAAAATTATTTTTTTGCTTAGTGATTATAATTAATTGTAATTTTATAATAAAGGGTATAAGTGCAGTATCACGTGCTGTAATTCACGAAGAAGATGATAATGGTGAAGTACGTTACAAATTACTTGTTGAAGGTGATAATTTACGAGAGGTAATGGCAACGCCCGGAGTAATAGGAAAACGATGTACCAGCAATAATACATTTCAAGTGTGGAATGCACTCGGCATAGAAGCATCTAGGTAAAATCTGATATGGTGAATTATGTGACCTAACATACTAAAATTTATTGTGGAAATCTATTTTTCCTGACTTAAGGGTTCTTGGAATTGACAGTTGAATTTTAACCTTCATTAATATCTGCTATATAAGTGTGTTCACTTAAAATTTTTAATCAATCGTGGGAACTGAACTAAATATGTATTCAGTTAAGAGATCATGGATAATTTAGTTTTTAAATAACTCAGAAGTATAGGAATTTGTGTTGAATTATACCTTATGACTAGTTATGATTGTGATATAGAACTTCTTGCATTTGCATGGTTTTTTTTTTTTGTAGTGGTCGTAAATTATTCTAAGTTAGCTATAAATTTGTTTTATGAAATGGCAAAATTAAATACAAAGTTTAATTTAGCATATTTTTAAATTTTTTATTTTTACTTACCTAGAACTGTTGGGAAAAATTGAATTTGGAGAACATTCAAAAATATTTCTTAAAACAAGTTATCTTGGTAGTTTTCTTTGCATGGTTATTCCAATCATTTTTATTGCAACAAGAAGTTCCAAACCCTATTTTTGAGTTTTAACAACTGCATGGTTATTATAATATGCTCATTATTGGAGTAAAATTTGAAACCACCATATTGAAAACTTGAAACTATACTCTTTTTTAATTTAAGAATAAATCAGGTGGTCTCAAAGGCATGTCAAATTCAAATACCATAATCTGTTAGTCAATTTTCTTGCACAATATGATATATTCTTATTTTCTTATTAAAATAGAGTATAATCAGGGGGGCGAAGTGGCCGAGCGGTCTTAGGCGTCGGTTGCGACGCCCACCGTCACCAGTTTGTACCTCGGCCAAGGGCTGCACTTCTCTTCGAGTAGCTACGGTGTCTGGAGAGAGAGGCCGCCATCCCCCACCCGGGAATGGCAGATACCTGCGGGTGCCCACTTGAAAATTCTGCACACGTGTTTACAAAAACCTACAGTACCCTCCCCCACAGTTAAAAACCACCCAATAGCCTAAGTTGCCTCGGGTTAATTAATTAATTTTATTTTATACCTTTGATAAATATTAATTAATAAATTAAACTTTTATTTCAATATTTTATTTTATTTGTTAATAATAAATTGCAGGGCAACAATAATATCAGAAATTGATAGTGTAATGGGCAATCACGGAATATCTATCGATCCTAGACATCCTATGCTGATCGCTGATTTGATGACAAGTCGTGGTGAATTATTGGGTATAACACGTTTTGGTTTATCAAAAATGAAAGAGTCCGTACTGAATCTTGCTTCGGTATGTTAAATATTTGATTTTAAATGTTCCATGTATTTTATAATTTTACAAAATGTGTATTTAGTATGAATAATGATTACTTTAACAATCATTTTAGTTTGAAAAAACTTCTGATCATTTATTTGATGCCGCATACTATGGACAGACAGACACAATAAATGGCGTGTCCGAGAGTATTATTATGGGTATACCAATTAACTTGGGTACAGGATTCTTCAAACTGATTTATAAATATCCTTTTGGTACATTCAAAAATATAATTTATCAATCATTCAATATTATCTTTAATTTATTACCTAATAAAGTGAAACCTTTCTACTGGGGATACCACAAGGGGATTCAAATATATCTGCGATTAAAGAGTGTCTGTTTTTGTCACGGATATTTATTCTGGGGAATTTTTGTATTTATCAATTACTAAAATTGTTATGTTATAACTTATAAGTTTTAACTAATTATGAATGATTGATAATTTAAATGTATAATATACTTGTTGTTGAAAATTATTCCTTAATGTTTAATGTTTAAGACCAAAAACAAAACTATAGATTTTCCAAAGCAAACATTTGTATTTGATGACCCAGATCTTCACGAAAAAGGGTGTTATTGGCAATGATTCAATAAACACATAATATACTTATCATTGACTTTAAATTATTTATTAAATTGTTGTGTTCAATCTGTGATATTAATTAATTTTTAATGTATTTTTATGTAGTATGTACATAAAAATGTATTTTTATTCTTGTAATAATTTAATAGTGAATAACATAATAATTTGATGAGAAATTAATTTTTTAGGTACTTATTTTATTTCTGAAATATCACAAAAATGACAATTCACAATAATGTATTATTTCCGTTAGTATAAGGTTCTCTAAAAAAAAAAAAAAAACAGACAATTCCATTTAAAAATGTACTGTACATTTTAAAATATTAATTTATTTACATTCAGTCAACTATTAATAAAGTGTAAAAATTTGATTTATATTGGTATACTATTGTAACTACTGTACGTTTATTTTTATTTATACAGTTTAGTATAGATTTAACATAAATTAATTATGAACTTTATACTTAATATTAATAATCATCATTTTTGTAAACAATTGTATATTTTTCTAATTAGTTATGTTTATATTGTATATCATGCTGTTATACCAACAATTATTTAAATTGAAATAACTTATACTGTTAAACATGGTATTAGTAATAAGTAACTGACCATCATCGACTGTTAATGTTAAAACTATTTATATTTTCAAAACAATTAAAATTATGTTTTCCAATAACGTTTAATAATAATAATAATAATATGTTTTTAGTTGTCCATGTGGTCACTGCAATATCGTCCAGAAATCTTCAAATTAACGAATAACGGTTAATATCTTATATTTTCTATTTATTGGAGATTTTTAAAAGTTGGTGACTAATTTTATATTAATAAATATTCTAATTTAATGTCAATGTCAGTCTTACCATTAAATTTTAAATATCTAAACTAAACAAGAACACGTTTATTTGATTAAAAACCTATTTTTAAATAATCAGCGGCGCAAGCACGTATTTAGGGGGGCAAATGTACCCTGTTTCTCGAAGGTAGACATTTTTAATCCATTTGGGGAGCTGAAAATGTATATTGACATATTATTTGTTGTGTATTTATTGCATCAAAAATAAAATAAATTTATATTATATATTTTAATTATTATTATAACCTTCTATATAATGCAATTATTATTGCTCAAAAATATAAATTATTTTCATTTATTTGTCGGAAAAAATTATTAAAAATTTAAAAGGTACTTTACATTGACATTATTTTCAATTAACTCAGAAATAACAATTATAGGTAAAGCAGATTTTAAAGAAATTATCACTTTATTTTCAAATCTTCAATCTAGGAAAAAGTTATAAAATAATATATTTTTATATTATTTTAATTTAAGAATTTATAAAAATTTTTCTTTTTAAATCTAAGATATGAAAATGTAATACAAGATTCCTCATAAGTTTGTCTACTTTTATAAAAAAAAAAAAAATGTCCTTAAGGGGTATGCATACCGACCATTTCTAAGGAGTTCGGTATAGGCAATTTTCTAATGGTGTGCATGCGGGTCGTGTAAATGTGTGCGTAGTAAGTGATTATTAGTGTGGGTGACTGTGTATAAAATAAATAGTGGAGCACACCCGCACGTGCACGCACATGTCATTAACGGAACATTGTACACTCTAATTACAAATGTGAATTTTAGTGAAACACTAAAACTTAGTTTCGTATTTCCAATAATATAGCTTACTGAGTGACATTACAGTATGAACACCTATTATACAAATTGAAGAGAAGGAGTTTATCTAGGCTTGTATAGGAGTCGATTTTCGATATTTTATTTTCAATGTCCAATATTTAACTCTAAAACTTATGATATTTTACTTTTTGAATTTGAATTTTTGAGCTTAGTAATTACAAATATCAAAATTTGACTTCTATACAGGCACAGATTAACTTCTCTTCTACAATATTGATAATAGGTGTTTTTACTCTCAAACCACTTAATAAACCATATTATTGGAAATACAAAAGTACATTTTTATAGATTTTTTCAATACTATTCATACCCCTTAAGAAAATTAAACTAAATTTTTATGATCGTTTGAAATTCAAATTTTCACAACATTGGATATTCACTCGATTTCTCGTGTAGCGATTTTCTTATTTTGTTGTGATTCAAAAACGAATAACTGTAGATACATGAAAATTTCACTGAATGTTTATTTTATCAATTCTTATAATTGATAAAATTTTCAAAATATTTTGACTCTGAGCTGTTTACTATTTAATAATTTCATATTTCAATTTTTTTTATTTTTTTATTCTATGAATATTAATAAAATATTATCTGTTGGGCCAAATAGTGTAAACATTTAATACAAGGCTCCTGATATATTGTTACAATAGCAGTTGAAAAATAATAAAAATACACAGGCACAATTTTTTTTTATAAACATTTTAAGATCGAATTTTGTAAAAATTTATTTAATTTAAAATTGAATAATTATTTTGTAAATAAAAATGTATAAAATGTTCAAATTTTATATCTAAGGATCTCAAGTATGTAGTTAATTCTGTTACCAAAAAATCTAAAAAATACATAAGCACAGTTTATTTTTATAGTCATTTTAAGTTCAAATTTGGACGAAATTACGTATTAAAAAACCTAGAATAACTATTTTGTTGTGATTGTATAATATTCGTGGGTAGGTACTTGAAACTTCTAAAGTATACTACCTACTATATATCTATGATAGTATCACGGTTTGTCATTGATGTATAACGCGTTATAAGTACCTAATGGATATTGAGATATGGTTAATTTGGAATTTATTATAGGTACCTATTATAGATCAATTTTTTTTAATACCATAGATAAGTACCTTTTTTTTTTTTTCTGTTTTAACCGACGACGCCGCGGGATCTGCTTTCGCATTGCTTCCGCGGCGCCTCCATCGTTTATTGACGGTATCAAAAATTAATATATACATGGGAGGCAGACGGGACATCTGCCCAACTTACCCCGTTCAAGCATTTTAAGTTTTGCATTAACAATTAAGACTTCTTCCTGACCTTCTCGGGCCGACCGGAGTCCGCCGCCCTTGAATTCGCGTGCCTGTCATCCGATTGGCGAGCCGACCGGAGTCCCCGCTCTGGATGTTTCGTTCTCCATCAGGGCGGTCACACGTTCCCCTGTGCCCTTCGCAGGGCACCATAGATAAGTACCTATATAATATGTCTTATACCTATATTTATAGATAATTACAATAGAATAGAAGAATTAAGAAAAATGACACAAATTATAAATGGTTCATAGCTGATACATTGGTCAAGCTATGAACCATTTATAATTTGTGTAATTTTTTCTTAATTCTTCTATTCTATTGTAATTATCGAAAGATATGCCGGACGGAAAGGTCACGCACCTACTACCTACTGCCGTATACCTATAACGGAAGAGATCTTCAAGTCGGACGGGCTACAGGCTTGAGGACGACGGCCCTCAAACTCTCCTCAGCTCCGTTATGAACACACGGCAGTAAGTTTGCAATTCTTTCCCCTCGGCTCCACGCACGGATGCGCACGATCCTTATAAGATAAAAGATAACTAAATAATTTCTAGATAAATTATCTAAATAAGTCTCAACACTGGTTATATGACCACATTTCCATCAAAATTCTTAACTATTATGCATTTAGTTTTTCAGAACTTAAAAATGATTAAAGTCTTATAGTGAGACTTTAATAACTCATAATAATATTGTAAATGTAATTTGAAAACCTACATTATAAAACAAATACCTCGGGTATATTTTATTAAACAGGTTTATTCATTTATGCACAGAAATACACTTACCTAATACATAATAATATGTTACACAAATGGAATATATTATACATTATCTTATTAATATCTTCTGCACAGCAAGGTAACGGCGGAACGCTGCCGTGCCGGTCGTCATCGGTGGCGGCGGAGGAGGCAGCCAAAAATTTTCCGATGTTACAGCAGGAGGCGGAGGAGGCAGCCAAAAATGTTCTGAGGTTACAGCATGAAACGGAGGAGGTGGCCAAAAGTTTACTGAAGTTACTGCAGGAGGCGGAGGAGGCAGCCAAAAATGTTCTGAGGTTACAGCAAAAGACGGAGGAGGTGACCAAAAGTTTTCCGAAGTTACAGCAGGAGGCGGAGGAGGCAGCCAAAAATGTTCTGCGATTACAGCATGGGATGGAGGAGGTGGCCAAAAGTTTTCCGAGGTTACTTCAGAAGGTGGAGGTGGCGGCCAAAAGTTTTCCGAGGTTACTTCAGGAGGTGGAGGTGGCGGCCAAAAATTTTCCGAGGTTTCCGCAGGAGGCGGGCCTGCGGCGAGTGTAAAGGATGCGGACGTCGTCGGCGAGGTAGGTTTGTGGCATTGCGTTTTCAGAGTGTCCAGCTCGAAAAGGTTTTCTCCTGCCGACACATCATTTTCAGCGGCAGCCCCCGAGCTCGGCAACATTAACATTAGCATGTGGTTTATTCCAACGATATCTATCGAGTTTTTCATCACATCACCTACACGGGCACACGTCATTAGTACTCTATTATCTATTAACCGTTATTTTTCTATATTATATTACTTTCAAGAACCGAGACCTTTGTCTTCAGTACAAAAAAATATGTGCAATATATTTAATAAGTAATAATAATTTTGCAATATATTTAATTAGTAATAATAATTTTACAATGTTTTTTGTTTTAAATTAAGAGATGTTTATTGAAAGTATCTATTAATAATTTGTTTTTGGTATCTTTTTCCTGCTGTAAGTTCTGGATTAATTTGATTCACATTGTTATTTACTGGTAAATCATTGATTATGCCCAAATCAATATCTTCCCTTTCATCGATATTTACTAATGGTAATTTATTTGTTATACAAATATTATATGACACAAGCGTTAATAATACTAGCCGCCTTTGGTGGTGAGTAATGCAGAACTCTATGTTTAAGAAGACATCTGAAGCGCATTTTCAGCACACCATTGCAACGCTCGATTATTGACCTGGTTTTACAGAACCACTTATTGTACCGAGCTTCTGAACTATTTTCCTGTGGTTCATATATTGGGGTCATCAACCATGGTCTAAGCCCATACCCTGAATCACCAAGCATAAAATATGATGTTTGTCCAATGGAATGTAAATGTTGTAATAACTCTTGCACCAAACTTAAACGCCATATGTGACTATCATGAACACTTCCCGGGAACTTAGAGCATACATTCAATATTTTTAAGTCTGAGTCACATATCTATAATAATAATAAAATTAAATAAATATATGCATAATAATAATAATAATAATAAAAAATATTTAATACTTGTCATTAATTAACAAATATGAAAATAATTATCTAAGTCACCCTGTATACCGTAATGTAATAATTAAATTGAAGACTACTGGGTAGGGAAATGCCACTGGGTTAACACCTTATATTAAACATATTTAAAGACTCACTAGTTGAGTATTAATACTATGATAACCTTTTCGGTTGACATATATATGCTCTGGGTATAGTTCATCTTCTGAATTTGGAGGAACAATAGCTATGTGTGTTCCGTCTACAACTCCAACAATTCCAGGAATTGAATACTTGTCATAAAACCTGTAGGGAAATATTCAAACTAATAAGTAATAATTTAATGTCTTAAATTCATAAGCTTACAGAAACAAACTAATATTAATAAAAAGTAGTAAATATACCCAACTATGAGTTGAAATACAAACAAAATTATATTTTTTTTTCATTTTTCAGTTTTACAAAAATAATTTTTGATTTAATAAGTTAAACTTATTAGCTAAGAAATAAGAATACAAATAATCAACAATCGTATTGAAGTACATCCTAGTACTTAGGTACCAATTATAGTTAAATTTTACCTCATAGAAAAATGTTAGTTCTTTCATTAGAGGTGATCAATAAAACTTAAATGAAAATAAAAATTTGAAAATTATTTGTACAAGTTGTAGATTATTTGAATTAATATTTATGAAGATTTTTCTATTTAAATAATATATTAACTAGTCGACTCATATTAAAATGTAACTTACCCTCGACGAACGATATTGAGTTCTAACATATTAGCAGGAAAATGAATATACTTGTTCATAATCTGATAATTATTCAAAGCTTCAGTTACTTCTGTTAGACACCTGCTGACCGATGCTTGACTTAGTGCTGCACCTCTATGCTCACCTATATCCTGTTGGTAACTTCCACTTGCATAAAACCTCAAAGCTGTGAGTACCTAAGTATAAATATATAGTTTAATAAAACTAAAAATTAGGTACCCTTTAATGAATTATGATTGCTACAATGTTACCCATGTGGCTATGTAACATCTGAAATTTCCTTATTATAAAAATATAGTACCTAGGTAGTCACCAGCTATGGCCACCTTAAGCATTTTTCTAGACAAATCATACTATTAAGTTTTATTAGTTAATAATTGAGCTTTGAAATTTTTAATATGTAATCATCATAACAAGCATAATACTTATAATACAAATAAAATTTAGGTGAATATAAAAAACTTTTTGGAGTGATCTTTAGAGTACCTATTTCCTTTAGTTGGTGCTATTTAAGTAACCTAAATAAACAACTATATTTATATAGAAATAAAATAAACTGCAGTTATAGCAGGGGACTGGCCATTGGTCACCACTCCACCTATAGCCGTAAGTAATTGTACCTATCTTTTTAGCCCACCTTTCTTTGCACACTTAATGCCTTTGATGCTTTCATAAACGGTTTAACTGTTTCAGTCAGTTCATCAACGAGAACTTTGCTTAGTCGATATGTCCCCATAAATTGTCTATCACTTAAAACTGAAATCATAAAATCATATTTAAATTAGCAATAAACACTATTATGTACCTAACTACAATAAGTAATTATTATTTATAGATAAAATATCTTACCATCAAATGGATTTTCTTGCAACATATATCTTCGAGGCTCAGTGAACCATTCATCAAATATATTATTTTGCATCATATTAAATTGCATCATTACATCAATATCATCATTAGCCATTTTGACATTCAATAAGACACAATTTTATTCGTAAAATGTTAACCGATAGAAACTATGAAATCTAAATTTATATGTAAGATAATTATTATTATCGCGAGATACACGGAGAAAACGATCGAAACTAAGCTTTTCGCTTCAAAATACCAGTCGAAAAGAAAAATCGAATACTACGGTCGAAACGCCGATCGAAAACTGTTTGAGAATAGGGATTTTTGAATTGGTCGTAAATATATCCGCTTTCGACCAAATTTTGATCGAAAATCCTTTTCGATTGATTTGAGAATAGGCCCCCTGTCTACGTAGCTTGCAACAGTCGGGTTTTTCGGTGTTTGCTAAACGAACGGAAACGACTAATGTATTACACTGTTATGGGTATAGTCAGGTCGATATATTATTATATAACATTACTTTCCGTGGACTGCATCTCTGTATTTTTCAGCAGATCGGAGGTCAAACGGTTCAAATCTTTTTTAAGACAAGACACTTCCAATTTCAGGCTGTCGATCGATAGGCGCTGATCGTCGGCCGTCTGTTGAAAGGTATACATTGCGTCAGCCACGTGATGTTTCAACGCCAAACAATTCATTTCAACCACTTTAAAGTTATGCTGAAAATCAAATCAAAACCGTTTATCAGCACTGCGATATTATATGATTACATTCGATTGTTCCAAAGCCGTTCTTAGTTTCATACTTGTAGGTCCTCGAACGCCTGCTTTTCCACCACGTCCATATACAGTTCTAGAAAGTATGGAATTATATGAAAATAGTTTTAATTAAAAAATTATACTCAATATCATATGGAAAACTGACCTCCTATTGATTTTACGATCTTTGTGTTGTCGTTCAAGTTTTCATCGGGCATGGTCCGAAAACTTCCCGAATCCTCATCGGACGTGGTCCGAAAAATAACAGATTCCATATCGGACACGGTTCGAAAACTTACAGATTCCACACTGGACATCATGCTCCGACAACTTACAAATTCATCATCGGACACGGACCGAAAACTTTTCGATTCCGCATCGAAAAACTTATCGTTTTCGTCCTATTAATATAAATAGGTACTATATTATTATATATTCGCATTACTTGTAAATTTAAAATCATATCGAAGTTGAATTAATATTGTATTAACCTATTTAATGTGTAAAATTATCAGTAGGTCTATGGTTGAAGTTACTCATATTTATGATTTATAATATGTTGGTTATACTAAAAATGACAAATATTATAGAATTTAAACGTTTATTGTTATAATATAAATTATAAACATACATGATATTATTATCTATTATATTTTGTTTACCTCCAAGAAGTCTTCCATGTTTTTCATTCCATATCCATGGGTAGTTGAATTTTTTCTCCTTGACAATAGGAAAGACACTCCAGCTATACCGATGGAAGCAAAGGAAATTCCTATCAAAAATTCTTTCGAAAAATACATATTTTTACAGAAAATAGAGTTCGACGCGCGCGTACAACAAAATAATATTTTATTGTGAGTGTACTCTGTTTATAAGTAAACCGTAGTGATGTAAATAAATAACATTATAATATCGTGTTATATTTTGATATTTAAACAATTCAACCAGATAATAAATTATTATACAATATTATAGTTTAATTTATAAAGTTTTAGATTTTTATCGAACTGCGTTCACAAATTATCGTTATGAAAATCTGAATATGCATAAATTACGTCCATGCAGTGGCGAGCTGGCAATGGATGACGGGATGCAATCGCATCCCGGGTCCCAACTGAGTAGGGCCTCATGCCCCATATCCGGGCATTTGGAAAAATAATTTAAATAAACTGCTTGAGACTTTCTAAGCTTTCTGCAAGGTTGATTTGTATACCAGCCATACGAAATAAATAAATAAAAACAGACCCAAAGTAGGTAAATACGAAGATGTACAACAATATATTTTATTATCTACAATATCTATGGGTAATTGGTATACATATACTTTTAAGTGAAGAATGCGCTCTCGTGCATGAATAGTAGATATTATCTACAGTTGAGATGACAGAGCTCGTGACTCGTATAATTGTATGTGGAATTTGGAGTTTATAGGTGCATGCAGATAGTGAGTAAGTACTCTCTGTATTGCCTTTATATGACTTCTTTCGTGAAAATTAAAATCTGACAAATTGGTATCCTTAATCCGTATCCCCCTTAAGTTCATACAATATTCTATAACCAAAAAGTACTTGCTAGACTTAATTTAATAAGTCCGACAGCTACACCGGTTTTTAAGTTTTATCTTATAATTTTTCAATCGTGTGTTTTTATTTTGGCGATGAGCTTTAAGAGGCATTCGAGTATTGAAAATTCTTCGACTGAGGGTGATTTATGCTAGCAAATTGGATCTCGTTAATATTTTTATTTTTAGGATGTGAGAGGGGTCAAAAGTATAAATTCCAAATTCTTTTTAAAATAACCGAGATAAACAAAAAAATAATAAATTGAAGAAAAATAGAAATTTTTGCTTGAAATCAGTTATCAACTACAAATTTCGTTTTTATGCAGCTATGATAAAATGTTGAAATAAGGGTTAAATAAGCTTGAAGATTTATATCGAGATCCCACATAAGTTTTTCTTATTGTAATTGAATATACTACAGCCCCCTCCAACATTTTAGCCCTATTTGCGCCACTGGTCATTAGGTATTCTGTTTATAGAACAATTATATTTTTTTTGAGACAACAGAAATCATAGATAGTATACTTCACGTAAGACAAAATGTATGCGAAATGTCGGGAAAATAAATTCAATGTAGGCCATAAGTAATTTCATATTAGAAGTTCAAAAGTAATGAACATATAAAAATTAAAGGCACAATTTTATGCAAACATTATCAAATTATTTTGTACTTAAAAATGTTTATAATGTTCAATTTTTATAGCCAAGAACTAAAAGTTCAAAACAAGATTAAAATATTTATAAATAATAAAGTAAAGCATATATACAAAGATTTTTCTGTATTTTATTTTATTATATTTATAAAATTATTAAAACCGATATAATGTTTATCGTAAACGTATATATAAATTCTTATCTAGTATTTAACTATTAAATAATGACGATAATGACATTTTAGGCCCCACAAATTTACTCTGCCCTGGGCCCAGCAAATCGTCCGGACGGCCCTGTATACCTAGACTGACATACCGTCTCCGCTCAGAATCGTTTTTCTTATACAATGATATTTTATCATTGAATTCAAATTTAATACCATCCATTATACAGTGACCCACTTGTAACCTACTGTACAGCAGAGCACCTTTTTTTTCTTTTTTTTTTTTATTAAGAACTTTCAGCATAAACTAATAAACTATTATAGTTCAACAATTACAATATATTATGATAATTCAATATGGTATTCTAGTTTTATGTACAACAAATTACATATTATGTCCATTGTTCATTGATGATGCATCTCACATGTGACTAGTTAACTACCTACTATATGTTCTATAATTATACCTTCAGTGCCCTGTCAATTACGCGTGTATCAGACTGCTCGTTTTTCGTGAAAAATTGTTTTATAGATTTGATATTTTGATATAAATGTTCTCTTTTTTATAAAATAATATATTATACAATTTTAAATGTTACAGTAAGTATTACACTAGTACGGACTGTACTGCAATGTATTGAAATCGCAATTATAGTCTATACAGTTAAAATATAGACAATTGTGTTATGGACGTCTCCGGTCTCCACAACTCAAATAGAAGGTACCTACTTATAAATAAAACTAATACTTGTTTTTTTAGTTATCTATCACCTTTTCTGTCTAAATACCTACTTATTATTATTATAATCAAGAAAAATAGAAACTTGTAGGTTTATAGGAAATAAACAGAATTTTACAGAAGTTTTTCGAGGTGCTTACTGCTTAGTGTAGGTAACTCAGGTACTCTAATATAATAGCGGAACATATTCACATGCAGTAGGCCCAATGGCGCAAATAGGTGGTTGGCTCAGCCCCCTCAAAATCACTCAAAGCCCCCTCCAAAAAAATAATATAATATATATTTAACTTTAAAAATAATTTTTGTTGCTCGAGCTCCCCCCCCCCTAAATATTTTTCATATTTGCGCTACTGAGTAGGCCGTAGTGGCTAGCTCGGTCTCAAACATGTTTGTTCAACGAATTTCAATGAGTGGCCGTGTGACAATATTATGTTCGTTCACAAAATATGCTTGCTTAAAAGTAAACTATATATTATAATTTAGAACTAGGTGTAATATAATATTAACGTTAACACTTAAGGGGATTCGATACCGTGATTTTCTGTTTTTGTCTAACACGCGTGCGACATAGTATTTTAGAAGTGTTTTTTGCCAAACATACTAATTTATCTAATCAAGCGATAAGAATTTTGAAAACAGATTTGAATTTGTCGTCAAGTCTACTTGAAATTGACTTTCCCACATATTTGATATTATCCCCCAAATTCCTAAAAATGTCATATTAAAAAAGAGTATTTCAAAATTGTTATATTTCAATTTTCGGAGAAGTTAAAATCAAAAAATCAAAAATGTGGGAAAGTCGATTTCAAGTAGACTTGACGACAAATTCAAAGCTGTTTTTAGAATTCTTATCGCTTCATTAGATCAATTGGTATGTTTGGCAAAAAACAAGTCTAAAATACTATGTCGCGTGTGTGTTAGACAAAAACAGGAAATCGTGGTATCGAATCCCCTTAACAGGTATAACTTATAACTGTATAAGGATATAACATACCTGATACAATATATAGGTACATAAATAGTGGTTAAACAGTCATAACAATACCTAGGTACCAAATTAACATTTTCCAAAGGGGTTTTCTTTTTTAACGTAAGATATTATATTTTATAAATCAAATTTTTATTTATTTTTGAACATTACAATACTAAAGTCTTACAAAAAACTTTATAGATAAGTACCTACCTATACTTACCTACCTATACTTACCTCATTAAAAATGTATTTGTAAAATTATAATAGTTAATGCATTATAATAAGTAATAATTTACGTATATATTTATTTTTAATGTGTGATCTATATTATGTTAACTTTACCTACCTTTACAATATATTATTTCATGACAAAATACCTTAATGGCTTAATATATTATATTTGGACTTGGGAGTTCGGAAGCGTTCCACTCTATTATTTTCATGTTATTATTTATTTATTTTATGAATATTAAGCTTAATATATTGACATATTATAATTCAGCTTCTGCAACAGATGATTGATGACCCAATACCTAAACAAATATAGGTATATATAGGTTATAGCCTTATAATACAGGTATTATAAGTAACTATAGGTAGTCAGTAGGTAATAGGTATCTACAAAAAATAATGTGTTATATCCACCATTTAATTGTGGAAAAAACAATTTAAACACATAGTTTCTATTCAGATAACTTTTATGCTAGAAATTATAAGAAAATCAATTTTAAAAACTATAACTGTAAAAATGGCTTCGTTTTATAAATAGCGGTAATTAGAAATAAACGTCTCGTGTTTTAAACACACGTTTGCAGTCACGTTGCACCAGGACCAGGTGTAATATATTTATATATATATAGTGTATATACCTACTATAGAACATTAGTATACTACGTATATATTATATACATTATATTATATTAATTTTGTATATATATATATATGTACATATATATATATATGTACATAATTTTATAATAGGTACCTATATCGTACCTGTTATATACTTGCAGTACAATTTAATGTATATATGTATATCTTAAAATTTAAATACCTATACTATTTTGTATTGGACGCTGTAATGTTGAAGGTCGCCGGAGATAAGGAAGGCGTGTATTGCATAATTGGTAGATATGGCCCGAGTCGACGACCACTTGCAGTCTACGCTCCACGCCGTCTAGACGTCCGGTGCTCGCTTGCTCAGCCAACGAACCCGTAGGTCGTCGCCGGAACTCAAATATCATGGACAAGTTGAAGACCGGATGGTTCAGCGAACTCACGGACCTGTTGCCGGGCAGAAGTTTTTCCATGGAAGTGGAACAGGTCTTGCACCAGGAACAGTCCAAGTACCAGGAGATATTAGTGTTGAAAACGTGAGTAACTGCCTGTTTAATATTATAATATTTACTTCATGTTACTTATACGCAGTTATACCTATATGGCTATATACATATAATATGTAACATGATATAATATTACAACAACGATCTATATTTCAGTGTATTTATTATTATATTGTACAGGTTAGTTCTGTAGATCGTACCTATAATAAACAGTGGTGGTCAAATGATTTTATCGTGGCGGAGGAGGGGTGAGATTTTTTAACGCGTGCACTTTGATCATTAAAAACATAATTTAAGGATAGCCATAATATTATACTATCCTTTAAAGTTAAATGACGTGTTTCATAGGTTTTTATAGGTACAATTATCTAATAGCTGTTTATAAATTAAAATATTGATAACGGTTGTAATTAAATTACCAAATTTAAGGTCATTTAGGGTAAAAGATAATACATAAATGGTATTATAAATATTGAAAAAACCATAAGGGAAATATCATACCTCTCATATATACCATACCAACCCCATCACTAATGTTTAATTGCCCTTACACAGTTACACCTAAATCGAATGACAATTGTATTTTAATAATTTTAATCATCGGCATAAGTTTATCCACTAGTTATTTTATATTATAATACTAAACATTTTCCAAAAATGTTAACGATTATTGTTGCTGTCGTATTATAATATTTTAAATTATGCACTTGAAAAATAAGTAGGTACACTATTAAAACATAACACTCATTATTTCAAAAACTATATGAATTTTAAGTCTTATTTTCCTATAAAAACAGTAATTTTGTTCCTATTTTGTATTTGTTGATGACAGCAAGCATTTGCAATTTCTTATTCCAAAGAAGAATATGTCTTGTATAGTACCTATGTCCTAAAATCAAATTTGAGACTAGTAGTTAATGAGTTATAACTAAAACATTTATAAGTATTTAAAATTTAGATGAGTGATGTGGAGTGAAGTGGTACATGGCCACAGGGGTATCTACCCCGCCAAATGTTTGTTAACTACTCAGCTCATTTAAACTCTAAATATAATATAATATATATAACTAACTACTTGACGAAATTTGATTTTTATAGATCTAATTACTCCGTATAAATGTATAGGTATGCTTCGGAATATGAAATTAAAAATGTATGCTGTTACTAAAAATAAGGGTAAAAATTTTTTTAAAAATGATAATGATAAATGTACATTTTACCCGGAAATGTTGTTTTGTCTCGACTTAGAATTTTGTAAAAGAAATATTTTCAAAAAATCGATGTTTTCTAAAATAACGAGTGTCTTACGTTAAATGGATCAGTCCGTATATAGTGGATACTCCGATACTGTTTATTATTCGTTTTAAATAAACTATACGCGAAGTCGATTATTGAGTGTGAAATGTAACTAATTATAGCAGTAGCCAGTAGGTGAGCGTGTTTACGTGTCTGGCCACTCTGGCAATAGACAAACTTACGAATTTAAATAAGATAAAAACAAATTTTTAGAATTTTATTATGTAACTAGTAGAGGAATTGATTTAATAAACTTATCAACAAATTACTCTTGGCTGGCTCTGTGAAATAATTTAAAACTTCTAAACACACCTATATGCCCCAAAGTAGATATACCATTATAATATAATATAATAATCTATTAATATATTATAACATGGTGGTTGACTGCATATTATATACTGCATACTACCTACTTTAGTTTTATTCCGCTACATAAAACCTTGAAAATGTTTTATAAAACATAGTATAATATATATTGTATTTTAACACAACCCCTATCAGCTCATTGGAAATTACTGTGTGGCTACTGCAAATTGTATACTAAAATTGTACAATATTATTCAGTTTCCCATAAAAAATCTCATAATCGGTTAATAGTTACGACACCACACGCGTGTACTTATATTTTATATTCTTACATCGTAGACATACACTACATACATATTATAAGGCAGAAACCTAATTGTTATCGTGAGAATTTTTTACATTTATGAAAAAACGCATATTTATAATATGTATGTATTCACAATAAATTGTTAAGAATGAAAAAAAAATAAGGACAGATTAGTGAAATATACTGGACTAGGTAGTTTTTAAATTTTATTTTCATAAATGTATTTATTACAATAATTTACTATTTAAACAATAATTAACAGACTTAAGAGGATGCTTCCCATGCGTTTGTTCTCTACGTCTTACAAAAGTAATTTGACGTTCACTAATTTCAATAGTATGTTTTTAGTCTTGATATTGAGAGTGAATTGACCTATTATTAAGCTTCTTTGTAAAATCATTATCTGTTTGCTTTAGCGTCGGAAATTTTTAATCGGATATTTTAATTCTCAAGCAAGATATGGGTACTTATGTGAAATATCACAAATTAAAATGCTCAAATCTCGCTTGAAAATTAAAATATCGAATAAAAGCCGACGCTCAGATAATGTCATTAAAGTTTGATGATATGACAATTCACTCTAATAGCAATACTAACAGCACACTATTAAAAATAGTGAACGAAAATTTGTTATAGTCTACGTGTGTAGTAAGAAGGACACAACAAATGCATGGGTATTATCATAGAATACTATGTATTCTATATAGTATGAATGTATGATGTTAGTATGTTACATATTATTATGACAAATATTATATTATACAAAAGAAATTAAGAGATAAAATTGTTTAATCTAATGGAATAAAGTGGAAGGTTCAGCCGCATACCATGGTATGCAGCATCTCGCACATATCTATCTCAACATTAATAGTCCTCAAAAGATAAGTATTCCTGGGTGGAAGGTATCATTATTAGTTTTTACATCTAAGTACCTATACTACATCTAGTATTCTATTTAGTATATATAACTTAATTTTACCTTTAATGCAGATAATATTATCATAAGAACAAATTAAATCCCATATATGTCAGATGCATATCGTCCAGTAGGTATATACCTATAGCGCCCTATAGGTACCTACTAATTTGCCCTCCCTCAAAATAGAAAACTACCATTGGAAATAATTATAT
The DNA here is from genome assembly GCA_949089665.1 of Macrosiphum euphorbiae. Taxonomy (NCBI): domain Eukaryota; kingdom Metazoa; phylum Arthropoda; class Insecta; order Hemiptera; family Aphididae; genus Macrosiphum; species Macrosiphum euphorbiae. The sequence continues at coordinate 24,539,414 of CARXXK010000005.1, read as the reverse complement.
GCTATAGAGTATAGACAGATACAGACGTCGTATAGTACACTTGTAATAATAGATATACGGATTATCATTAATCGTTAAAAAACACTCTTTGATTGTTCATACATGTTGATAGGCAATAGACAATTAGACAATATATATGTATTAACTGCGATATTTCTAATCTATATGTATCAAATTAATTGATATAGGCGTATAAGATATTCTAAGTGGAATGCTATACTGCTGTAGTGCTGTACACGATATACCATCAAAACTAAAACTAATTGGGACATAATATTTTGTAATAATGTACTGAATAGATAGGTACGTAATATTTTTTTCTGCGGTTTTAACAATGCTATAATATTAAAACTAATTTGAGATGCATGGGTGCCCAGATTTAAGAGACGTTAGTATAATATTTTTTTTTGTTCTGCACTTATAAATACAATATGAAGTACATTATTTTATAAAGTAGATGGAGATAATTAATAATGGGTACCTATTAAATACCATGATAGTAAATAGTGTATTTCCATCACAATCTCGGGTTACGTTAATGTGTTACCATATCGATATACTGATCAACCGGCGATCTCATTGTCCCATACCCCCATCTTCACTTGGTTATCCAATTGGCCAGTTTATAGCAATTTAGGAACATAATAAATATAAATAGACTATACCAATTACTAACAATTAGTGTGTTATAAATTATTATAATATACAATATTGTTTCGACTTGATCAAAAAGAACTTAAAGAACTTGATTATTTTAAAGACCACTTAATTTATAAAAGAAAAACACATATATGAAATATATATTAGGTATTGGCAAAAGGTTAAAACTTTATAAGGTCATTATTTATAAAACCAATCTGTAGTACAAAGTTTGCCAAATCTCAATATTAAACCACGATAGAAACTCTAAATCGTTAGTAGCCTACTTGTATATAATAATGTTTACAATTAATTAACCACTTGAGACTTGCTGAGTGGTGTGTAATCTTAATTTCTTAAGTCAAAATTGACGTTTATTGATTGATAATAATACACTATTGGTGATAAAAAAAAATTGATTAATAACATATTTTTTTATTAATTAAGATTTAAAAACAAGGAATAAAACGTTTGATTGTGAAAGTAAAATTATATATTATATAATGTAGGTATTATAGGTACACAGGTATAAGGTATATTGGAGATTACCTATATATTGATACAAGTGAATAAAAAAAATTTAAGATAAGATTTGATTAATTTAAATAGCAATTACTAATTATTGATTATTTTAACGTTCTAGCTTTGAACATAAAACATATATATTTCATATTTTGATTAACTTGCGAATATGTTTTGCAGTTTATTCGTTAATTCGTTTCGTATAATATAATAGGTACTATGCTACGTTGGCGTGGTGTTGACGTGGTTATTTGGGATTTAGTCGGGGGTGGTAGTTCGTATAAATAGGTACCTAGTAGTCACATTCTCAGATATTTAATAATAGTTCCACCTGCATACAAAACGTGTATATTAATTATGAAATAAATGTATAATACTTTAATAATCGATTCAAAATGCAGAAATAATTGACCTAATTTAGTCGGGATGCTATAACATGAGTTACATTGTACGTTTGCACTTATAACCACAACCCCCCACACACCCGTTATCTGACACCTGAGTATAATGTACTGCTATATCGGCCCACCGGTAGTAATATAATATTCGGTACCTAGGTACCTACTATAATTTTGTCTCTTAATAATTTAAATAATTGGTTTGTCAAAAGGAAATCGCACGGCGTCGTACTGGTACTCGATGGCATGATTCAATGCACGGAGTTCGATGAGTATTCTTATCAAGAAATGATTTCATTTTTGCCATTATTCAGTCACCCAAAACCACAAAGGGTTGGTATATTCTTATGATAAATTCAAAATGTGTACACAATTTGAAATTTCGCATTTCCGTGCCTATATCCGTCGGTTGTCCTAAACCTTCATATCATATATTATCTTTCGTGGACAGGTGCTCATCGTGGGCGGCGGCGATGGCGGGGTCGCTAGGGAAGTAGCCAAACACCCATTGGTCGAAACCATTGACCAAGTGGAAATCGACGACCGCGTTATCGAACTGTCCAAGATATATTTACCGTTCATGGCCGAAGGATTCAACAGCCCCAAAGTCAACCTGCACGTAGCTGACGGATTCAAATTCATGGAAGAACACTTTCAGTACTACGACGTCATTATAACTGACTCTTCTGATCCAATTGGTACTTTATATAATTATTCAATTAATATGCATGAAAACGATCTCCTTTATTTACAAATTTGAAGGGCCTGCATGTTTATAAAATAATAGATATAGACACAGCCAATATTTTCAGGTACCTGAGATTTCACATCATTTTAATTATTATATTTAAATTGCCAATGCAACTACTGAAGAAAAAAATAAATATAAATTAATTAATAATATTATTGTAATTATTAAATAATCAGTAAAATTAATTTGTCCATGCTTTTCTCTCGATTTCATTAACGTTAAAAATAAATAGCATTTGTAGTCTATACTATGTAGATCCATTAAATGACTCGGTTGAAAAATAACTTTCCGTTTATGATTTCTGAATATTTAGTGCTAATTATTTTCCGCAATTCTGTTTTAAGATACTGAATCTGAAAGTTCAACCAAATGCGCTATTGTGCCTCAATATAAAAATGTTAATAACTACATTTTTGAAACCATCGTTTTTTGACGCCTAATATTATAAAACAATTAGATTCTGACCATCGTTCTCTAACATTACATCATCGTAATCAATTTTTATCCGTTTTTTTGGTAAAATTTTCAATGATGAAAGAGCGACAATTTTTTCAATTACTTTCAGATTCAGAGCCTAAAAAATACATTAAGAGAACGTCACAGTCACACCCACATGTGTGGTCTCCGTCTTACATAAAGATAAAACGCGTTTACGCAGTCTGAGTAAAAATCGCTCAAATTTGGTTCTAGAGTAAAAATACCTATTATAAAATTCAATTGTGGTAATATTTGTGATGCTAAGTTGTTGCGTTTTTTCCATCATACCTAATATAACGTTTGGAGATAGAACAAATTCCAAATTTTTTTAAATACCTTTAACTTTTCAAAATTTTAATTTTTAAAAAAAAACTCAACGACTTGCCCTCAGAAATATTGTCACAATTCAGTTTCATACTGGGTATTTTTACTCTAGAACCAAATTTGAGCAATTTCTACTCAGACTGCGCGAACGCGTTTTGTCCGTGTCGTTACGTGCAATGTAAGACGGAGACAACACATGAGGGTGGACGAGCTCTTAAAAATAATAATCGTTGAAATTAATACTTATTATAATATTTACGACACATCTAACTAAATTTTGATTAGTCGAAAAGGAAAAAATAATATATTATGATGTTATGCGTATGTTAGGTACCCATTTACGTTTTTGATTTTTTCCCATAAATATCATATATTTATAATCGAGGAATTTTTCATATCGTTCATGCATTTGTTTTTTTTTCGTTTCATATATATATAGGACCAGCTGTTTCGCTATTCCAAAAGTCGTACTTTGAGTTAATGAAACGAGCACTGAGGCCCGGCGGCATCGTGTGTTCACAAGCCGATACTTTCTGGGGACATTTGAAAAACGCAGCGTCGATGCGCAACCATTGTAAAGCTGTATTCGCCAAGGCGGCGTACGCAACGTCTTACGTGTCCACTTACCCAGCGGGTCAGATCGGTTTCGCACTCGGCAGTCTTGACGAGGTATGTACCTGTGGATATTGCAGTGATAATAACAATATGAATATTGGAATGTTAGTAATACAAATAATAATAATAATAATTATATTTCCCCGACGTGTATGGTGTAGCCGTGTAGGTATACTGTATTTAGGCACGTCTATACACGTCTATATGGATTTATCATTTATGAATAAGTAATATTATTATCGTGGTAATAATTATAATATTAATAAGTAATAATAATATAATTATATTATGTAAAATATAAAATAATTATTATGTTACGTCGATAACCGCATGAATCGAAATAATGTGTGAATTTTGAACTCTGTTACTTTGGTTTTATTATATTGTGATCATCTTATCACCTGTTATCGACCAACAAGATTAATGTGCATTTTAATTTTTAGGTATAGCAGTATAGATAGGTAGTAGCATGTACTATAGTTGGGAGTTGATGTATTTTTAATCACACGAAGATTACAGGGATATTTCAGTAATACGCATATGACACATTATACATAAGTACATAACATATTTTATACATTTATAATACCTACGACTATGGGATTTGACAAATTTCTAAAACCTTTTCTGTTTAATATTAACGAAATTACTATACCTACATTGAATTAACATATGTGTCCGTTTAATAGTTTAGGTAATTGTCATGTTTAGGTATTAGGTATACTACATACCGTACACAGTATAATACCTAACCTAACCTATATATCTACAGTGTGAATGTGTGATTCACGAAGCATGCTCAACCCCATGTTTTCTTTTAATGATGAGTTTATTCAAATTTTGATTTTTGGAATTTTTAAGTACATACAATTATTAACGACCACATCTTTAAATTCTTGACATTTTTGTACTACAAATTCCAACCCAGTAGTTTCGAAGTTTTTAAAATATTTATTTCCCGAGGATAATAGTGTTTAAAAATGGTATAAAAAAATTATGAAATATAATATGTAATATTTTATCTAGTGCCTATTTATCATACTTTTTAAAAATTAATAATGTTGATAGGTGTTATTGTGTTAATATTCATTACTGACATTTTCAAATTACCATATAGCCATATACCCCCCGTATATTACAGACCATTATCATGTATCTTTAATAATTATCCTTACCTAGTAGGTACGCAAAGTTAAATAGCTAAATAAATTACTCGTTTGAATTTTCGTTTTGATACGTCAACATTTTCGTAACAATTATCTGCTTTAATAATTCACATAGGTAGTAGAAAAGAGGTTTCACATTTTAATATTAAAATGTATATCTTCGCGGTACAGTCCTTAAGTAGTAGAAACAAATCTCAAGAATTTGAAAATATATATTCTTTATAGAGTACCTACAGGTATTTAAAAACTGCATAAGACAGGTTTGAAAAAAGGAGGAATATTGAGCATACATGGTGAATTGCTCTGTATATATTATACAATAATACAATATATAGGTACATACTATCAAGTGTATACACCATAGGTACATAAAACATGTTTATTTTAAGAGAACGGTTTGTTATCGTTGATAGATTTGTATGTATCGACACACATTTTCTGGTACGAAGGTACGTTAAAAAATGTCAGGTTTATTAGATTGAGTTTTAAATATTACAATATTTTATACCAAATACGTACACGCGTCTATTATAGTACATTAGTACCTATAATATTATTAATATATTACTATATCGTAAAATTAAAATATTAATTAAAACATCTCAGCACCCCTCGCAGATTATATTATAGGTAAACAATGAACATCATACAATTTGATAATGCACATTACCTATGGTCGATTAACTCTGGCAACAATTGACATTGACCTAGACACCTCAAAAAACCTCAACGAAGGCCTTTCTATGTGTCGGTTTCTGTAGTGAAAAGTGAATAATTGTTACCTATACACATACTGCAAGAAGGAAGTCATTCAAAGTGTCTATTGAATATATTATATACCTAAATAGTAAATGATATATAGAAATAAATATAAGTAAAATCCTAATTGCGCATTACTATACCCTACGTTTATTCGCTCATTATTCTAATTTGATTTAATTTTGAATACACTATAGGTTTCTAAATAATACCTATACATATATAGGTAATTGCCTCGGTAGGGACTACAGTTTAAATTGTGGATTTGTGTCGTTGGATACTTGTATCTGTAGTAGATAAGCGTGTCAAGTACCTACTTAAATGAATACACTCAAGCAAATAGGTAATTCATAATTTTAATGTGTTCGAAAAATGTGTATAGGCACTCGGTATTCCTACAATCGTAGATACGCGTTCTCGACTCCACTGAACTGCTAACGATTTGTGTTTTACTGTATTCGTACGATAGATATAGGCCATCATATGTTTACTAGTTACTATAGGGAGGCGTTTAATTCGGGTTTCTCTTTTCGTTTTGCAGAATACAGACTTCAAGAATCCCGTGTACCAGTTGACTGACAAACAACGAAAAGACATGAAGCTACGTTACTACACCACCGACATTCACAAAGCGGCCTTTGCACTGCCCGCTTTTGTCGTCGATGCTCTCGACGAGGCGGACGCCGCCGAAAACAATTCGTAATAATTTATAATATTACGCGAGCACCTACCCTATATATTATTATTATATAAAAATATATGGTGTGTCAGGCGAGGCTCATATTAATTATTGTCATTTGTCACATCGTGTTACAATTTTATTGATATATAATATTATTGTTACATAATATGCTTATACGATTTAAATAAAAAACATCTATTTATTTGCACATTATCGTTTCAGTTATTACAGCTAATTTTTAGCTATTATATCGCTACCTACTCAACATAAGTACTAAGTAGGTACTGGATGAAGAAAAATATAATGTATGTAGGTATATATTATTCATTGTTGTAACAAATATTTATATAGTATGAAATATAAATATATGCCCCCCCCCCCCCAAGACATCATAAACTACCTATAAACAATAATTTCTTCAGAAATCTGTATAGAAGTTCAGAGTGTTTATAGGTAATAACGGTCTACAAATTTTACTATTGGATACATATTTTTCCCTCTGTATAAGCCCAAGTGGGTAAATAGTTACGAGTAGAATTTTTGGACCAAAAGGATATTACCCCCCTCCCCTCTTCTAGGCGATAAATCAAATCTACTACTGACTTTTCTGTAACATTGTGACAAATGTACACGACACAGTAATTTTAATGATACCATCTATAAGGCGGTACGTACTGGATACGTACTTCGTACTTAGTTTATAGCAATAACAAGATTAAATTATTTTAGACAACTTGCCTAAAGTTGAATTTTATATTAGAATAAAATGACTTGCGTTATAATAAAATATTGATTTGAATATGTTAAGGTTGTAATTTAAGACTAGTAACAGAAGTATTCTTTATAAATATCATGCTGATGAGTGATAATTTTCTCACATCAAAAAAATAATATAATAAACACCACAAACCGTAGGCTTGTAGACTCTTGGTTCTGGGTGTGCACATTAAAAATTGGGGCCTTCAAGAATTTTGAACCATTAATACAGGCAATTGTTTTACTATTCTTACAGTGAAAATGTATCAAAAACTCTATCTAAATAAAAAGAATTGCATGTAAGCTAAGTTATGTAGAAAATATAAAAAAAATTGGTAGTAGGCATACTATTTTTTTTGTTGAGAAATTATTCAAATTTCCAGTGAACAACTACAACACAGCCGTCAGCCGGTCTCTTTTTTATGGAAAAACAAAGTTTTTGTTGTTTCATATTATTGGCAACTTTCATTAGCGGTAAAATTTATCATTAGCTCTGCGCTTTTGATACTCTGTTTTAATATTTTTTGTAGAACTCATTTTAAGTAAAGCTTCAAAAGCTGAATACTTAAGGTAATAAAATTAATTAAATACAGAATACCACACACAAAAAAAATATCAAAAACAAACCAATCCATTGGGATTTTTATTTAATAAAAAGGGTTTTGGGTGAAATACCCCTCCCCTGTACCAACGCCTATGCCACAAATTGATTAACAAAAGTGTACATTATTTAAACTTACTTTTACAAATTTAAATTGTGTGATACTATTGTTTGAAATTGATTGTTCTTTTATAAACAAACAATTACAAAGTTCCAGAAAATGTATACCTTACCTCTGACCTAAAGGTATAGTATAATTGTGGAGAAAAAATCTATTATATAAAACACGACAGCATTCACACAACTCGGAATAGTAAAAGTTGAAGAAATATTCTTATTACTATACCTTTTGTTTGCATAATGAAAATATATTTCATTAAAATATGTTTGTATAAAAGTTATAAACGTAATTTCATACAACAGATTACAATTTTAGGATGTTTGAATGATTCTTATTTTATGTAGAAATATATAGCTTATGAACAATTTAAATTATGCAATAGTATGATTAATCTGTCTTCGGTATATATATTTACAGATTTATTTTCTATTGATAAAAATAAATTTTAAATTTATGTTGTTTCGATAGATTACTCGGAACTAAAACCAAATACTTTCAGATTTCCAGTATCTCTTTTCCTGTCAAATTGTTCTTTATCATCACATGCAAATGCCAATAAATACTGTTTTGGATGCCATGCCACAGTGAATGTTGCTGCTTCAATTGGTATATCAGTAATCTTAATTAAAAAATATCACAATAAAAAATAACAATAAAACTGCAAAAATCATGACAGATTTAAATATAATAACTATCTAAAATCTTACTTTTTCTCCTGTTGTAACATCTGCAATGTCCACATACAAATCTTCACTACCTGATGCCAACATTTTACCATCATAGGAAAAACTTAAAGCTCGAACTGGCCAATCCAATCTACATTTTTAAGAAAAAAAACAATTTATTCCAATAATTAAGCAATAGTTAAATATGATTATTTTAACTGATTTATTAACTACATAGAAATTAAATTAAAATAATATATTAAGACCACAATTTAATAGGGGAACCGTTATATTATTATCTGAATTGTTCTCTTTGGGAATATTTTCAGCTTAAATAAAAGAAGATTAAAAGGCTAAAGGGCAACAATATACTACTTTAAGAGCATTTCATTTTATAAAGGTTACCTGGTGTAAGTCTGTACACAAGCCAAATTCTCAAGGTCCCACAAAGACACAGAAGCATCTGCCGAGCCAACAGCAAAATAATGGCCACTTGGTGCAAATTCTATACAAATGCATGTACCCGGATGAGCTTTAACCACATGCCGCTGAACTAAGTCTGGGAAACTGTAATCAGATTTAGAAACATATAATTTAGAAATTAATTACAAAAAAACAGATAATTAGTTGTCAGATTAATATTTTTACCTTAACACATAAACACATCCTAGACCATTTGTCAAGAAAAACAAATCGCTTTCATTGTTCCATGACATTTCGTTCACTTCAAAATTGAACTGTTGCTCACTAATTGGTTTAAGGGTGCGCATATCGATGAAAGTTATCAAGTCCTCTTTATTTCCAACAGCAATTGTATGTCCATCAGGAGACCACGTGATGTTTATATTTTCTCCTATATACAAAAACAAGTGTGTTATTACCTATTGGGAATGGATTAGATGGAAAAGATTTTCTAGCTATGTACCTTTGGTCAAAATAGTATTCGAACATTTCTGGTGTCTCACATCCCATACTTTGACCGTTTTGTCACCGCTGGCTGTACTCAGTAAATCTGGGTTAGACTTATGCCAACACAACTGATCCACGCTACCACTGTGTCCTTTATATGTGTATTCCTTGTTCTATACATAAATCAAAAGTTAAAAATAAATGAAAATATACATTTTTTTTGAAAGGCATCAAAGCAAAATGTTATTGAACATACTATTGTAATATTATGGCAATTGACAATGTTGATAAATTAACATTTATCAACATTGTTTTTAGACTTTTATCTAAAATAAGGATGCCTGTTCATACTTTTTTTTTGACATAATATAAATAACAATTAAATAACAATGTCTTTAAAAGTTAATTTAAAGATTATAAAAGTACATTTTGAGAGTATTTTTTCCCATTAAATTATAGGAAACTATATTTTTCTTATTATACAAAATATGACTTAAAAATTATAGGTATCACAAAACCAATATTCTCTAAGGCAGTCTCCCAATATGCAGTAAACCAAAAGTATATGTGGTCTACCAATCAGCAGTGGTAATAATACGAGTATAGTATCCTGTCTACAAAAAAAATTGTATTAAATTCAGTGATTTTACATAAAATAAATAATCATAATAAAATTTTAATTATGTAGATAAAATAAATAAAAACATTTATATAGGTATATAATAATCATTAATAACTGAGCAATATTTAACTATAGATTCTTCCGATAAAAATATACTATATAATTATTTAAAGTTATTATAATCTGCTATAATAATAGTCTAACCTTTTGCTTTGACACCCATTAAGATGTTATAATAAATATTTAAATCACATACCTAGATTATCACGAGTTTCCCTATAACTAATCTAATAATATAGTCAAATATAATTAGCATTTAATGAGCATTTTGAATATAAATACATTGATTGACCCAAAAATAAAACTTAGACAACAATATTAATAAAAAAAAGCACAATGTTAACTAATATCTTATTCAACTATATAGATTCCATATGAAAATATTATTTATAAGTTATAAATAAATATATGCATTTTGTTTATATTATAAAATATAAATACAATCTTACTACATTCACAAAAAAAAAATGTTGATATTCAAATTCAGTTAACAAATCTTTAATATAAATTTTGGTTGTTTTTTGCAAAATTCAGTTTTTATTGTTTAGCTGTTTAGCAATTAATATTTTGTTTGTCATTTAATGTTTATGATGAAAATAAATTGTGAAAAAGCTACCTAGCCCATGATTATAGCAACTTTTTTATAAATTACTTATAATAAAAGAATTTAAAATATAAAACCATTATAGTATATATCAGTATAATATGCACAATGCATGCATTTTATCTTCTAAGCAAAAACTTACAAATTCAATAAGTTTTTATAAAAATGAAAATAAAATGTGCTATTTACAATAACTGTGTTGATCACAATAACAAAGAAATATCAATTTAATTCACAGGTACAACATTTTGCTTTGACAACCTTTGTTTAACTAAACTATATAAAATAAGAACTTTCTAATAGGTAAAAATCAATCTAATACTCAATTAGTAAACATTTTTGTTCAACAAATACAACTTTTATTTTACTATAATAATAGGTACACTACAAATGAAATAGGTAATTTGTTTTCGTTATGAAGATAACAAAAAATAACAAAAAACACATCATTTATTTATATAAATTTACTATCAGTCTATTAATAGAACAGCAAACCAAAGCCCCATTGATTTTTATTTGACACAATAGAATCATTATTTGAATAAAAAACTGGTAAACAATAATTAATTTCTAATCTCATTAAATTGTTGATGTTTAAAGCTAAACCGGCTCCATATGATAGCCGTACGTTGTTGACCAGTCCTCGTATGTCTTTGGTCAGATTTCCTAGACGATTTCCAACATTTCCAGAATTCATAAATAAATGTATCCTTATTAAATTGGACAGTTTATTTTTTTTAGATAAAAATGGAAGTGGAGCATGTACATGAGTATTGTATCTCCAAAACATCGAAGAACCTGTTATGCTTCCATCTTCTTTTTTACCTACACCACATTCTTCAAATCCTCTGAAGGTCAATGGTCCGCCAAGATAAAAATTATCTAAAATACTGCTTGTTCCAGAGGAAGTTCCAATTTTATCTAATATTCCAAAAGAGAAAGATCCAGTAACAGCAAAATCTAGGATTGTGCTAAATGTATGTTGAAGGGTCAGTTCATTTTTTACAAACTCATGGCTACCACCAATCCCAGCAAATTCTGAACAACACTGGACTAGTGATCCATAACTGGGAAACACACCACTATCTCGAGTATCATAAGAAGCAGTCATTTTAACAGATGACTTCATGGTAAGTCCGAGCTGTTCTCGTATACCAAATGGTGCATTTCGTGCATATTTTAAATCTCTAGCCACTCCTTCCCATAATAAGTTTAGTTTTAAATATTCATGGCTTAAATTTACTCCAGCATTTAATCCGTACTCGTCAAATGAATAGCCAAATCTATTTCTATCATAATGGTTCTTGAAAACTGTTGTGTATAAATATGGATTAAATAAGGCAAGTAATGGTTTTGTAAAACTAATACTACCAGTAGAGAATTTTTTGTTGGATGAGTATATATCAGACACAAAATTTAATTTTTCACCACGGCAAAACAAGTTTAAAAATGATATTCCAGTTGACAGTTTAGGATCAGGGTTATTGTCAAAATGAGCATCGGATAAAATTTTGACATGTCCTTGTACCCAATTACATTCCTGTACTGTAATAGTAACATAATATTTATCTTGTCCATCGACACTATTAACATCTAACTTGGCGGATACATCATTGAAACACTCTAACTGCATCAGGTTTCTTTTAACTATCACACTCTTGGTAATTACATCACTGATGGTTTTGGAATCAAATAGACATTTTGTAGCTTTTTTAACAATATCATCTTTTGTTCTTTTCAAGCCAACAATTTCCACGCGTTCTATTCTGATTGGTTTTGTCTCTATCAAGTTTGCAGTATCCAGGACCATGATTTGTTTTTCAAAGCTCACAGATAAAATAGGAAGTAAAAAATTAAATAATAACTGTAATTTGATCTAATTTCTCACCAGCCGGTCTTTGTCCAATGTAAATGTAGCCACAGATTTATCAAATGAACACGACGCTAAACGTTTGCCGTCACAACTCCAACCAACTGAATGTACTTTCGACGAATGCGCTTGGAATTCTTTGACGGACTTGTGAGTTTTGAAGTAATCTTTTAATTCATTCACATTGACGTCAAAATTTTTCCAATAACTCATTATAACTGTGATACATTCATCCTACGGTAAAAATAAACGACTATGTAATAATTAAAACTAATATAATTAATACCTATATATTTTTTTAATTACTTACAATTTTCAACTATGGTAAATTACAAAGGTCGAAATAAATTACAAGCAACTGAATAACCAATTATATTATAAATTACAATAATAGGTATAATAATATTATTAAAACAAAAATCGAGCATCGGCAAATCGAAAATGTGCTGACCGCTAGATTAAGGCTAACCAGTAAATTTACCGAGTAAAATAGTAAATAGTAACCACAATAAAAAAGCGGTTTATATCAGTAAAAAAAAAACAAATGTTTCTTATCAATTTAATGGATAGTGTTATAAAACATGGAACAAACGATACACCAGTCGTTAACCATCAGCCGCCAAAAATGTATTTATTACAATTTGAATTGTACTTTTTCGTTTTGTGCGATGTAAATATTAGTGAATAATAAATATAATATAATGTCAGTGGTGACGAAGGACTTTATTTGAGGCACGTGCCTCAGTTTTAAAAAGTGGTGGCAGCCCTGGAGACTAGAGGCATTTCACATATTATAATAAATAATTTATTAAGTGTATACTCAGACCATGAACATTAGAGGAAGGACGCCGAACACAGCAGAACGAAGCGTAAAAACATAGTCCGGAATTATCGCATTCCGCCAGAATGCGCGTCGGACCGTAATGATGTCGTTTTTACATGTATAGCATAGGACATTTAATGGTTTTTTATTATTATAATCTAAATGGTGAAATTTATGAATAATTACTATAGAACATTTTTTTAAAACCAAATTGCACTCGATCGAATATAAGTGTTTCCAATAATATACGACTTTTATAAAAAGAGACAACAACTATATCTTTTTTTATAAAAGTCGTATATTATTGGAAACACATATATTCGATCGAGGGCAATTTGGTTTTAAAAAAATGTTCTATAGTAATTATTCATAAGTTACACCATTTAGAATATAATATTAAAAAACCAATAAATTCCCTATGCTGTACAATATGTAAAAACGACATCATTACGGTCCGACGCGCATTCTGGCTGAATGCGATAATTCCGGACCACTTTTATATACACAGTTCGGCGTCCTTCCTCTAATGTTCATGACTCAGACTAAGCCAATCTTTCTCAGTTATCATTTACTTAAATACGTAATTACTTATAAAAGTATTTATAATTTATTACTTATATAAATTATTGTGCCTCATAAGTTAACGAAGTTTGCCACTCCACTGTATAATGTAATAATAATAATTACAGATAAACAATAACTAATTACTAATAACTAATACGATATTTTTTCTGTTCACAACTAACGAGTCAACCAGCAACCTTCTATTACAATAACTGTCAAATAGTGTCAATGTCAATGTCTATATAATTTACTGGCTAAATTACCCGTAAGTAGTGTAAAATATTCGTGGAATACAGACATTAGATAATATCACTTTTGGCGCAGCCAGTCAGAAACTCAGAAATCAGAATTATTATCACCCTAATGACGTTCTTTTTCAAAGACTTTGTTGAACTATTGAACTAAAATAGTTAAGTCGACTTGAAAAATGGCGAAGAGTTCAAAACCATTGGGCTTATTATTACATTCCATTACAGTATTTTTTATTTTCTATCATCCCAAAACACACAATTTGAACAATGTCATTCTCTAAGCACCTATATATACTCTAAGTTTAATTTTCTGATCTACAAAGATGAAATGTGCTACATGAAACTCATTGAGCGTTTCTCTGATCTCCGATTTCTATAGACCGCATTAAATATATAACAAGTGGCCACTGCCGAGGCCCGAGAGATCATAATATACAATAGGTAGGTATAGATAAAGATAACGTGTCGCTATAATTAAATACATTTATTAAAAAGTCTAAATTAGCTAACCATGCCCAGTGCGGGCGCCAACACTTCCCTTCAATTTTTTTTTTTGGAATTTGACTCTAGTTGAATTTTTTGTATAGACTTGAATATTGTTAAGAAGCAGGTGCCCTCTGTATCATCATTCTTTAATGAGCTAATCCAGGGGCGTACTCAGGAATTTTCAATGGGGGGGGGGGGGTTGAACATTTTGTTTTTTATCACGGGGACTTTGTCACCTCCTTTTTACAAATATTAAATATAAACATGGTAATGTACCTACTCTACAGAAAATAAATTTCAAAAATGAAAAATGTTTATTTAAAGAACAATATTCCGATTCCGATTGATTAACGTGTTCATGTTTTCTTTTAAGATTATTATAGGGTTCAATGTACTTAGAACTTCCAGGCACACTAGTAAAAAATGTTATTATTTTATTTTTATTTTTATTTTTTGACTTTAAGCGTTTATGGAAAAAGAATAAATACTTAAATTTTAATACTATCATTAATATTTTTCAAAAGTATATTAAATTACTATACATTTTAATAATTAATCTGTGTGAAATAGTACAAGTAATTTTAGTATATACCTAATTTAGAAAAAACAATTAATAATTTTGATTAAGGGGGCTTTGACAGTTTTACATTAAATTTAGGGAGCCTCACGACAAAAAAAATTGAGAAATACTGTACTAGATTATAGTGTAAAATATCTAAATATAATAAATATAACTAGCTGTCCCGGTAAAAGATCATGTTTTTAATGTTGCATTTCAATTTGAAAACTACATATACATTTTTCACTGTTTATTTTTCTAACATAATTTATATTTATTGAAGAAATATATAAACAAATTTTTTGACAAAGGTTGGTTGCTCAATACACAGTCAAATATTAACCAAATATATCATAATTCATAACGCATTATGTCAAAACAAGAATGATATTCACTTATAAAAGAAAAAAATGAGCAAGGTGCTAAAAACAAGAAACACCAAAAAAACTGAACGATTTTTCAAAATTAGTTTGAAGTTTATAAGATAACTATTATTGAATAATATTATAATATAAATAATATACCTAATCATAAAATAAAATATGCAAAATATTTTAAACATGTTTTTAGTTTTTTATGAGCACTAGAAAATAATACTCCACTCTACCAGACTACTATTAGAATTAGGAGTAGAATCATAATATTTTTAATTTAATTTAAAGATTTTAAGAAGGATGCAAATATCCAAAGAAGTGACTAAATTATACATAATATTTTTTTCTAATTGATGTCTACTCGATGAAAATATTGCCAATGAATAAAATGCAAATGTAATGTATAATTACAGGCTCCAAATTTATTATACCAACTCAATTAAAAAAAAAAACTTTTTATGATTCAATGTTTTTGTAAATACTGACTTCAATTTTAAAAAAATATTAGCATTTTAATTCTGAAGTTTTAAGACATTTTGCATTTAACAGAATGAATATACAGGCCTTCGTAGGACAAGAAGCGCGCTCTGGTGACTATAGAACTGTGGTAATATTTTCAATCAAGAGTGTATACGTATAGGGGTCCAGAGTGACGACAACTTATCAATACACCTTGTATGTTTGATTTAAATTTTATCTGGTTATCATAATACAGTTCTTAACAGATAATGCTTGTAATCGTTGTATAATGCATGTTGATATAAAATTGAAAATAAATATATTTGTTTATTTTTTCCCTTCTTAAAAATTTTTTTTTAGAAAATTGCTCCTGTGAATTATATTATGTATAAACAAGAACGCACAAAAGTGCATCGGTTAGTAAGGTCATGGGAGGGGTTCAAACCCCACGAACCCCCCCTTGAGTACGCCCCTGAGCTAATCATTGGCAATATTGTTTTTCTGTTTAAGATTTTGTACATTTTATTTTGAACTCTTTAAGGGGCCTCGCAATGGCATTGATTTAAGGAGAATCATTTAGGCAATTTCTAATCTCGTCGTCGCCACCCGAGATCTATGTGTTAGTCGTAAATGATTATTAGTGTGTGTGGCGTCCATGCGGGTCAATTGTAGTGGTGCGGAGGGCTCTCGCACACATGTCAATATATAATAATATTGTGATCATGAAAAAATGCTTATTAGTTATTTTTCACTTAAACATACGATTCTAATTCCAACAGTACGTCGCAACGATTACCTCGATTTTCATTCTGACAAAATATTCTTATTTTCCACAACATGTACGAGGGATCGATAGAGGTACATTTTTAAAATTGTATTTAGTTAATTAAATATTTAAGTTGGAAATTCTGTATTTTTTTACAATTTTTATTGCAATTTAAATTACAAAAATTAAAAATGTGGCTCGATCGTTCCCTTGTATATATTACGGACAATCAGAATATCTTTTCAGAATGAAAATCGTGATAATTGTCGACACGTATCGTTGGAATTAGAAACAGTAGTTTTTGACAAAAAAAAGACTTGGTAGTGAGGCCCCTTAATGTGTTTTCCTACTGTATATTTTTTTCTAAATTTTTTTTTGGTTTTCTAAAATGCATTTGCCTGCGGGCGCCAACACTCCCCTTCAACTTTTTTTAGGAATTTGACTCTAGTTGAATTTTTTGAACAAACTTGATGATTGATTACCTGCAGTTGCCCTCTGTATTATCATTCTTTAATGAGCTTATCAACGTCAGTTGTTTTTCTGTTTAAGATTCTGGCCTTTTTTTAGTTTTCTAAAATAGCAAAATCACTAAGCACACGCAGCACGTTTAAGACGTTACTGTTATTTAGTTTTTCCATTAGGATCATTTTTCCGGTAAATCATAAATCATAATATTATATTAATAGTTTTACAGCATTTTTTTAAATACAAATTCATGATAACACGGCGCTTTGGATAGGCATTTCAGCTACAACACAGGTCATTTTTTTTGTACACCATTCTTAAGCAATATACGTGGTTCAGTGTTTATGTACAACTCTAGGAATCCGTTATAGTTATATCTAAAACCGTGTAAGTAACGCAAAAGCAGATCTCAAGGCTTATTGTCGTCAGTTCCAAAGGGAAAAAGTTTCCATTTAGGCTACAGCCTACAGGCAACTATAAATAGTTTCTGGTATAAAATGTAGACCGTGTAATTGGAATAATTGGATACAGCCAATAATATATAATAACGAACGCTTTCGAATTGACAAGTTTATTAGACTTGATATGCAGACAACGGGGCGTGGCTAAGTTGGTGAGAGCTAAGAAGACTTGTTAGCTGTAAAATCATTACATAGTCATTGGAGATCGGCATAATAATATTTCTTTGTCTGTCCATTCCATTTAATCGAACATAACCTAAGCCATGTGACTACATACCTACTATTTAATTTTTCTAAATATATTATTAATCTTATATGCTATAAGTTAATAACTTTTACATCATAAATGTTATAACAGGTTGCAACACATAGGTTTCCGAAAAAAAAAAAATTTAAAAATTTGCGTGGACGCTAAACTATATGGATTAGACACTAAATTAAAAAAAATATTTTAGGGTTTTCAGAAATCGTCTTCAAATTATCACTTTTAATTATTTTATATAGTGATATTACTGGTAGGTATTATGTTTCTATTTTATAATAGATCAATAGCCAATAGGTTACCTAAATCACATTTTGTTATTTAAATCCCGGTAGTCAAGTTTTTTATAAGTAGATACATAGGTAATTTATAAAAATTCATATTATAATTTAATTAAGTACCAAAAAAATATAACTTCTCAAACATCTAGGGGCACTGGCGGGAGAATGTATTAGAATGTCTATAAACTTGTGGACCTGCTGTTTATGTAGTTATATTTGTCATGCAAACTATAACAGAAATAGAAAATTAGAATATTTACATTACAGTTCACAAAGATTTCTGTAAATGAACATACGATTTATCAATACACCGTATTATAGGTACTGAGTATAATATATAAGTTCTATGGTATGATACAATTCTACAAAAATAAAGACATAGTTAAAAGGAATAAAACAATTTGTATTGCTGTATAGTTAGGCATGTAGTATAGGCGTATTGGGCACAAGTTTTATTTTAATTTTAAATTGCACCTAGCTTAAATTAAATATTGAATATTAAATATCGAAATAGCAAGAATTATCTATTCATATTTTTAATAATTTGACATAGCAACAATTCTCATACATTTAATATAGTGAAAAAATATAAATTATTGCGCTTTTCATTAAATTTTAATTTTTCCATATTATTTCAATAGAAAAAAATGTATGTTAATATAATCTAAACATCAACAAAAATATAGATGCAATAATAATTTATAAGCTATTTACCTATTATAAAGTAAAGGTATACTCTGGTTAAATCTTGATGCCCAGCATATATTTCAGTACCTGCCCCCTCTTTATCACCTTAATAGAATATTTAGTACATATAATTATTATGTGACTGTAAATATTTTCATTTTTGTTGTATGTGATTGACTACCATATTGTACCCCCCCCCCCCCCCGACAACCAAAAAATCCACCATGACGCCTAGGCTTCATAAAACCCCATTCACAATGCCACTACTCTTGTTCAATGACGACTTTTTCGAGTTCTCCTCGTTTTCACTTCCTGTAAAACTAAATAACCTAGACAAAAAAAAAAACCGTGATTAGAAATGATATTTTTAAGAATTTATTATTATAGAATTACTAAATAATAATTAATATAGTACAAACTTTTTACGAACAGGTCTATTTTGTTCACTGTGACTAGTTTCTGTGTTTTTAGTGGGATACTGGGATAATAATTACTATCATGGTTAGTGTAAATAGCTGCTGATGGAGAAATATTGTTTAATGCATTTAAGTTATTAGCCACAATATCAAAATAAGTGTTGTCGACTGAACTAAAAAAAAAATAGTATTACAAAATATATTATCATTATTATATCTAAATTGTAATTAAAATGATAAATAAAAACAATTGCAAAATATTTATCTAAAGTACATACTTTAACCAATATGTAGTGGGACTGACAACAATATTCTTCTGGTTTTCATGATGGTTAAAAATTGTAACACGAGTAGGTGAAAATGGAGGACCTCAACAATTCAGTAGATCCTCAATACTTTCCTTATTTTCAAATACATAATCATCAATTGCACTCAGGGCCGGTTTTAAGGAGGGGCACCGAAGGGCAATTGCCCGGGGGCGGCACACTTTGGGGGCGGCAAAATTATCTCAGATAAAATAAACAAAAAATTAATTTTTTTTGTAAAGAGAAAGATTTCTAAAAAATTATACATTTTATTACTATTTATTTTTTAAATTCACATATGCATACATTTTTTTTTACCTATATTTTATCATTTTAAATAAAGAAAAATAAACTTTATTAACTAAGTAGGTAGGTACCTACTAGGTATCATGGAAGATTCTAGGTAGATAGTACCTAAGACCTAAGTTATAAATTAGTTACTTATGTTTTTTTGTATAGTTTACCTACTATTAAAAATCTAATATTGGAATGCATAGGTACCTAGTTAAAATTGCTAAAAATTAACTGCAAATTAAATTTCAATGTGAAAGGGAAACATAAAAAAGGTGAGCAAGTGGGTGTAGCTCTGCTGTACAGTAGGTTACAAGTGGGTCACTGTATAATGGATGATATTAAATTTGAATTCAACGATATAATATCATTGTATAAGAAAAACGATTCTGAGCAGAGACGGTATGTTAGTCTATGTATAAGACATATTATATACATATCTATGGTATTAAACAAAAAATTGACCTATAATAGGTACCTATAATAAATTCCAAGTTAATCATATATTCATATCACAATATCCATTAGGTACTTATAACGCGTTATACATCAACAAAAACCGTGATACTATCATAGATATATAATAGTACACTTTAGAAGTTTCAAGTACCCACGAATAATATTATTCAATCACAACAAAATAACTAAAATAATTATTCTAGGTTTTTTAATATATAATTTCGTACAAATTTGAATTTAAAATGTCTGTAAAAAATAACTGTGTTCATATATTTTTTTAGATTTTTTGGTTACAGTATGAACTATTTATGAGAACCTTTTTTTTAAATTTGCAATCCTTAGCTATAAAAACTGAACATTTTATAATTTATTAATTACGATGGTTGATAATTTTCGAGATTTTGATAAATTTTGTCAAAATTCGATGTTTAAATGCTTATAAAAAAAAATTGTGCCTATGTATTTTTAATATTTTTCAACTGATATTGTAACAATATATCAGGAGCTTTGTATTAAATTTTTACACTTTTTGACCCAACAGATAAAACTTTATTGATATTTATAGAAAAAAAAACTAAAAAAAATTGAAAGCTGTAAATGTCCATAAACAGCTCAAAAAGAGTCAAAATTGTATGGTGTATAGGAAATGGTAATATAAACATTCAGTGAAATTTTCATGTATCTAAAGTTATTCGTTTTTGAATTACAACAAAATAAGGAAATCGCTACATGAGAAATCGAGTGAATATTCAATGTTGTAAAAATTTGAATTTCAAACGCTCATAAAAATTTAATTTGACTTTCTTACAGACATTTTTTTTTTTGATAAAGGTAGATAATCTTATAAGGAATCTTGTATTACATTTTAAAATCTTAGATTTAAAAAGAAAAATTTTTACGAATTCTTAACTCAAAATAATTTGCTAATTTTCGTGATTTTTCCATATTTTGTCAATTTTTGAACTTTAAATGCTTATAAAAAAAATTGTGACTCAGGATTTTTTATATTTTTCATCTAACTTTGAAACAATTTACTAGTAGCCTTCTATTAAATTTTCAAGCTTTCGCAACCAACAAATAAAATTTTATTGATATTTTTAGAATAAAAACTAAAAAAAAATGGAAAATGAAAATGTCCCTAAACAGTTCAAAACAAATCATAATATTTTGAAAATTTTATCGTGCATAGAAAATGCAAATATAAACAACCAGCGAAAGTTTCATGTATCTACGGTCATTTGTTTTAAAGTTACACCAAAAACCAAAATCGATTTTTTTCGAAAGGTGATGACAGACACAAAAAAAAAACACAAATCATTGTAAAATCAATACATTCATCGTTTCACTCAGAATCTAAAATGAATTAACTTTATGCCCCCCCCCCCCCCAAAAAAAAAAAATAAAATTTAGCCACCACTTCTATGGTATTAAAAAAAATGTGTTGGAAAGGGGTGCCATAAATATTGTGCCCGGGGGCGAAAAATCCCAAAATACGGCCCTGATTGCACTGTAAAATATACGATTTAATTATTAACAATAGTGTATGTATATTGTATACATATTGTACCAAATAAATGTATGAAAATTAACATGACATAACAAAAAAAAAAAAATAATAAAACTATTACATAATTGTAGTGTTACATAAGCAACACTTACTTTATTAAGATTGATATACTTTTGGTCGAGGCTGGGCAAGTTAATGATATTTTTTAACTCAGTTAAGTTAAGTTAAATTAAAATCTAAATCAAGTTAATAGTTAAAAGTTAATTCAAAATGTTCTATCAATTAAACTAAGTTAAGAGTTAACCAAAATTTAATGTTAACTTTTTAACTCAAGTTAAGTTAAAAAAAGAGTTTTTTGTTTTCATATAGGTAAAATTAAAATATTCGTACCTAAAATTGTTCATGTTATTACACCAAAGAACTATTATTATTTTATGTGTTCAAAAAGCTAACACTAACAGTACACATTTTGTATTTGTTCATTATTTTCAATTTTATAATAATAAAATAATATTATAAATTAAACATTATAAATTAAATTATACATTTAAGTTGTATAAATATAATAAAATATATTTTATATAGCTAAAAGTCTAAACCACTCTTGTAGACACAATATAGGTAGGTGTATTAAAAAAAAAAAAATAATAATAATAATCAAATAAAAATATATTAATTAAAAGCTTCACAGATAAACAAATTTAAAATATTATATATTATTATAACATAAAAAAATTATTATCTGATCTGCTTGTAAATATTTGTAAATATTATAGTATCTGCATATATAGGTACTTGTATTATCACTAAATAGTAAATAGTAATTAAAGTGGATAGATATATAATTAATCATCAAAAAACTTATTGAACTTCAGCAGAAGAGACATCTCAAAATTTTTATCACACATAGATCTTCTTCTTTTATCATATAGTTGCCCTCCGGCACTAAATAGGCGTTCAACATGTGCCGATGATGGAACTGCTGTATTGTATTTGATATATGCTTCTTTTAATGCTAATGGTAAGTCCAAAGGGTTTGTTAAATTTGAATTTGACAAATAATTATTAATAAGTAATTCAGTGCCACTGTTTTCACTGATAATTTCATTTTCTCTAAAGGTGAGAAAATCATCTTCTGAATCACTATTTTCAAACTGTTTAGTAGCAGATATCGATGATTGATTTGATTCTTGAGAACTCAATATATTTATAGAAGTATTGTTAGTTACAGTTTCTATAAGATGTTGTTTTATTTCATCTCTATTTTCATTAGCTGTCCAATTGAGTTTAAATTTAGGAATTAAAGAAGCAGCTACCTGGCATGACTTTGATATAAAATAATTATGAAACCTATAAAAAAAAATTATTTTATGGAAATGTTATCTTAAAAAAATAATTTACAATTTAAGGTCATTACAAAATATTTTCCACTATACATTTGTACACAGTTTGTCCTACACTCAATCTGCGTCCCAAACCGTTTGATGTAATGATGTTTGACCTACAAATTCATAGGTGCCTACTGTGTAGTGTGTACTTTAGCTAGCGGCTAACTGGCCACTGTGCTACAATACAATTACAAAGTGGGCCAGTACTTATGTCCCCCTGGCCAGTTAGTACTTAGTACAAAATAATTTAACCTATATAAAATGTTTTCGCAAAGCTAATTTATATGTGGCGCTCCTGGGGAAATATATTATGGATTGCCATAGGTCTTTAAGTTATAGAATAAAATAGTGTTTGCAGTTAAAGTTAACAAATGATTATGAATTACAAGATAACTGCTGATTTTTTTTATAAAAAATTCTTCTTCAAAATTATTATGCATTGTTAAAAAGAAAATGTTGATCTTACAATGTCATAAAAACAAAATCACCCTAAAAACAATTGAAAGGAACTTATTTTATCTGGATAACAAGTTTGGAAACCAAAATAATGTGAGTTAGTATGCTTTTAGTAGGGGTGATATTTTCTCTTCAGAATGGTGGGCCGAAAGGGCCCCAGTCAGGTTAGCTTTAGCACAAACCACTAGTACAGTAGTACCTATAATTTAGAAAAGCTACTAGAATAATTAATTGGGCAAATTTAGCACGAGTTGAATTACAATATCACTAATCAGTACATACTGACAATTTTAATTTCATTAATTGCAATGTTAAAAATGTTAATTAATAAAAAATAAAAATAAACACTTATACTTTTTCAGTTTTATGACATAAGGAAATAATTTAAAATTTTAATAAATTATTAATCATAATAAAATAAAGTTAAAATATATGATGTATATTCATAATATGTATTAAATATGTATACTATGTCTTACCTTTTATTTAACCCTCTTTTCAATGCAAGAATAAGAGGTTTGCAGAAGACAATATTATTGTTTAATCCGTTTAAAGATTTGTGAACAGCATTAATTGTTGGGAGAAGAAATCCCAGGCACACAGATTTATCTCCTTGTAAAATGTCTAATGCTTTTGATAAAGGTTTCATAACCTAAAATATAAAGTTAACTACAGTCTACATAAATGTATATTTATACATAAAAATAATAATTACTTTGCAATACTCTTTTAAAAATCCAACTTCCCGAGGTTTTGAAAAGGAAACCAATTCTAATTTGATACAAATATCATCAATTTTATCAATATTTTCCACTATACAATTGATTGCATCATAATAAGAATTCCATCTAGATGTATAAGTAACCACCAAAATAAATAAGTTGTTTCAATAAATTATATATAATATTTATTAAATATTTACCTTGTGGCATTAGGTGTTATAAGATAACGACCAAGTATTTCTTTGATTTTGTCTGCATTTAACGTTGATTGGTTTTGTTTATTAAATATTGATTGACATTTGCTAAAAACTCGTCTACTAATCGCCTTGTATGTACCATCCTTCTCAGCTTCTAGAATGTCTCCTGTTGCTATTAAGTTTAATGTATGGGCTGCAGTGCTGCACAGCGCTGATGTGGAGGTAATGAGAAATTAAACGATTTTTCTATATTTACATTATCTAGTACATCAGAAATTTCAATTGATCTTGGGGTTTCTAGTCCATCAGAGTCAGCATTTTCCTGTATACTATCACCATTATCATTATTGAATACTCTGAAAAAGATAATATTTATTAAAATATACCATAATATAGTAATATTTGCAATAATGGAAATATGCAATAAATATTATAGTTGGTTAGTAACAACTTAACATTTTAATTATGTAGGTATAAAATATACACTAAATATCTTTAATTACCTAGGTATTATTAAATTCTACTATTAAGAGGAAGCTGCACGTTCATGTATTGTCTCCGTCATAATAACGTACAACATAGCAAATTGACGTTCAGCATAAACTGTGTAGTGTTGTTAGTTTAAATATTACAATAAATTGACCTATTATCAAATTTTAAGGTAAGAAATTATTTATTACCTCTCGTTGGTTTTTTATATTTTAATTATAAGCGTTTAAAATTACTCGCTTAGGTTGCTTAATTTACTGTAATATGAAAACTATACTACACAGTTTATGCTGAACACAAATTTGGCATGTTTTACATCAGTAAGACAGAGACAACACATGCAAATGTAGTGTCCTCTTAACTATTAAGTTCTAACAAATACTATATAATTAAATAATACCTGAAAGCTTTAACAAAGTTTGCCGCATTGCCTGTAACTATCAGAGTAGTTTTTTTATGAATTTTAAATTCATTAAGGATTTTATCAATAACTTCTGCAATATTGTCATACGTATGTCTACCAATCATCCTTCTGCAAGCAAGTCCTTTAGAATTTCGTTGCAATGTTTCAGGATCAATCCAATGTACAGTGAAACCTATGTACGATCTACAATAACGGAAAATAATTAATAAATATAATAGGTATATGAAAAAAAAAAAACAATTATTTTGAATGGACTAACCTGTGAAATATACTCCAACAATCAGCTGTTAAGCACACATATCTTATGTTTTCCAAGTCATTTTTTAGTTGTGAAATCATTTGTTCATAAATGCATTGAACATTGCGCATTAATGTTCTTCTTGAGACAGGAACTTTATTGCTAGTAATTTTACAGTATCTCAAAAATGCAGGGTGCTCTATAAAAGAAAAAGGAGATACCGTACTAACTATAAGCTGCAAATTTGCAGCATCAAATTCAGCTTGAGATAACTTTTTCACAGATATTTTTCCAACTTCTTCTAACTTCAATTGTTTACTGCATTGATTTAAATTGATGTTTGGCCTCTTTTTTGCAGAATTATTAAAATTATCCAAGTCGTTTGGATGTACAAGCTATATAAAAAACATTAAATATTAGAAGGTTCAGAGCCATTTGTTTTCTCTTTCTTTAACCAATTCGCTATTCTCAACATAGCAAGTTTGCAATCACTAGAACAAACCTTATATTGTTAGCTCTAGTATTAAATTTAATTGACCTATTAAAATTAAACATAAAGCTAAGAATATTATCTGTATTTGTATGTTGGCCATTTACAATATTTTAATTTTAAAGCGATATATTATAACATTATAAGTATTTTTAAACTGTAATATTGTACCAAATTATCTAACAGCCAACTTAGACAATAATGATATGTTATAGTCTTACTTCATAACGGTCTCTTATAATTTAATTAATGTGAAATAAATATTCTGTTGCTATCTTAACTATATTTAAAATCCCTTAAGTAATGATGGAGCATCAAATTATAAACGTAAGAATTGATTTTATGTTTATTATTTAATATCTATCGTTTTGCTAACGTCCAAAAACTTACACAAGTACTCATTGAATGAGATGTTTATATAAAAATTGATAACAAAATATGTTTGGATGTGTGTGAAATATACTACTCTATACATAATAATAATAATTAATATAAATTATTCTAATCCTGCATACATTTCTGTAAATTATGGTTTACATTTTTAGTCCAACTTGGGACACTATTTACTATTATTCCACCATTTAACCATTTTAATGTAATTTACAAATTATATGACTTTATTATTTAATAAACAATAAGTTTATTTTATATTGTATAAATTATTATAATAATTAATAAATAATAGGTAGGCACCTACGACTTACTAGTTACAAAATATCAGAGGTATTAATCGAAATATCAGATAAAAATTAAAAATACACAAACAAACAAACATTGGCGTAAATATTGTTTGAAATTTGGGGGGGCTGAAGCTCAGGTCTATACTTGAAACTCTTATGATGGTTTTAAATTATAGTAGTGAAATCATTAATTTTTGGGGGGGCTATAGAAACTTCAAGGGGGGCTAAAGCCCCCTAGCCCCCCTCCTATTTGCGCCAATGCAAACAAATAATAATGTTTTTAATTTTAAGTTTGATTCTAGGTTACCTTACTGATTACTCTATAGGTACTAGTGTTACCTACTCTAAATTAATATACTGAAGCTAGTTATACAAGGTTGGTTCTAATGAACACAGATTGTTGAGCTTACTTTAATATGTGTTCTTAGATTGGAATTTGAAGATTTTGACGTAGGTAGATATTTTTTTAATTTTTGGCATACACAACAAACATTTAAATAATAAATTATTTTGACAGTCACTCTCAAGCTGTTCAAAGTGTTTATTGATGCTGGGCCATTTCATCAAAACATTGTCATTCATGATGTTAAACCTGAAAAATAAAATCAATTATTTTAATTAAATTTAATATTACACATATTTTAGTACCTAATTTAGAAATGTAACCACTATTACTTAATCAACAAAATTCCAGTGTAGAGAAGAAAATATTCGAGTGTTGAGTGTTGTCGTGTTGACAGAAAATTACAAATATAGACAGCGCTAGACCGTCGAAGTCGAAATCGAAAATGGTTTGGTTAATCAAGTCGAGTGTAACAAAGAAAATGTACTATTCGAGTGTAGACTCTATACGGAAAATGTAGACTGATACCAGATTGTTGAAACTCGAAAATGGTCGCGTTAGTTTAACCTAACCGCGTCTTTATATTTTAGTCGAAGTCGAAGTATAGGCGAGTACAACACTGAGTAGCGTATTTATTTTTATACTCATACCTACCTTAAAAAAAAAATAACTTATTAAGTTAAAAAGTTAAATTAACTTAACTTTTTAACTTAACTTCAACTTATTAATGCGTTAATGCCCAGCCTTGCTTTTGGTATCAAAATTATTTTCATTTCCAATAAATAAAACATCACTATTACAATTTGATATCTCAACAGGATATGTAGAAATACATTCAACGGATGACTTAGTGATATCTTCATTTTCAAATAAATATTTATCGTCATAATTTCTAAAAAAATAATAATTAGTTTATTAAAAAAACATGGAAACTAATCAATTACTAATAAAAAGTTGTATACAATTATGTTACATTAAAATTATTTAATACAAAATTAAAAATTAATTATCAATAAATAAACTTAAATTAGTTCAAGTTATTTTTTGATTAAAGGGAGGGGAAGAAATACAAAGCCAGACAGAGTACTGTAAAGCAGTGGTATATGAAATTGTATTACCTTGACGTGGGCCGAACTTTTGAAATATAATTAACTAGCATAGTATTGATTGAAATTTGATGTTTAACCTTAAATCAATTTTATAATTTATTTACCTACAATCAAAGCAATTATTCTATAATACAGACAAATTGTATGTATAAAAAAATAACTATCACAAGAAATGGTCCCAATACTTGAAAAAATAAAGAGACAATGGGTGGAGATATATCTGCATCCTTCACCCAAGTGAATATATGACAAATTGACAACATAGTACTATATAAGATAATATGATAAAAAAATGTTTACTTACTTCATAAAATCTGTCGTACATATATTATCAGAATTATTCTGAACACCTTTATTTTGTATAATAACATTTTCATCATTTATAGGTACCACTGCTAGAAATCTCATTATTTTGCTCTTCATCATGTTCTACCTAAAAAAAACTACAAAAAAATAAAATTATATTAATAAAATACTATAATAAGTTAACAATTATAAACATATTATGCAATATAGCTTATGGTACCCACCTTTGAGAACAAGAAAGTGTGTCTGGATGACTGGATGGTATAATAACTTGTCTTTATTTATATGATGCAGTGGCGCCGAACCTATATAGTAAGGGTGGCGACCGCCACCCCTTTTAAATGGGTGGGTGGTGGGTCCTGCTATGCAGGTGGGCAAATACCTAACAGAAGAAATTTGACGGCTAGATACTGAGTGTTCGATAAGTAAATTAGTACTTGGAATCAAAAGAGTAACAACTGACAACTGTAACGTCTATACACCGTGTCGCTGTATTCCTGTGTATTAATGAAATAGGTAGTATATAGACGTATTCACTATAGACGTATAGTTAACAGTTTAAATTGTGTTATCTATTATTTTTACATTATCAATTAGTGGTTTTTCGTACTGTGAAGTGGCTATTTTAGCCAACTTTTTTATTGTAAAAACCAATAATGATATAATTATTATATTGATATAATATATTGATATAAAATTATAAAAAGGTGCTCTGCTGTACAGTAGGTTACAAGTAGGGCACTGTATAATGGATAGTATTAAATTTTAATTCAATGATATAATATCGTTATATAAGAAAACGGTTCTGAGCGGAGACGGTATTATGTCAGTCTAGGTATAAGACATATTATATACTTATCTATCGTATTAAAAAAAATTTACCTAAAATAGGTACCTATAATAAATTCCAAATCAATCATATCATAATATCCATTAGGTACTTATAATGCGTTATACGTCAACTACAAACCCTGATAATATCATAGTCCATACTCCATAGATATATAATAGTGTACTTTAATATTTTCAAGTACCCACGAATCACAACAAAATAACTAAAATAGTTATTCTAAGTTTTTTTTTTATGTAATTTTGTCCAAAGTTGAACTTAAAATGACTTTATAAAATTAACTGTGCTTATGAATTTTTTAGATTTTTTGGTAACAGAATTTACTACTTAGATATAAAAGTAGAACATTTTATACATTTTTAACTCCAAAATAATTATTCAATTTTAAATTTGATAAATTTTGTCAAAATTCGATCTTTAAATGCTTATAAAAAACAATTGTGCCTATGTATTTTTAATATTTTATCAACTGATATTGTAACAATATATTAGGAGCCTTGTATTAAATTTTCAAGCTTTTTTAACCAACAAATAAAATTGTATTGATATTTTTAGAAAAAAAACTAAAAAAATGGAAAATTAAAAATATGTTCCTAAACGGCTAAACAGTTCAAAACAAATCATAATATTTTGAAAATGTTATCGTGTATAGAAAATACTAATATAAACATTCAGTCAAAATTTCATGTACCTACGGTCATTTGTTTAAAAGTTGTTAAAAAACCAAAATCGATTTTTTCAAAAACAGATTTTAGTGTAAAAATTCCCATTTTTCCTTAATTTTTATTTTGTTTTTCACGCCGCGCCGCTTTTGAAAACTACTGGGAAATTTTCACTTTTGACCCCCCCTAAAGTACCAACTAGTTTCACTTTCCTATCAGAAAAGCTACTGTTGAAGAAAATCCAAGCACTTTTACTGTCCTAAAACGTGATGACAGACACAAAAAAAAAAATTTTAAAATTAAAATTAAATACATGTGGTAACAAAACTATTCCAGCCAAAATTACATTAAAAGTTAACAGAGAACCTAATACATCCATACAAGAGTTCTTGTAACACTTTTTAGAAAAAGTAATTGAGAACAAATACAAACATTTTCATGGGTATTTATATTTTTTTTTAAAAATGTATTTTGTGCTTAATGTTCACTACCGTAGACTAGTATTTATGAATAACTGACAAAAACTAAATTATTTTACATGACTATAATGTCTGAAGTTAACGTTAAGGTATGGCCTAATAATGCCCGCTTAATTTAACGGTTCTGGGTGGGTGGGTGTTTGGTAAATTTTTACTAGTTTGCCACCCCATTTTAAATTGAGTTCGGCGCCACTGATATGATGCAACCATTGTCTTACTTTAGAGTTTGACTCTATTGAGTCAGGCTGCATGCCATAGGGATGTAATGGCAAAGAAGACGAATCCTTTGGTAAATTATTTGTACTGCTTTAACAAATAACAGTATCTAATGTATTATATTTTTTAGAAAAAATTGATCAACTTCGCTGACTGGTTTCTTCTATGCCGGGCCTCCATACCAATTAACCAAAAAAATAGTCCTTGGACAACAATAAAAAACGACGTAACATTAAGCAATGATATATTGACTTGGATATATTAGATTAATAGAAATATGTATCAATATAAAATATAATCATTACATACTTGACTAAGACTGTGGAAGTTGGAAGTATTCTTGTAAATAAATTTTTAATTACAGACTGTCTAAATTACTGAAGTAATAACCAGTAACCACGTTAATAAGTAATAACTAAAGTAATAAGCACGATTTAAGATATATCTTAAATCGTGGTAATAAGTAAGTAAGATCACATTATCACATCAACATAAGCATTCAAACAAAATAATATTCAAATTTATTAAGTCTATAAATACCGGGATAACACCAGTGCTATGACTATATAGTATATACTACTATGAACTTGTATTACTCCGAAAAAAAATTTTTGTTGTCAACCATAATACTGCTCCGATATCAATTACTTCGAACATATATTACTACGATATTATATTATATTACTCCGACATATTTAGATTTTACCGATAGAAATAACCGCATGATAAATAATATTAATAATATAATTTATAAGTTATGTAACCTAAGTTATATCAACCTAAATTAATCTAAATCCCCAGCATTTACGTATAAATTTACATATAAATTTACATATAAATTTATTACTTATAAACCACGAACTGGGTATAGAATAATTGCCGCTGCCCGCTGTGCAATACTTGGGTAGAGTTGAGTAATTCTTAGGATTCAATTTTATCGTAATACTTACTACGTAATTGACCAAGTTACAGTCATATTATTCTGTGCAGAACATTTTACTTGTCAACTGTAAATCGCGTACACGTATTCAATGTATTTTATGGCTAATTTACCAACTGTACATAGATACCTACCTAGAAAGACTATTCTGAGAGGAGACGGTCTGCCAGCCTAAATATATTTTATTAAATCCCTATTATAATCAGTGGCGTAGCCAGGATTATGAATGCGAGGGGGTTACTTACATACTTTTTAATAAAGTTTTAAAGTGATGTACTTTTTCTAGTACGTTAGTGAAATAACCTGCGTAGACGTATAATACTCAAAATTACAATCTTTAAAAGTTCATAACCTTGGAACTAAGTCTAGTAGACAAATTCTGATTGCATCATTGTGCTTAACTCATTGAAATATACATATATAGGTTATTAGGTTCCCGAAAAAAATTCCCAAAAATCGAGCTAAACTGCATTATTTCTGATGATTTTAGACGTTTATTTGAGATATTTTAAAATGTTTGTAACTTTTCAACTTTTATCTGGTAGAAAATATGCTCTGATCATAAGCTTCGATGGCCGATGTATGTTTTTGGAAGTAAATTGGATCTAGTTGGTACTTTTAGGAGGTCGAAATTGAAAATGCTCAGTGTTTTTTAAAATAATTGGAGAAAAAAAATGAAATGTATTAAAATTGTTTGGTAACCAGCTTGGTTATAACGTCCTCACTTGGGTTGTACTTGATTAATTAAAATGTCTATAAATTTCAATGAAAAAATATTTATTCGGTCAAAAACCTATTATAAATGTAATTCGTAAGTTTTTATTTCAGCTAAAATATTAACGATACATGGTCACCATGGTTATTTTTTATAAGCATTTTAAGACAATTGAAACTTTGAAACTTGATAAATTTGTTTTTTAAAGTAATAATAATACGGGCAATGGGGGGGGGGGGGCTTCAGCCTGTTAGCCCCCTGCAAACTTACTGGTTACTGTTATATTTTATAAACTTCAAATGTACTATATACTGAAGTCAGAATGTCAATAAAATTGTTTAGGTATTTGAATAATAATTGTAAATATTCTCAAAATTGATTTATTGGAAGTTCGTTGTGCGGTGATGCACCAACTTTCCATTCTCCGGATATCTATAATCAGGGGCGGAGTGGGAACCAAATCCAGGCCGGGAGTTTAAAATTTATCCAGGCCACCCACCAACATTTTTTTTCTCGCTAAGCTCGAATTTGGTTTTTCTATTTACCTATTTGAAAACTACTTTTAGTATTATAAAAGTATTTCAATCACTATCTTGCTATTTCTTTTAACTTCTGTCTTCTAACACATAATATTAATATACCACTAAGTACCTAGTAGGTACCTACTTATTCCTGAAAGTCTGAAAAATAAAATTAGTAGGTATGGTTTAATAGTTGAAATCAACGAAATATTTTATTTTATTTTATTTTATTTTATTTTAATACGGGCCGCAGCCCAAAAGTACAGAAAAATAAATTTACATATTATAAGTGAATTAAATGTGTAGTAGACATAATAATTAATATAGAGAAAGGAAAGAATACAAAAGAAAAGAATTACAGAACTTAACTTAAAAACTAAAAGACGGATCCTCATTGGCAATACGCATCATCCTATTTAGTGGTTTGTTTCGTGAATAATTTGTCGTACACAGTGGTATACTGAAAGGATAGGAAGTATTGATTTAAAAAGAGAAACAACATATTTTATTCTTCAAAACGTAAACTTTATTATAATGCACCTTTTATAATTAATAAGAAAAAATAGAAAACATCATGACACCATGATCGGTCCATAGTCTATACTTGACTGCGTAGCGCATTAAAAAGAAATAAATTAATAATAATAACATAACCTAGAAAATAGATTAAAACAATAAAAGGAATTGTGTCTAACTTCAACACTCCCCTTCAATTCCAGCATTAAACAAAAAAAAAAACTTAATAATATAATATAAACAACAAAAATATTAAATGTGTAATCCAATTTTTAACAAATTATTCTTAAATTTACTTGTAGGCAGGGACTTTGTCAGCATATCAGCTTCTTGATCAGTTGTATGAATGTATTTTAACTGCACTGTTCCATCTTGAACTTTTTCTCGAATGTAGTGGTGTTTTATATCAATATGTTTGGTACGTTTATGGTATTCAGGGTTTGATGTTAATTTTATGCAGCTTTGATTATCTTCATAGAGTAATGTAGGTTCACTAACATCCAAGTTTAAAAATGATATAAGACTTCTTATCCATAGTACTTCACATATCGCATCACTCACAGCCATGTACTCAGATTCAGTTGACGAGATTGCAACTGTTTGTTGTTTTCTAGAACACCATGATATTGTGCAACCATAAAGTTTAATCAGATATCCTGTTGTAGATCGGCGATCGTTGATGTCATTACCCCAATCAGCATCAATATATGCAGATAAAACTTGAGGCATATTCATGTTTTTCTTGTAACAAAGTTTGTGATCAATACTACCTTTGATGTAACGTAGAACACGTTTCAGATGCACCCAATGTTGTTCAGTCGGATGACATTGATATCTGCTAAAATAACTAACAGCATGACACAGGTCTGGTCTTGTTCCAAGCATTGCATACATCAAACAGCCAATCAATTGTTTATATGGTTTGTCACAAATTTCATCATTTTTATCACAAGTTAGATTTAATTTGTGTTCTATTGGAGTTGATATTGGATGGCAATCTTCCATATTAAATTTTTTTAATACATTTTTCAAGTACTGTATTTGATCAATTTTTAAAGTGTCATGATTTCTTTCTATGTGAATGCCGAGAAAGAAATTCAATTCACCACCATCAGTCATTTCAAACTCCTTCATGAGATTATCTTTAATTTTATTTACTTCATGTAAGTGTTTACTGATAATTAATATATCATCAACATATAGAATAAGATAACTCAAAACTTCATCAGTGTCCGACTGAGAATATAAACAATAGTCATTGTCTGATCTCATGAAACCTAGTTTGGTAATATATGTATGAAATCTTTCATTCCAGCACTTACTTGCCTGTTTCAGTCCATATAAAGATTTATTTAGTTTGCATACCATTTTTGTGTCCTCATTATTTTTGAATCCATCTGGTAACACCATGTAAATTTCTTCATTGAGGTACCCGTTCAAAAATGCAGTCTTCACATCCATTTGATGAGCGCATAATGAATTTTCATTTATGAGTGCCAGTATAGCTCGGACAGTTGTAAGCTTTGCAACAGGAGCATATGTGTCACTAAAATCAACTCCATATTTTTGAAGAAAACCTCTTGCCACTAAT
Source organism: Macrosiphum euphorbiae (assembly GCA_949089665.1). Taxonomy (NCBI): domain Eukaryota; kingdom Metazoa; phylum Arthropoda; class Insecta; order Hemiptera; family Aphididae; genus Macrosiphum; species Macrosiphum euphorbiae. Next base: position 24,504,125 of record CARXXK010000005.1, on the reverse strand, counting down.
CTAGTCTTATATTTTAGGATGTTTCCTTCGTTGTCCCTTTTAATTTTGAAAACCCATTTACTGTCTATAGGTTTTCGTCCGGCAGGTAATTGTACTAATTCCCATGTGTTATTTTTATTTAACGACTGAAGTTCTTCATCAATTGCATTTAACCATAGTTTTTCGTCATGTCGACCTATAATTGAATTATAGTCATAAGGTAAATCATCAATCAAGGTATCTGCATTCAGTGCCAATGCACTAAAATCATAGTCTTCATGCCATATTGGTGTTTTTCTTAATCTTGAAGTTTTGGGTGGTTGTTCTTCATTCATAGTTGTTCTCTCTATATCTTGAGTTACATAATTTGGTTCTGGACATTTAATTTCATCAATAATATGTGTATCTTCAATACTTGTTTGTTCTGGAAATTTATTTTCATTAAATATTACATCTCTTGATACAATTATTTTATTTTCATCTTCACTCCAAAGTCTATAACCATTTATGTTGTAACCAACCATAATGCATTTCTTTGTTTTTGAATCTAACTTTGTTCTCTTTTCCTCAGGAATGTGAACAAAAGCTTCACAACCAAAAACTTTTAATTTAGAAAGTTTTACCCTTTTATTTGTCCACAACTCAGCTGGAGTTTTGTTACATTGTAATGAACGACAAGGATTTCTGTTTGTTACATAGGTAGATGATAAAATTGCTTCTCCCCATAATTTTTTATTAACACCAGAATGTAGTATTATACAGCGGGCTTTTTCTAACAGTGTTCTGTTCATGCGTTCAGCTACTCCATTTAATTGTGGTGTATACACCGTTGTGTATTGAATTTGTATACCCTTAGTAACACAAAATTCTTTAAAATCTTTAGAAGTATATTCACCTCCATTATCACATCTTAAATGAGATATTTTACAGTTATGTTTTGATGTTACATAAGCCTCATACTGCATAACATATTCTAATACTTCACTTCTTTTTGATAAAAGATAAACCATTGTAAAGTGGGTGAAGTCATCAATTAAAGTTAAAATGTACCGTTTGTTATCCCATGTCGCAGGTGATATTGGACCACAAACATCCGTATGTATAAGTTCCAAAGGGCGACTTGACCGTTGAAGCAATCTTTCCTTAAATGGATGTCTTGTTTGTTTACCTCCTACACATGATTCACACACAACATCAAGTTTATCTATGTCCTTGGTAGAAATGTCAATTCCGTCAACCATTTTCTCTTTGATTAATCTAGACAAGTTTGATTTACATAAATGACCAAGCCTTTGATGCCATAAGTTTGCATTTCCCTCAATAACTAAATTAGCATTAGCTGAATCATGCATATTATACATATTAAAATTAATTTGATACATTTTGTCATTCCTTTCACCCATGGCAACTAAATTATCATCCTGTTGTATTAAAACCTTAGCATTGTAGAATATTATTTTCATTCCTTTCTCTTCAATTTTTCTTACAGAAAATAAATTATGCAATAAATCTGGTACAAAAAGTACATTTCTAAAAGTAATTTTTTTTATAACTTTTTCAACATTAGAGAATACATGGATTGTACCTGAGTATTTGGCGTAGAGCATTTCCTTTTGTTTGGCCACAGCAATTTTGATAGGTTGTTCCAATTCTTGAATTTCTGTAAAAAATTCTTTACTATTTACCATATGATCCGATGCTCCGGAGTCCAAGTACCAACATATTGTATTTGAACTTGGTAAATTCCCATTCACGGTGGCTGCAACTTGAGTATGAAAAGCGATGTCTTCTTTTACACTACCAACTTCCTCAGTATGATTTGCTTTACTTGTTTTCTGTTGTATTTTAGGCTTTTGTGTCTTTACACGACAATCAGAACGTTTATGACCTATTCGCCCACAGTTGTAGCATTTGAATTGAAAACTGGGTTTTTTAATTGGATATTTATTTGCATTTCCAGAAAAAGCTGCTCCAGATACTTCCTTAACTCTTTTGTTATTATCTGTTTTCTGTAGTTCAATATCCAATAATTTACTTTTAACAAAATTTAATGTTTGTTTATCATCACTCATAGTTTCCAATGCAATAACTATGCTATCATATGATTGAGGTAGAGTTAACAACAACATACTTATAACAAATGATTTGTCCATTTGCTGTCCAGATCCTTGAAGCTCACGTACACGATTTTCAAATAATAGAAAATGTGACTCCAATGAATCTTTTTCATCATATTTCATTGTCAGCAATTTTCTGATCAAATGAAGGCGACCAGCAACACCTTTCTGTTCAAAAGTTTCTTTTAGAGTGTCCCAGATTTCCTTTGCCGACTTTTTGTCTTTCACGTATTCCAAATGACTATCAGCAATTCTCTGAATAATTAAAGACTTACATTTTAGTTGTCTCTTTTTATCTTTCTCAGTTGTTGGTTCTTCCGTGACGAAATTCAAAAGTTCTTGTTCTTCGAGTAATACTTCCATCCGAAACTTCCAATTGGAAAAATTCTTTCCATTGAATAGCGGTACTTTGAATTTGTCATCTTCCATTTCAAAAAAAAATAAATTGAAAAATTTAGCAACAACCGAAAACACGTGTTTGTGTTTTTTTTTTTTTTTTTTTTTTTTTTTTAAATATTATTACATTAACAGGATAGGGTGACTGGGCCCATAACCTATTGATTTAAAAAGAGAAACAACATATTTTATTCTTCAAAACGTAAACTTTATTATAATGCACCTTTTATAATTAATAAGAAAAAATAGAAAACATCATGACACCATGATCGGTCCATAGTCTATACTTGACTGCGTAGCGCATTAAAAAGAAATAAATTAATAATAATAACATAACCTAGAAAATAGATTAAAACAATAAAAGGAATTGTGTCTAACTTCAACAGGAAGAACGGACCTGGACACAGGGAATTTTAAAATTTACTTTAGATAGAAGTTCAGGACAGTCGATCGACCCATTTATGAGCTTGACTAGGAAGACTTTGTTAATATTGATACGTCTATCGGCCAAAGACTGTAAGCCTAGCCTATCTATTACTGGATCATAATCATGAGGTCTATGTTCGATATTTAATAGATATGCTGCAAAGCTCAAAAACTTGCGTTGGACTCTCTCAAGTTGATTCATATTGCTTGTGTTGTGAGGGTTCCATATTATTACAGAAAATTCAAGAATTGATCTGACGATCGCACAATATAAGGCTTTTTGTGGAGTTATCAACTTAAATTCGTTACAAACCCGCTTAAGGAATCCAAGAGCTTTTAAAGCTTTACAGCATGTCGCATCTATATGGTGATGGAAATTTAAGTTACTATCATAGAAAACTCCGAGGTCTTTCACAGTATTCAGTTCAATAGCAAGATAGGTTCCACGAAGTAAATAATTGAACTCCAAGTGAGTCCGACCTCTATAAAATGATTTTGAGCAACATTTGGAGACATTAAAATCCAAACCAATATTTACAGCCCAGGCATCCAGTGCATACAAGTCATTTTGAAGTAATTGACAGTCATGTACTGAGCGAATTTCTAGAAATTTCTTTAAGTCATCTGCAAATAGTAAGAATTTACTGTGGCGAATAACTTTCTTTATGTCATTTATAAACAATATAAAAAGTAACGGGGAAAGATGGCCACCCTGAGGTACCCCTGACGGCGTGTTTAATACCTGTGATTTGATACCAAATATGTTTATGAATTGTTTGCGACCGGATAGATAAGAGCTGAACCATGATAACAAAGGCTCCCCAAAACCACTACCAGCAAGGACTTTCATAAGAACAGCATGGTTAACCCTATCAAAGGCTTTACTGAAGTCGGTGTAAATGACGTCAACCTGATTTTTTTTTGCAAAGGCATCAAACACATAATCAGTGAACACTAGATTGCATGTGTTAACTGACCGATTAGGGCGAAACCCATGTTGCTCATCTATAATGATTTGATTTACCGCAGATTGGATAGAACTTAAGACTAATGATTCAAACAGTTTACCTATGTGACTGATGATAGTTATTGGCCTATAGTTAGCTACATTAGAAATATCACCAGATTTAAATATCGGCGTTATGGAACTAAGTTTAAGTATTTCAGGGTAGGATCCGGAATCAAGTGATTTTCGAAATAGAAGCCATAAAGGGAAACATATAGACGATCTGATTGAGAATAAGAAATCACCTGAGATACCATCCGGGCCAATAGAATTATTACCTTTCAGGCGTGATAGACCTTTTTCAACATCTGATATATCAAAGAAACAGTTGCTCGGAAGATCGGGAATGAGGGATTGGGATAATTCAGTTTTATAGTTGACGTTTGCCCTAGAATATACAGAATTAAAATGTTTTGAGAAAAAGTCCACTGCCTCATTATTATTTTTACTAATTATACCATTGAGCGTGACTGTTCTGGGAATAGACTGACCTGTTTTATTCTTTCTAACAAAATCCCAAAATTTAGATGGATTGGCACAAAAAGTTTCTTCAGTAGAGCTGATAAATTTTTTGTAACATTGTTTACTCAAGTATTTATATTTAGCCCGAAGAAAACTGAAATTCTTATAATCATCTGGCTTGTTAGTGCTCTTAAAGATTGCGTGAGCTTTCCTTTTTTTAAATACTAAATTGATTAGTTCTTTAGAAAACCATGAAGGAAAATTAGAACGAGAAAATTTTACGTTCGGGACATGTCGCAGAATGGATAAATGTATCGCATCAAAAAGTGCATAAGCAGCAGAAGTAACATCTAAATTAGAAAAAGTTTCTAACCAATTAAAAGATAACAAAAATTTATTTATAAGAGGATAATTTGCTTTACGGAAATTGAAGTAGCAATGGGAAGAATCAATTTGTGGTATATTGGTGACCGGAATAAAGTCTATGGACAACGCGGGGTGATAGCGGTCTTCTGGTACCACTGGGACCAATGCAGCTTTAACCTTATACTGATTAAGATTTACAAAGATAAGATCTAATAGTGATCCTGATTTATTAAAAACGTCGTTGATTTGAAAGAAGTTATTCACTGCAAAAGTCTCCGGAAGACAATTAATAAGATAGCCAGAGGTAGAGGAATAAATCAGACCATGGTTGTCATTTGACCAAGAAACATTTGGAAGATTAAAATCACCACAGAAGATAAACAAATGGTCAGAATAAATGGAAAGTAGATTTTCAACAGTAGACATAAAGGTCTCATAGGATTGAAGAGGAGAGTTTGGAGGTAGGTAAGCACTGCTAACTATATACTTTTTACCACTTAGAGTGAAGTTCACAAACAAAACCTCAATATCCAAACAAGTAACAGGTATTAAATATGAAGGGAGATCAATACGAATGCCAACAAGAACCCCTCCGCCCCTAGAACAGCCACTAGTGGTGTTATTTCGGTCACATCTAAAAATATTATAATTAAACAAATTGAGTTCACCATCAGCTATATCATTATTAAGCCAAGTTTCAGTTAAAGTAATGAACGGATAATTAAAACAAGAAGTATTACATTTAAAATTAAATAACTTAGTCCTAAGGCCTCTGCAGTTTTGATAAAAACCAAGAGAATTATTTACACACAAATAAGTATTATCTACAATTTTATTTTTGTTACCGCCGCGGCCATCAATTAGTTTTTTGCATTTTCCGTTGTTGATTGCCCAGGATTAGTTCGAACCAGTTTTGGAGAACCATAAGAGTTTCTTATAACCCAGCCATGGTCACCACTGTCATGAAGACGCTTAAGTTCAGATCGGAGACCAGACAGCTGCTTCCGTTGCATGAGAGTAAGATCTTCGTGTATCCATACATTTTTCCAACGCTCAAGATTCCGTAGTTTCCGTTTAGACTTAAGGACCATATGGACATCTGTTGGGGAGTTGAGCTGGACAACAATAGGACGAGGACGGGATCCCACTGGGCCAATTCGTTTAACTGAGGTAGATTGGCATTGGATTGCCAAGTCCTGGAAGAGGTGATCAACCATGACATTTAAAGTTTCAGAATTTTCATTAGCCGAAAGGGGAACGTTGAAAATCATAAAATTGTTTGCCTTTGACATCCTTTCAAGAGACTCTTGATAAATGTTATATTCATGTGTGGCAGGACCACAATGGTGCTCAGACTCCAGCTTGCTGATTTTTTCATGAAGTGATTTAATGAGAAATTTTAAGAAATATTAATAATTATATTATACATTGTGTTTTAATTGTTTAGGTATAGTAGATATAAGGTAATAAGTAATAGATATATACAAACATTGTAAACAATATATAATGAAAAAGATTTATACATTCATAGTAATAATTTAGATAATAGATTAGATTTCTCACCAACTGCATTTATGATAATATTGTTATCTATTTCCATGAGAAGTTTATTTTCAATGGCCATAAGCATAAAAGACTCAAGATAATCATTGGTCATTGAATTTCTCAGCTTAATTTTTAAATACTTCAATGTTTAAAATGGGTGTTTTATTATAAAAATAACAATATTATATTGCTTTGATTTTATTTGATGTCTATATTTATGTGCCAAATATTTTGTAATTTTATATCCAAAGCTTTAATAATTAATTAATTAAAAAAAAAAAAATTTAATAGAAACAAACATTTAGCATTAACTAATATTTTGTAAATTAAATTAAATTAAAAAAAAAAATCTAACAAAATGGCCAGGCCACCAGACCATAGTATGGTCCAGGCCATCTGGAAAATTCCCATTTCCAGACCGGCCACTCCGCCCCTGTCTATAATTATGTTTCAAAACTTTTGTCAAAATATAAATTTATAGATTTGTTCAACCTACTTTTTGATTTTTTCTGACGAGGCCAATCGATTTATCGATGTTTTTTCAATAAGAATCTATGTACCTACTTATTCTGATCCTGATGCTCAAACACGATTTTCTTAATTTTGGCAATAGTACCTACGTTTTGGATTTGCAATATTTCTATATTAGACATTTCTAAGCAAAATGTAGTTTAAAGATAATTCGCAAATAATCCATATTGTCTCCCGGAACAAGTCAAGTACCCTTTTTCAACATAATATGTTTATATCACCATTTTTTATAAATTATAAAAGTTTTTTTACTTTTTTGAGCTATAAATAGGTATAAATATATCAATAAAAAAAAAAATTGGTAACAGGTTCCAACTTCCTATTTATTTACTATTTAAAATATATAGGTAGTTGCAATCTTGTAAAAAGATACTTTTAATTTGTATTTAAATAGAGATACAAATACATCAACTTAAAAAGTATTTAAATAGTATTTAAAGTACTTTTTTCAATAAGTATTTAAGAACAAATACAAATACTTAGAAAGTATTTAAACACAAATACTTATTTTAATACATTTGTTTTAAGTTTTACCTTTGGGTTCAATACTTTTTCTCTGATATTTTAACTTTAAATTTGACCATGAGATCAAACTCATTCAAACTGTACATATTAATTATTATTATATAGTTAATACTTAATAGTTCATATATTATAATGCATTTTCCATATTCTGGTACTAACCAAGGTACCTATAATTGTATGATAAGTTAATAATCACCGAATGATCGTTTTAATTATTTATTGTATGAGAACTAAATAGATATTATAAGAACCTTTATCTCCACAACAAACCTAGCTTCTGGAGAAAATAATTTATATATAAATGCTATATTTCTATGGTGAAAATATTTGTATTAATGTATATATTACGTATGTATACTATTCAATTATTCAACAGGAAAAAAAATAAGATCATAGGTAAACGTAAAGTCGTAAACCGAATCAGCTGATCGAGTTTCGTTTCATTATTGTTCTATGTTTATAGTTTGGAGTTTCAAATAATTCACATCACAATAAACTAATATAGGCTTCAATGAAATAAAAACAATAATATTTTGCATTTTAGGAGGCTATGCCGGGAATAAACTTACTAAATTTCAATGATATTACTCATGACTATATTATTATTTAGTCATGATATTACTTTGATTTCTGAGAAAAAAGATAATAAATAATCATTTATTATTGAAAAAAAATCGATTAAGTATTTAAATAAAAGTATTTGATTTTCAAATACAAATACGTCCAAAACCGTATTTAAAATACTTTCCAAATACTTTATTCAAAAAGTATTTAAAAAGTATTCTAAATACAATAAAAGTATTTAAATATATTTACTCAAATACTTTACAAGACTGGGTAGTTGATACTTTGGTGAGTTTATTCAATATCAAGATTCAAAATGTTTAATTATTATTAGTAACTATTTATTATTTGCAAGCAAAAACAACAGATTGTATAGAAATACTAACTATTACTTTACAAAACATGTTGTATTGCACATTTTGTTCAGTTGCAACTTGTAAGTAAATTTAAAAAATCTAAGACTCATTCCACGTTCACTGAGTATAAAAGGTTTATTATATCATAAAATTATTCAATATAAAAAAAAAAAAACAGTAATATAAAGAAAAAAGTAGGTGCACACAATTTGTAGTTTATGCTAATAATATAATTCAGTAAAATATGATAATATTTAATTATAATCAGGATGAATTATAATGATTGAATTTGAAACATAAAAAAGGATATAAATAACGAATTTTAAAATTATTCAAGAAGAATAAAATTCTCAATTAATATGAGTGGTATATACTGTTGTCTTCATAATGAATATCATATGGGACATTTGTTCCTTGTCAGTTGAGCTATAAGATTTGACCACCTATAAATAAAACAAAATTCAGAACTGGCAAATATATTTAGGTATACAATGGTTATTTTTTATACTTTATCAAATATTTAATGTTTTATTATATCATGCTTACCCTGCAAGTAGGTACTCTTTTATTTTTTAGATTCTGAGACCCAATGAAAGTGTTACTAATGGGTGCTTTCCTCAAAATTGTCACACTATATATATATAAATGTTATTAAGGATACAATATGTGTTTGTTTTTTTTTTTTAATAATTTATATATAAAATCTGTTTTCACATTTACTTATTGTGCCAAGTGGTATAGATTATAGATTCCTTTTAAAAATAAATAAAAAAAAAAGATTCTGAGACCTGAGCGGAGTGAAATATAATGTACCTATTGGTTTTACAATTTCTTTTTTTTTGTCTGTTAACAACATTTTTGGTACTAAAAATGTTCAGGTTTTCAAGATTAGCATATTTACGAATAGAAAAGTAAATCTAGTTGGTTCTTCTGGGAGGTAAAAATTCCAAGTAATTTAAGAAAGTTTTAAAAGAAGAAATAATATTATTACGCAAAACCAATTTTTGAAAATATCGATTTAATTTTTTTGGTGTAACTCAATATCCAATAACTGTACACCCTTGAAATTTTCACCAAATATTTATATTAGCATTTAATATAAATGGTAAAATTTTCGAAATATTTTGAAATGTTTCGAAATTGTAAATTGTTTTTCTATTATTCTCAATAAAAACTAAAAATTTACAAAATTCATAAACATTTCGAACATTTTCAAACTATTTTTCAGTTAATTTCAATTCATAAAAGTTATTCCTTTCATACCTAACATTAGACATTTTTATAGAAGACTCCCTTAAATGGTCTTACTTCAAAAAAAAAAAGTTTACCTAAAAGTAACATTAACTTTTTATGAGCGCGTGAATTTGACATTTTTATGATATTCATCAGTAAATTAACGAGTTTTTTATTTATAAATTTTTGATATTTTGTTGTACCTAATACAAAAACTAATAATCATGGACACTTGAAATTTTCAACAAATGTTAAAATGCAGTGCCGGCGCTAGGTATTGCGGGGCCCTGGTCATAGGTAATAGCCTTTAGGTTCTCAGAGAGAGTAGTGAAATTTTAGCTTTTTTTAAATCAGGATTTTAAAAAAAGTACTGTTTTTATATATAATATAGGTAAATAATTAAATTTAAATAATGCTCTGTCAATTCTTAATGAATCAAGATATTTTAATGAAACAAAAATCAAATTAAAGCTTATTTTTATCTTTGTTATTCACTTGCCCCATATATAATTTTATGTAATACTAATAGCAAAAACAATCCGATTTTGCACTTGCCCCATGAAAAGGGGCAAGTGTGACGTTTTAAAATTAAAAAAAAAAAAAAAATTATTCTTAGGTGAGTGATAATATAACTTTGTTGACTATAAATTCCAATTATGTATATCTAGAGGTGTTACATTATGGAACAATAACAACTTTAAGTTAAAAACAAAAAAAGTATTGTCAAATTCAAAATTAACTTTTCATTTTTGCGTCACACTTACCCCACTTTACCTTACCTACTTGAGTAAACGGAGGCAACACATTCGAGTGCGATTCCTCCTGATGAAACCTCGCTCAGCACAGAATTATTGGCGTAGCGTGAGTTTCAGTTAAACCTTTGAGTGGAAAATCGTAGGCTAATAAATTCATAAGGGCTGGTTATTTTATTAATTTACATTTATTTTAACAACTACATAAAATCATCAATTAAAAATAAATTAATTCATCAAAATGTTTGAATAAAATAATAAATTGTTTAATATCTAAGTACGCGACCGCTGCAGCCAGAATAATGCAATATACGACGGTAGACCACGGTATTCGTATCAAGATGATAATTAAAAATCACGGGGCCCTTTAACAAGCGCGGGGCCCTGGACAAATGTCCCATTTGTCCTCCCCTAGCGCCGGCACTGTTAAAATGAGTTAATAAGACCATTTTTTATGTATTGTAATATTTTCAAAAAATGTTTACTCTTTATGAGCTGGGTCTAGTTCGTTTCGCCGCCCTCATTTCGCCGCCACTGTTTCGCCGCCGTTCATTTCGCACCCGGACTATTCGCCGCGATCGTTTCGCCACGATCGTTTCGCCGCTGCTTTTAATACCGTTTACATAATAATATGACGAGTTGTGTTATAAAATTATTTACTTATTCATATTGTTTGAGGTACAATATACCATAAACCCCCAGAAAGGGGGGGAGCAAGCTGGATCATTTCCCCCCCCTGGCTTTTCGGACATTTTTTTTAACTGCAGAATGTATTAGGATTAATGAGTATATCATAACAAAATGAAAAGTCCTTAAATCCTAACATTTCCCCCCCACCATATAAGAATGTTTGAGGCACTTATGCAATATACTTTAAGTCTATTTGCACCCTTGCCTCGCTGTATAACTTATATACCCATAATTATATTTTAGGCCCCGCAAATCGTCAGGACGGTCCAGCCCGCAATCGTTTCGCCGCCTGATTATTAGACTATAAACCTTGAGGCTTGAACATCATTTGAAACCACTATTTTGGTAATTTAATTGTTCTCCAGTTTTTTTCCTTGTAAGCCGGGGTGGCGTTTAAAGTTCATAATTTTGTTTTTAACAATAATCTAGCAGAAATATACAAATAGTACGATCACCTGTTTATTTACAGTTATTTTACTGTATCAGAATGAATAACCAATAACATTTATGGTGGTATATAATATATGGGTATCCTAATGTTTTTTTAATAATAATGAACCCACCACCTATATTCAAATTCAATATGTCTAAATGAGTACAGTATGCTATACATAAATTGATAAATACTAAAGGTATGTACGAGATGTAGATATTCATATTTGTATTATACTATTATGGAAAAAGCTTTTTGCAATATACATAGTACATACTACAGCTGGTAATAAAAAAACTAAACAAAACGTGCAAAATCGATCAGCAGTTTCAAATTGTTCATTCTACTTACTTACACATCGTTAATTGTTACCATACAATATTTAAAAAAATATATACCTAACAACTAAACACTGAGTTTAATATTTTCTATATAAAATAATATGTAGGTATGGGCACTGCGAAAAAAAGAATAAAATTAAAATTAATATTGAATGGTATTGCAAATATTTTATTTTACCTACACGGTGCACCCCATCCCTCTGACAAAATTACTGATAGCCTTTATGTATGTAAGTAATAACTACTATTTAGTAATATTCAAATATCCTACTCGGGGTTATGATTTACTGATATATCTTTCATAGATCGCAGTGCACGCAATAGTAATAATATTTTATTATAATCATTTGTTGAAAATTTGAAGTATCTATCTTTAGTCAGTTTTTGACAAGTTGTTTTATTGATAATACAATCAATACACTTTGGTTTTTGAATTACAACAAAATATCAAAAATTGTTGAGGAGAAATGGTTACTTTACGATTGAATATCTATTGTACCAACTAGATTAACTTTCCTATCAGAAAATATACTGAAGTAATACTGTAATAGTATTTAGAATCAATGACAGTACGTCAGTAGGTACCTACTTTTTATTAAGAACTATTGGTTATTTATCGTAAAACTATTAATTAAATATGTATTGGGGTGTATTAACGTAATCACACTAGATACAGTGCACACGGCACACCACTGCATGCTACGAAAAATAGGAAGTCATCTTTTTTATATTTGTACAATATATTTTAGATTCTGAGCGGAGCGAAAGAATGTATTGATTTTACAAAGATGTGTTTTTGTTTTTTTAATTTTTTTTTCTGTCTGTCAGCAACAATTTGGATAGTTAAAATGATCCAATTTTCGAGATCAGCATCTTTTTAGATTTTCGAAATATTATGACTATTTTTGAGCTAGTAATGGCCTTGATAAATTTTTAGAAATTTGTAATTTTTTTAAATTATCTTCGATACAATTGTTTTCAATTAGTTAAAAAAAACTTTATATTTTAATACAAGGTTATTCTGCATAATAATTTTTATATGCATTTAAAGTTCAAATTTTGACAAAATTCATCAAAATATCGAAAATTTTCAAACTAATTTTCGGTTAGAAATTCATAAAAGTTTTTCTTTTCATAGCTAACATTAGAAATGTTGATAGTAGACTCCCCACAATTGTTCCTACCTTAAATAATAAAAGAGTTTACCGGAAACCAACATTAATTTTATATGAGCGTTTGAATTTAAAATTTTTACTATATTAGATTTTTATCGATTAATTAACGAATTACTCAATTTTTGATATTTTGTTGTAATTCAACTACAAAATTATCCTAGATACTTGAGATTTTTACCAAATGTTAAAATGACCATTTTCCAAGCATCGTAATATTTTCAAATAATTTTGACTTTTTTTAAACTATTTAAGGCCATAAGACATTTTTTAAATGTTGTTAATTTTTCAGTTAGAAATTCATAAATGTTTTTCTTTTCATAGCTGAGATAAGACGTTTTAATAGAAGATTTTCAATTTGTTTTTTCATCTCTATCAAAAAAAAAAAAGATTTTTTTATAGCTCTAAGATATTTTTGATTTTTATACATTTTTTTTTTAATATTAAATTTGATTATTTATACGCATATATGACACAACGTCTCCGCTCAGAACCGTTTTTCTTATACAATGATTTATTATTGTATTCAAATATAACACATCCATTACAATGACATGCTCGACAACTACTGTACAGCAGAGTGGTACCCACTTGTCCACCTTTTTACACTTAGGAGTAGGATTATGATTACCCACCAATGTTAGAGGGACACCAGGTAGTTCATTATGAATAAGTAATGTTAATATGAATCTTATGACTTATTATTGATAGAATGATACACTGCCATGACGGAACCGGGGATGCTAAACGACACAATATGTTGACCGATATTATAAAAGCGACAACAAACAACAGACAAAGTATTAGTTTTAAGTATCTACAATTTTTAGTTTTTAAGTTAAAAAAATTGATTTTGGTCGAATACTGATTTTGAGTAAAAATTATATTTTAATGTAGGTTTTTTGGTTTTTTACGACACATTTCAAAACTGTTGGATTTTTTTTTAATTTTGACCTCCCTAGCTATTGTATAAAGTAGATTTATATTCAATTTTCTACTGAAACCATAACTGAAGTTCACTACGTTCAGAATTTAAAATACCTATGTTATTTTTATTTACTAGCCCCAAATGATCTAAAAAATTTGCCGCTCCGATAAACAAGGTAAATCCCCCCTCCTAAAAACGAGCCTAGGTATAGAGATCTATTATTTTTTTAAATTGGAAGAAATAACGTACTACACTATAAAACAAAAAAAATCCAAATTAAGGGTGCTGGGAAAACTACGTATAATATCAGCGTGTGCCAAAGTGTCACAAGTTCTTTAAATTGACAGATATTTATATAACAATAATTTATTAGGTAGTCATTAGTAAGTAGTTTAGTAAAGTACCTATACCTATGAGACGGAAATGGAGGCTAGAAATACTATACGCTTAAGTGGCTCATAATAACCATTTAAGCACAGGAAGTTGGAAGATTAAAAGTACCATGGTGAATTTATGTTTATATTTACTCTAATTGATTTTATATATTTTATTATTATGTGACAATATATAAGATTATATAGATAATAGGTTACTAGTATCTTTAATCGTGGTTTATACTAATGGAGTGGCGGTGTGAGTTATTAAATTATATTAAGGTAACTTTTTTTCAATTATATTTATAGAGTTTTAGGTATATACAAAATAATTTCATTCCTAATCAATTGATTTGATTTTAATGAAATTCAATCATCCTCTGTCCATCTGTACAACTGTACACTACACAGGTCTTAGTTTGCAGTTTTTAATTTTTGGTTTTTGTGTTCTAATTCTTATATTTTATAACGATAATATGGAAGTGCTTACAAATCGAAACAAACCAATATTTATCCATGAAGGATATCAATATATTTTCGATAAATTTGGGGCAGACCAAGTCACTAAATTTTATAGATGTCGCAGACGTGACATACATTGTAAAGGGCGCATCATGGTTAGTATCAATGGTGTCATTGAAGTCACTGGAAATCACGGAGGTTATGATGAATCACCAGTAGGAATAGAAGTAAGTGGAATTCTTAAGTATCAAATAGGTGAATAGGGTTGAATAGTGATCAGTGATAGATCCAGTGAAGTGGGAGGGGCGATTGGGGTGATCCCTCCCATTATAAAAAAAAAGTCAAGAAGTCCCCGTTATTTGACGTAATTATTTCAAGGATAGGCCTATTTATTTTGTGTCCTTAAAAAATCGCCCCTCCCTTATCTTGGTCAGGATCCACCCATAAAGAGATACGATTATGGCAAACATAATCAATAATTGGTTGTTAGTATTAAATATCTTGTATTTAAATACTTTGTAAATAATATGTTTTTTAATATTATAGATAGCTAGGACGATAACTAATGTAAAAAAAAGAGCTATGGATACAATGGAGGCGCCAGCTGTGGCCATTAATCAATGTATAGGTAATTATCAACAAATATTAAACTACTTAAATAATTTTATTTTAGCCTAACCAGTAACCAAAATTATATTTAAGAGGAAGTTATACCAGCTTTTTGACAGTCTTGCAGACGTTTAAACTGTAAAATGAGAAATTAAAGTTATTTGACTAGTGATTTTGATGTAGACCTATAATTATATTTAATAAAATATTCTGTCACGAGTTATTCACGAACTGTATAATTTTAACGCTAATGTAAACGTTTGGTAAAATGTTAAAGTATTTACCACGATTCGTTCTTAAGTTACAATAACATAAAAAAATAAATTTTGTCAAAATCTTGTTTCGCATAAAACTTTCAGTTTTTCTGTTACTTTTTTATGGTTTTTCCTGATCCCCCCCCTACAAAGCATCAGCTAGATTCGCTTTCCTATCAGAAAAGCTACTGAAATCAAAAATAGAAGCACTATGACTGCTCCAAAACGTGATAGCAGACACAAAAATTAATAAATAACAAAAAATACACATCATTGTAATATAATTATATTCATCAGTTCATCACTCCGTTCAGAACCTAAATGTATTGTTATTTGTAACGCCCTATTTGTAAGTGAAAAGGTAATGTAACGGGATACAAATAATGTTTTTTAACGCGAATATAATTTAAATAACAATATTTAATGTACTAGTTAACGAGTAATTATTGTATTATTTTTCAAAAGTAATTTATCCAACACTGAAATTTAGGCATAAGTCATGTGTTTACAAATTACTATTTATTTTGAATAATTATATTATAAAAATAGGTATTAGTATGTAATTTACTATGTCTGTAACAAAAAACTTAGAATTTAATTTTAATGTCAACCGGAATTTTTCTTTTTTTTTAATTTTGTTAAAGTTCAACTAGTTTAACATTACTTGCATAACATTTAATCGTAAAATATATTTTTATAGAACACTTAACAGTTGCTGGAAAAGGTATGTTATCATCTGTTAACAATCTTAAGCAAGTACCTACGGAGAGTTCGGCGTCATAATGGTCCGCAAATTCCCGTTGCTCCATTAACACTAATGGAATTAGAAATTCCCGAGGAGTACAAACAGTATGAAGTTGAACCTGGGTAATTCGAAAATTTTCTGCTCTGTGACACTGGACCTGGCCCTAATAGGGTTATTATATTTGGTCGCCAAAGAGGATTGGAGGTATAAATGTTAACATATTTTTTATATGATTTTTAGATTATTACGAACAAAATAAATGGTTTGTTAAAACATGATTTTATATTTAAGAAGTCACCCCACATGCGGTGTCTCTGTCTTACAAACGTCTGTCTAACAATTGTTCGTTTGAATAATTCATTTAACTCTGTCATGTTTTAGATTACAGTGAATTATCTATTATACAATTTAAACATAAGAATATTACCCATAGTGAACAGTATAGGTTTTTTTATATTTTTAGTGTAAAGTGAGTCATGACTCATGAGCATTTTAAAAAACCTAATTGTTTGTACAATACAAAATACGCATAACTCACTTAAAAATAAAAACATAAAAAATAATCTATTAGCTTGACTAGAGAATATTCTTATTTATTCTGAACGAAGTGATGAATGTATTGATTTTACTATAATGTGTTTTTTTTTTTTTAATTTTAAATTTTTAAATTGTTTGTGTCTGTCATCGCGTTTTGGAATAGAAATAGTGCTTCAATTTTCGGAAAAGTGAGGAAAGTGAATCTATTTGGTACCTTGGAGGGGGGGGCGACAAAAGTGAAACATTTTCAATAGTTTTCAAAAGCGTCAGGAAAAACCCTAAAAAAGTAACGGAAAAACGGGAATTTTTACGCAAAACCAGTTTTTGACAAAATCGATAACTTTATTTCACTATAACTCAAAAAAAATTAATTGTAAATACTTGAAATTTTCACCAAATGTTTATATTAGCATTGTCTATACACGGTTAAATGTTTAAAGTATTTTAACTTATTTTGAGCTATTTATAAGCAATTTAAATTTTCAAATTTTCTAAGTATTTTTTTTTTGAAATATCGATTAAAAAAAATCTTGAAAATTTAATATAAGTGGTTCTTATCAGAGATAAAAAAAATAAAAATCGTAAGTCACAATTTTTTTCTAAGCGCTTAAAGTTCAAAATATTACGATATATGTCAAAATCGCGAAAATATAATATATGTAATTTGGTAGTTAAAAATTGATAAAATTGTTCTTTTATACCTAAGATTTAAAACTGTAACACAAGGTTATCTATATGTTTTCTTTCGAATAACTATAAAAAAAACTCGAGCGTAATTTTAGATAACATTTTTATGAACGTCTGAAATTTAAATTTTTACAAAATTGTGTACACAGAAAGAAATACCGCAGTTAAAGTAATAAAAATTGAGGTTAAATCAACAAAATAATGATTAACATAGGGCCAACAGGGAATTTGTTATTATGAAAATTATTATTTTGTTGATATAACAACATTTTGCCCTGTTAATTTAATGCTTGATTCAACAAATTATTCTGTTGTTTTGAAATAATACGCCGTTAACATTATTGTGTTTATTAATGAAATTATTTGTTGAATTAATCTAAACTTTGTAAGAACAAATTGTAGTATTTTTAAATCAACAAGATATTTTTTTATTAAATCATCAATTATATAACCATTGATTTGAAAATTGTGGTTTGTTCATTTTAAAATTATACCTGCATGCATTGATGTAATTATGATTTCTTTTTGGTCCCTATTTATTTTAGGGGGGGGGGGGGCAGGTATCATCAATTTATACACTATACCTATAAAAGTTAAAATATAGAAGAAAATTTGAAGACATTCATATACGTATGAAAAAAATAGCATCAATTATATTTGTACCTATACTTAATTACAAAATCAAAATAATTTACCTATATATATTACACTTTCTAAGATGTGGTGTTGTTGTATCTCCTGAACACCCCTTATTTGCTTTGTTAGTATCTTAATTAATATCATATAGGTAACTAACATGAGGTAGGTATTACTGTAATGTAAAAACAAGATATTTTTTAAGAATAAAAATAATTTTATTTCACAAATTAAACATTTTAGTAGTTTTAAAATAATTTAAGTTCATTAATAACTTGATTGACGAGCGGACAAGATTTATCATACTTATTTACAATATTATAAAACAATTTTTGAATAAATAGCCAGACATTAATAGATTCAATGGGATATTCAATATTGAATACATGAAAAATCTTAAAACAAATGTCTAGTGCTTTAATAGGCGAAAAAACTTTGTATTTTATGCCATCGAAAAAAACCAATATTTCAAGTGGTTCACTAACGGTTCCTACAATTATAATACATGGTTGTATAGTATCGCCAACATTATATTTTCGTTTTATCATTTCTTCAACCTCTACTGCTGTTGGTGCTATCATCATGAAACTGTTCTGTGAATCTTGGATAGAAAATTTAACTATGTTTTTCTTCCCTTGACTGTTGGTGAATGACCTTTTACTTGTTGGTAATAAAATTGCATGAAGGAGATACAGAATTATACAACTTTTAGAACCTGAAAAATAGAAAATTTATGAAAATGAATTCTATGAATAAAAACAATATATATTAGTTTAATAAAATATTGGTCAATAATGATAGAACAATGGATCATGATCTGAACTTACTTTCAGTTATTTGACTGTTTTCAACCATATAATTGTACAATTTCTTATTAGCAGGATCTTTTAGCCTTTCATTAATAACTTGAATTAGTTTTAGTTTAGTGTCATCAAACTCTTTTAATATATTTAATGCTTCCTTGTGAAGACACTGAAAATCAATGTCAACCTGTAAAAGTAAGACATATTATGCTCATATTAATTCTAACTTATAATAGCTTGTTAGGATGACTAAAATATTATAGGGATTCAAATTTTAAAATAAAATTAGAAAAAGATACATTTTATTATAAAAATTATTATAGGTATTAAAAACTTAAAAACAGAATCAGTTAGGGTCAACTAGGGTAAAAGTAAATATGTTAAGTACAATCTTAAGTTGTTGATAAAAACACATTCTGGTTAAAATAATACATTGTACATTTATTATTATTTCATAATTGTTGTCAGAATAATATTTTATTTTATGTTATGTACATCGATATTGTTTATCAAAACATATCTTCAATTATTTTGTTTCTCGTTTTGAAGAGTGTATGGCAGATATTAGATGACATCTTCAAAAATGAAAGTATATTCAAAGTTATTAATTTATAATATTTTTTAATAGATTCTGAATAGATTTAGCATGTTTTGAGTACAATATATGGGTCAGTTTTGCTCCAAGTAATTGTTATAGTTGTTAATAAAATAAGGTAGGTAGGTACCTATTTCAATTGTATAAAGTAACCATTACTAAGTTGTAAGACCAATGGGTGAGTATTAGTTTCACCTGAGGCATATTAACAAAAAATGGAATTTTGTCTTGTAGCTAGGTCTAGAATAGACATCTGTGTGACAAGAACAAAGTTAAACTTCTAGTAGGTAGGCGAATATGTGAAAAGTAGTTAATTAATTAATTACACACTTTAAAGATTCCACACCTGGTGATGATTGGTATTATAATTTTATGAAGAGGCATCAATCTACTTCATTGAAACAGCGAGAAGAGTAGCAGAAAATTAGGAAAGGTTAGGTTAGGTATTAATTAGTGGTATATTTTTATCAATAGGTAATATGGTTCATAGGTACCTTATTAACATAGATAATAAAGATGTGGATAGGACATAATGGTACTCGAGAGTTCTTCGAGGGGAAAAATTGAGGCCAAATTAAAGTATACCTATATCAAGTATCGACTATCAATCACGGCTATAGATAAAGGAGCCTCAATTGCCTTCCCCTTCGGGAACACGGCCTCATCAAATATGTTTAACATAGGTGTGGCCTATCCATGTCTTTATTATATATTTATATAATATGCTTATTAAACAAATAACTTAATACAGTGACAATTTATTATTGGATGGGGTAACAACACAGAGCTACATTTATGCAATAAGCATTCAAAACAAATTAAGCCTTAAATATTTTTAGAAATCATATCACTAAAAATAATTTATAAATTAGGTTTATGAATTATAAAAACTCACAAGTTTATATCCAAGTGGCTTCTTGTAGTGAGGCCATGTTTTATGTAAATCAGTAGCTGACATTTTTAGAGATTTTAGCTTATACACAGCAGTTTTTTTCCAAATTAATTCTATGTCAGGCCATGATAACTCTTCGTGGTTCAACTGACTTATATAACTTTCGGCATTTTCTTCAACTACTGTTATTTTAAAAAATAAACAAAAGGTAATTTAATTAACAACTTACAAACATATATTTCAATATTAGTTCATAGTATTCATCACCTAAATCATCATTGAATGCTGCAGATATCCGGGTTAGACAATTTTTCTCAAGTCTACATTTTTTTGATGGGCCCTGAGAAACTAGTCCATGGTTTTTCAAACTTCTAATTTTATTGAAAAATTTTGCGTACAGTTTCCCTTTGGGCGCTTTATTGTCTGTATCTCTTACAAAATATGTTTCCTAAAACAAAAATGTAGGTTGAATATTTTTTTTAGCAATTTTTTTAGTTTCTTACCTTCAATTCCGTTGTAAAAGTTTCAACAATTGTCTTAGCTATAGTATCTGCCAGACCAACAGACATAGAGATAGATTGTTCAATGAGACTTGATATTATTAAGTCAATCATTAAACTGCGACATGACTCATTTAAGCTCTTATTTGACTTGTAATAGTTCATTATCATTATACCATGAGAACTATTCTTAAGGACATCATGTAAAGAAAATTGTGGAGACATATGAGAAATCGATTGTACTGGTACCGGTGCGTTGGAAAATGATAAAGTAGATACAGTTGATGGATTCATTACATCGTCAGAGATTGATGGATTCATTACATCGTCAGAGACCTCCTCTGGTTTGTTTTGCAATTTCTTGATATGTTTCTTAAATTTAATTTTCACTCCCATTGGATACTTTGATAAAAGCTGTTCAACTTTGCTAGGACTTATGGATTGTAACGCCTCAATATCAATACAATCAGCTAAAGCAAAAATATGGTTGTATAAATAAATTAATAATAGTAAATATTTATAAATAATAATATAATTTACTGTGTACAATATTAAAATAAAAATTCTGAACCAGAATATTATAAAAATTCAAACTGTATTCATGTTTCAGCCTATAGAACATTATCGGGTAATATAAAATATTAAAAACATAATTAATATAAAAATTGAACATAAATATCATAAAATATAAAGAACAATAGGCAAGTAATATATTTATTATTTACCATTTAAATTGTTATAACTTATAATGCCCTGGCTTTAGTGAATTTTTATTTTTATAATTTATAGACAGTAATTAATATTATTAATTATACAAGTGTTAAACAATACTTTCATTTTAAATATTTATAGCTATGAAAATTAATTGAAAATTAAATTTATAATACTAACCTAAACAAGTTTCGTACAGAAATTCCATGTTCCAACCTAACAACATCTCTTTCAAACAATTTTGATCCTCAAAACTTAAATGATAAGGCATAGGTGACATATTATCATGACTTGACGGTGGTAGTTGAGAAAAGTTATTCATTATATTTGGACACTCAACTGAATTTTCATCATTAGAAATTGAAGAGCAGGAGGGTAGATGAAGATCAGTATAAATTCTTTCATCCTCTGCAAGATGTTCACTTAATAGACTTAGGTAATCTTCTTTTTGGTGTTGCATTTTACTTGATACATATAATACATTTATAAATACAAAATATAATTACCTACACACAAATATAATATACATATTACATAAATTAAATAATTTAATTTTAAAACCTGAAAGATATAAAATATGTTAAATACAACACATATTAGTACCTACACTTTAAATCTAAATATACTAATACTAAAATGAGATAAATAAAAACAAAATTAAGATATTAAATGTTTTCCATTTCTAGAAATATTCTTTCAATCTAATCATAAGATTACCACCATTAACTTTATTGATATTTAAAGGGGGAGAATTAAACTGATCAACATTCATAACGCTTTTGGAAACAACACTCTTGTTTATATCAACTTTGTATGCTCTAAAATGAGTGTCAAATAATTCTAATAGAATTTGCTGAACAACAAAATATACTGTATTATTTTTTAATAAAATTATCTCAAGTATTTCATACAAACAAATTTCACTATTAAAACAAGTGACATAATTGCCAATTTTGTAGATTGTACCTCGAAATTCAATCTTGGAATAACTGATATAGTTATTAGTTGATACTTTTATAAAGTCAAAAATAATTGCCACATGCTTTGAATCAATTTTATGTTTTTCCAAGGCTTCTACTAGCAAACTATTTTTTTTTTGGTTTAATATGAAATATGCAAATTTAAATTGATGTTTATTTGCCAATGTTAAACAAATATTTCTTCGAGATGTTATTGCCCTAGCATACATTTTCAACTCCTTATGTTTCGCTTCATAACGAAAGCACCAAAAGTGTCTTGGAGGGCCAGATTTAAGAATAATTGTAGGATAATGTATCAATAAATGATGCTTAGGTTTTAAGTTATCTTGAAAATATTTAACATAATCTGAATTATGTTTTTCAATAAGAATTTTTAAATGCTTTACCATATCTCGTGTAAACGTATAGCTTAATAAACTATCTATAATTTCAATAAAAATTAAAAAAAATTGCCAAATCTCATCATCCACTGGAATTAAATCACCAATGATCAAAGAAAAAAAATGAACAAAGCACATCATTTGTCTTGCTGACATTTTTAAATGAAATTTGTGAAGATGATGTCTTTCAATAGGTGGTGATACATTTTTTTGCTCAAGTTCACCATAGTCAAAATTTTGTTTTCTTAAATTAAGGGTTTCTAAAGAAAAAATTTGTATTTTTTCTGTGTAATAAATTATTAAATGACACATATTGTAATGGCAAATACCTTCATAAATGTCATGCATAATGTCTACGCTAAAGTTATCCGTGACATGAAATGTAGTGATTTGGTTTAAAATGCTATCTTTATAAATACCAGTTTGTGTAAAATCATTTTTTTTCTAGATCTTCTGTATAATTTATAACATTACGGAGTAAAGAACCATTTTCTTTTGATAAATTATGCATTATAGATTTTGGAGCTTTGCAAAATCGACAATAGAAATTAGCAGAAAATGATTTTGAAAATTCACATAAACAGTTAATTCCTAGGTTATCCCCTAATAATAAACCTAGAATAAAATATACATGTTTTGGACCGGTAGGAGTATTTATGGTTATACCATCATTACCCAAGCTGTTTATTTCATAAACTATCTGTTTGAAACATAAGTCATTCCCAAAGGTTTTTACATCTCTAGATTTTATAAGGGCTGTTAAGAAAATGTTATTTAGCTTTGAACTATGCTCACTGAGAGGAAAACTATAATACACCGCTGATAATGAATGACACATAGATTTGGAGCCTAATGGATTGTTAAGTTCTACATCATCAATGTACATAAAAAAAGGCATAACAATTTTATTTTTATATGGAATTATTTTTTCTTTCCATAACGAACCTTGAATAAAGTTAGTTATGGAGCAGGTGTTTGATTCAGGACAACTTATAAGTTTGTTGTATTTATTAATTGCAGTATTTAAGTTATTATTTTGCTCAAAATATGTTTTTATTTGAAACTTAAAAGGCATTATAATTCCCTTAGTAAGTATTTCATCATATACAGTTTGGCCATTATTAGAAATTAAGTTTACTTCATTATTAATAGTGAACTGCTTATATTCGTTACTTATGAGTTCATTGTTTTTAAGCCAGTTATTTAACAAATATTCAGTTTTACAAAACTTAAAAAGATCTGATATACCTAATATAACTTTAGTAAATTTAGATAGAAGTAATGGATCTTGTATTTCCTCTTGAATAACACCCTTTAATAAATTTGTAATAGGATTTAGAATGTTATTTTCAATATCGCTTTGAATGTTTTGAACATCACTTTTACAAAAGTTATTATTGTTATGTAACATCAAACAAAATTTTACTGCCCCCAAATGTAGTTCTTCAATACAATTGTTTGTGTAAAATATATCCTCGTTCGGTTTGGATCGTTTAGGTTTATCAAATAAAATATTACTAGCATCATTACTAATAGAATCATTACTGTCGTAACTATTAGTATCTGTTAAAATACCACTATGCGAATGTGCAGTTTCAGGTAAGTTATCTTCCACAGTGTTCACGTGTTTGTTAAGGATGTGTTTTTTTAAACTACTAAGACTTTGAAAAGATTTTGAACAATTATCCTCTATGCAAGTATATGAATTAAATGGCCCTAACACATGTATAATCTTATAATGGTAAACGAGCGATGGCAATGATGGTACATTTAAATGACAAATGAAGCATTTCATTTTGTTAATATAATATTATGTAATAGGTACAATAAAATACTTACCGTTGGATTTGTCCACGATTTGAAGTGTTTATTAGAAAAAACAACGCACTATTCACACACGATATAAGTTCACAGTAAATGCGAAAAAACTATATTGCAAACAATGAATACCTAGGACAAGTAGTAACATCGGCAACTGTCCATCAACGTGTTAAACAAGGTACAATCGTATCGTGGTCAGCAATGTTACTTTGTCCGCATGCGCTCGGAAACTTATATTGTTAATTTGATAAAGTTATTGTTGAATTGATAAATCGATTGTTCATATTTGAAAAAATGGGATTTCCAGTAATTTATATCTATTTTTAAATTGGTACAAATCCAGATATAGATGATAATGCAGTTACCTTATATTAACAATATAATTTGTTGATTTAATAAATAAACTTTTTTAGTTTAACAAAACTAAGTATTAAATCTAAAATACTATTGTTAAAATAATAATTTTTATTTTATTATATGCTCAGTATAATAACAAAAAGTTTTTTGTTAATTCGACAATGCGTGATCAATTTGATAAAAGCTTAGTTGTTAATCTGATAAAAATATAAATAATCCAAAAAAAATGTTGTTATTACTACAAATATATAATTGACTTAACAAATTTATGTTGGTTAAAACTTAACAAAAGTATTTTGTTAGTTTCACCTTAGTTTTTTCTTTCTGTGTAAAATAACGGTTTATCCAAAAATGATTTTAGATACCTATTTGTTATTATTCAAAAAGTAGAAGTCGTAGAAACTTGAAACTTTTATCAGTTGTTTAGATTGGTATTATCTTTAAATAATTTTATTTTCAAAATATTTCACTAATTATTAATCTATTATAGGCATTTTAAATATTTGATTTTTTAAAATTTTTTTTTTTTTAAATGTGATAAAAAAATTATTATGGACCCAATACTTGAAAATCTAATAGAAGACTCCACATGAGTTGTTTTACTTTCATTTAAAAATTATTATAAAACTAGGCACATTTTTTTTTTATAAACGTTCAAGCGCAAGTATTGACAAAATTCGTCAAAATCATGAATATTTTAAATTAAAAAATTACCTAACCATGCCGTATGTAACCGCCAACCCGACCTAATTAAAAAAAAAAACACTTTTTATAAAATAAAATATATAAACATATTTAAATATAATATATCTTAGACTGACAAATCATCTCCGTTCAGAATCGTTTTTCGTATACAATGATACCTATCATTGCATTATTTAACGCATACATTAAAATTACCTAATCTAGACTGAGGTCCCTAATGTAGGTACCTACAGCAGAGAGAGTTTCCGGTTTTTAAATTTTATAATAGGTCAATTCACTGTAATACTAAATATGACAGAGTTAAATAGATTATTCACAACGAACAATTTGCTATGCTACGGGTTTGCACATGTGCCGATCTCTTAAGCTATGGACATTTATTTTTTTTACATTGTATATTAATTATATAGGTACTTAGTTTTATCCAGTGGCATGTATAGAAATAATTTGCGGGGTGGGCTACAATAGATGGGAACTAGTAAGTGGTCTAACACTTAATACCTATACTAGGTACTATAATACAGAAGTGACTGTAATAATGTGAGGGGGTGGTCGGGCTGTGCCCCCCCCTTTACATACTCCATTCGTTATAACATATATTTTGAAGATAAAACTGAATAAAATAAAAATTATACTTAAACATAAAAAAATAAATATGTATTTGTATTTTGTATGTAATAATTTAGATACTCACGACAAGCAATGAGTGGTTTGTGGACGGAACTTTTAAAATTGCACCAAGCCTATTTGCACAGGTATTTGTAATTTTGGCCAGTCGTAATGGAGGTGTTCATACATGCATATATGCATTATTGCCAAATAAAAATCAGACGACGTACAACAGACTATTGGTTGAAATTAAAAATCTAGCTCCAGGAATATTAGCTGGGAGTATTTCTGTAGATTTTGAAATAGCTGTTCATAATTCTTTTAGAACTAAATTTCCTAATATTGAAATACGTGGATGTTTTTTTCATTTATTACAAAACCTGAAAAAACAAGTGGCAGCTGTAGGATTGATGGCGTAAGTTAAATGTTTTATATTATTTTTTAAATGAAGTATAATATAATAATATATAATAACATATTATGATAAATCAATGTTAGGGCTTAAATTTTTGGAAAATATATGTGAGAATAATATTACTAAATCCTATAATTTGAAAATTAAATTTGAAAAGTTTTAAATTTTAATATATTTTTAAACATTTTATTTATTTAAAAATATATGAAAATTTAGTTTTTGTTTTTATTCCGACTAAATAATTAATACATTAATGACTTGAGTTATTGAATATACAAATAAAGTATGTTTAATAGTTATTAGTTTAATATAGGTACAATAAGTTGATACATTATAACATTACTCCATTTAGAGACTACAGAAATGATGCAGACTTAAACCTACATGCACGCATGATAACAGCGTTGGCATTTGTCAGGCATTTGAGGACGTACCTGCTTATTTTGAAAATCTCAGCATGGCAATTGAAATTATATTTCCATCGTTACAGCCAATCCTTGATTGGCTGGAAACGTACTATGTAGGAATGCTGAGAAGGGAAGGAGTTAGAAGAACACCAGCTTTTCCTATTCCAACCTGGAATTTATATAACAGAGTGTTAGCAGGACAAATGGTATGTAACATAGTAGAATCCTTTCTTTTTTCCCTCATTTTTTGTTATATGCAATTGGAACTAATTAGATTTGAAGATGGGAACCCATATTGTTTATAGTATTAAGTACTTACCTACATAACATTTCATTAATAAAAAGGTGCAGATTATCTGTGGGGAGGGGTGGTAAGTACTAAGTTGATGACACCTTTGTATATTAATAATAATTACCTACAGATTTATCATATTTTATCCATCATTCATTACCTAATTGTTTTTTTTTTTCATAATATAATAATTATTCTGGTATGCCACCCATTCTTTAAAAATATTGTGAACTAGGTGACAATTTATTTTTACTGTGTAGGCAGTAAAATTGTTCAAATATAAATGTTTTCTAATTCTAGCCTTTGTCTACATTACTACGATATTATTTTATATTTTTAAGTCACTTTTACAATGTTTTTAAATAATTTTTGAAAGTATCTTAGGACCTAGTTATTATATTTGTACTTGAAAATTTAGGTTACACTTTTCCAATTTTAGAAACTTATATAATATTAAATATTGGTAACTATACATGACCATTTAAAATTATTGTGCCGGGTGCCAAAACTTGAACCAAACCGACACTGGTATTCACATATATTTTTGTAGGGGTATACAGTCCAATCTCAATAAATTCGTCCAAAATCCCAAACAAATTTGAAATAAAAAACATACAAACAAGCTTTACAAATATATGTTTAATTTTTTATCATTTTCATAAATATTATAAGTTAATATTAAATAAATTACTATTAGTTTATTTAAAACAAAATTAAAGTTTTTCTAATTCCTGAATATCATTATTAAATTGTATGTATACAAATCATGTGTACCAAGTTATTTTTATTTCATCTAATTCTTAGTTTTGTTTTTATGTTTAATTTCAAGTAAAACCTTGAAGGTTGCCGCATAATCCCAAAACCATTCATAACACAGTTTTTTCTTAAATTAATTAACTACCTATAATTCAATTTTATAATGATAATATATAGTTATAAAAGTTATAATAATTATTTAATTGTTTTTTTTTAATTGACTATAAAATATAATAAATGTATTACTGGTTTGGATTTTTAAATTATTATGTATTTTAAAATTTAATTGAACCTATAATATTGTTGATACCAACTTACAAATAATTGTTTTTATTTTTATGATTTGCTTATGTGTTTTAACAGAAAACAAATAATATTGCTGAAGCAGCTCATAGGAGACTCCAGGCCCAGCTGAGCATGTCCAACCCAACGATTTGGAAATTCATAATAGAGCTCAGAAAAGTGCAGTCAGAGAGAGACATCTATTATGAATTTCTCGTTGCGGGGAATCAACCACCACCTTCAAAAAGAAAATTTGTTGACGCTGGAAACCGAATTCTGCACTTAGTACAAAATTATCGACACCGCCAACCCATTGAGTACTTACGAGGACTAGCTCATAATTTTATTATGGACCAGTAAAAAAAATTACTACCTAGTTATAAACCTAATAATATATCTAACTGCGTTGAATACTTTTTTACATTTTTCCTTGTAGGTACCTATATATTGAATATAAATACCCAAACAAATCCATTCCTAATACCTCTTAAGTCCTAATTCTTTCAACCAAATTGTTAACTTTAATTACCTACAATAAATATTAATATTGAGTTAAGTGAACAAGATGAACATTAAAAACAATTATTAAATATAGGTATTTTACTCACCCCAATGAGATGGGCACAGAACAAGATGGATAAGTGGTTTGCACTTTGGTCTATATACCTAGGTACCTAATATTGACTTATATGTAATATGAATAACAATAATATCACAGAACTATGATACACATTAATCTTTTTACATTATTATTGAAAAAACAATTATTTTCAGTACCTATAAGGATACAACAGTGTATAAGGGCATAAGGCATAAGCGCCTTTAAACTAACTTAATATGCAAATAGCATTTACTTTAAAGTTTTAATATTAATAACAACTGGTGTTATATCTAAGTAAAAATTAGTCTATGTCTATTATCTATAAACAGTTATTTTGAGTTTGTTTACTAATAGTAAAAATGACACTCAACCTTTTATATTATAAGAATCAAAACAATAAAGGTTAACATGAAATTACTGTACACTAATTTAACTAAAATGCATGAATATGTTACAATTGATGTATAATCTCACAATAACACTAATTTAGTCCATAGTAAGAATCTACACCCCATATTGGTTGTTTTGAAACAAACTAGAAGGTATTAACAGTATTTCATTAAGACATTTTTTGAATGTAGGTATGTACTAGCTACCTATATAATGTACTTTTACATAAAAGTATAATTATATAAAATATTCTTTTAAACAATATAAGCTGTTGGATGACAAATAGGCACTATTTCTGTTCCAGTAGTGTCATCTCCAAAAATACAACAGGTGATCACTTAAAAATTATTACCACCTATCACTATTTTGATTAACCACAAAAAAACTCATACAGTTTAATATATAGGTAGGTAGGTAGCTATTCCTAATCAACATGTCGCCAACATCGACCTGTGTAGTGCGTATTTACTATTATACACCTACTAATACTATAATGTATCTGATAGGTAATATATAACACAATAAATTGCATTTATACACATGCCATATAGTGATTTTTGAGCACAGAGAACTGAGCTTTAAATCCCAATTTGTTAAAAAAAAAATATCAATGGTGAGTTTATACTGGATATCGAGATACAACAGCTACAACCTACTCAATTAAGAAAGGGGTACTGAGCACCTTTTTAGATATGTGAATATGTGATAGCGGCCATTGCTATGCCCTCTGATGAGAATCTTTTTTTTTTCAAGAGGATGATTGTTATTGAATTCAAATTTAACACATCTATATTCAAATCCTTATTGGTAACCTATACCTACTATATGACTGAGGTCTGGAAACCAAAACAGTATATTGTCATTCCCAGAAAATGAATCTCCTATGTAAAAAAACACTGATTTTCAGTAGCAATTAGCAAACATACACTATTTAAAATTAACTATTATTAGGTACCTACATTAATTTAATAAATAGTATCCAAGAAATTAAAACCATTTTTATTTTATATTCCATCATAGTATAATACATTATATTTATAAAGATATTTCAAATCTCAATTAAAAAAATTTGTCGCAGGAAATGTTTTCATCTTCAAGGTTTTATAGGAGATTTTAGGTTTTAAAAATACAGCATATTATTTATATTTTATAATACTTATAGTATATTAGTATGTTACATTAACTGTAACTAATTTAAAAGTATATTAACAGTTAATTAAATAAAATAAATGTATACCTACTATTACTTCAGTCTTTTTAAATGAATAACAAATGTATTTAAAATATTTTTAATACATGAACTAAAAAGTACATTATTATATTATTATAATTTTAATGATAATATTATAAAAATGTCGGGGGGGGGGGGGTTGAACCCTTGACACCCCCCACACATGTATACTGGCCCAAACCCCTGAAAAAATGATTGCGAAAAGACCACGGTGAATAAACCGCGGCGAATAGACCGCGGCGAAAAGAACGCGGCGAATAAACCGGCGGTGAAACAATCTTCGGCGAAACGATTGGTGGAGAATAGTAAGGCGGCGAAATGAACGATGGCGAAATGACCAGCGGCGAAATGAGGGCGGCGAATAAGCCGGCGTCGAAACGATCGCGGCGAAATGACCGAGTCCGCCAATATCCACCCAATTATTTGGGACTCAGTTTACCACTCCCGGTTAGCGTCCACGGGCCACTTACTGGTATTAATCGCTCTAATTACGCGTGATAAGGTATTGTCCACGCGCGACTGTTTTTTTATTTTCGCCCAATTAATGATGAATGGGCAATCGTCATAGATTAAGTTTAAACAATTCAGGTCGGACGATGTGTCTACCGCTTTACCTATTCTTATTCGCGATAAAAAATCAGCAGCATTTTCTCCGGACATATACATGTGCCCACCTTTGAAGTCGGTTAGCTGCGTATATCAGTATACCCTTTTTTTTTTCCTAATATGTGATATAGCGGTTTGTGGTCTGTTACCAACGTGATTTTACGTGCGTATAAATAGTCGTAAAATTTTTGTATGCCGAAAATTATGGCTAAACCTTCTCTCTCGATTTGCGGGTATTGACACTCCGTCTTCGATAACACCCGTGACGCATAAGCTATTGATTTCTCGACCTTATCTGAGTAAACGTGTGTTAACACCGCCCCGATGGCAAACGCAGACGCATCCACACTTAACTTGACTGGCTTCTCTGGATTATAATGGTCTAGTATAGGCGTGGACGACAACATTTTTTTTATATTTTGGAACGCAGTGTTTATCTCTCTTGTCCAAACCCACTGGGCGTTGTCTTTGAGTAGATTGTATAATGGTTTAAGTACTGATGCTGCATTTTTAATGAATTTAGCATAATAAGTTACTAAACCAAGAAAACTTTTTAATTCTGACTTATTTTGGGGAGACGGGGCTGCTTTTATCACTTTTATATGTTTATCTAATGTGTGTAATCCCTTTCCGTCAATTTTATGACCCAGATATTCTACCGATGATTGTGGAAAACAACAGTTTTCTTTTTTTACTTTTAAACCTGCTACGTTTAACGCCCCTAAAAGTTTGTCTAGTCGCGAGTTGTGTTCGCGTACTGTTTTGCCCGGAACAATGATGTCGTCATACTCGGTGCCTACTAAAACCGGGTTTACTGTAGTTTTGAAATCCCCACACAGCCTTACCGATCCATCGTTTTTTAAAATTGGTACCACCGGTGTTGCCCATTCGCTATGGTCTACGGGGACTAACGTCCGGTTCTGCACTAATCGCTCGATTTCCTCTTCCACTTTTTTCCTAAGCGCTATAGGGACTAGGCGGTGTTTGCAAAACTTCGGGATCGTGTCTGGCTTCACTCTCAACGATACCGTATACGATTTAAAAGTACCTAGACCCTCTTTAAATATGTCTTTATACCTGTTAAGCATTGAATCGATAAGGTCACTCTCGGCCCTAAAATTCTATAAAGATAAACTATTTATACCTAACAAAGCCAAGTCGTTCCTACCGAGCAGAGGGGGACCGCCGCTCGGTACTATATACACCCATATCTGTGCGACCTCATTATCATGAGTAACTGATAGCTTGGTCTTACCCACCGGTGTAATCTTGTTACCCACGTAGTTCGATAACGCAATATCATTCTTTTCTATAACATTTGTTCGAAAATAGGAATTATACGTCTTCTCCGATATAATGCTATATAATGAACCCGTGTCTATCTCAAAGGTAATCGGAATACCTTCAATGTCCAACGTTATTTTAAACGGTTCTACTTTTAATTTATGATTGGAAATTACGCTTATAGAAAAAAAACAATCGGCTAAATTTACGCAAGAAGAGTCGTCTCCTTCCTCTTCCGATAGAAATTTATTTTAAGTCTTACTTTGATACCCTGACTTGGATTTGTTAGGTATAGAACAACACATTGGAGCTAAGTGCCCCTTTACCTCGCACGCATTACATGTGTAATTTTTAAACTTACAAGTGTTTGTAGAGTGGTTAGCGCGCCCGCAGACACCGCATTTGACCTTGCCGTTGACGTGGCTGTCGTCCCCTCCCCTTGTCTGCTTTGTGATGGTTTTCCCCTTCTTTTGGTCTAGTGAAGTTGATTGACGCATCTCCTGCTGTCCACTGCTTGCTTGCGTTGATTGTTGCTTCCTTGTTGGTTGCAATTTCCACCAATTTAACCAGCGTGACTGTTTGACTTGACGTATCCTCTTCCAACAGACGGTCTTGAACCCGTCCTGATCCCATTCCGACTACGAACACGTCACGCATCACGACTTCTAATTCTGTTCCGAAACCGCATTTTGATGCGAAGTCTCTTAAACGAGCACTCCATTGTGCCACGCTTTCATCATCTGTTTTTTTGGCTATGTAAAACATGTGCCTAGCAGTGAAGTATGATTTTTTTGGTTCGAAATGGTCCGTAAGTAACGTCGACCACGTTTTGAATGAACGATTGTTCGGGTCACTTGGGACACACAAACTATATAGAAGCTTGTACACCTCTTCCGAAATAGACGATAGCAGTATAGCTTTTTTTTTTACTTCATCTGTTAGCAAACGTTTGCATCAAAAAAGTTTTTTAGCAGAGACAGATACATTTTTATATCTTTATCCGGTTCAAATGTGCCTGCAGAGCCTATAACTTGTGAATACATAATTCTAGTATGTACTTGAGCTAGTGCTGGACATTGGCTTGCCTAATCCGGATCACGGATTGAAATACAGAATCCGGATTGGCGGATTCAATCCGTTTTAACCGGATTCGCGGATTCAATCCGTTTTAACGGATTCGCGAATTCAATCCGTTTTTCGGATTAACGAATTCAATCCGTTCTCCGGTATTACGGATTGAATCGGTAAATCCGAGTAACTAGTTTAATTTATAAAGCTGAATTAATAATTTAAAAATAATGTTTATGAACAATCAACAAAGTACAGACATCATGATATGTATGATAATATAATAATATAGTACCTACTACCAGTACTACCTATCTACTATCTACTTTAGCCACCCGGATAATAAACATATAATATATTTGTTTGTTATATTAATTATTAATTAAGTTAATTACTAATTTAATAATAATTATTGTATCAACTATCAATCTATATTCTTTTTTTTTATTTCTATGTAAATTTAGTATTTATCACGTGCATATTATTCATATTAGTTCATTATATTTTCCAAAAAGGTGTTTTATACTTTAATGTTGATTTATAATAAAATAAATCAATTACTACCCCATACAATGATGAAAATATAACTAGTAACTAGTAAGTACTAAGTAGTAACTAAATAAAAATCACATGGTTAATTTGAAAAACTATTTTTTATTTAATTTTTGTACATAGAAAATGTTACATTATAAAAAAAAAACAAATATTATTTTAATTGTGCTGCTTTGTGTTATGAGAAAAGAAGATTAACCATTTGGCCGTTTCACCTGATAAACAATTTCTTTTTGCTGTTATAATATTTCCTGCGTTAGAGAACGCTCTTTCTGAAGGTGTTGAGGTGGACGGAACGCACAAATATTTTTTTGCAAGTTTTGAAATGTTTGGATATCTTGAACTATTTTCTTTCCACCAAGCTAATGGACAAGCATTTTTATTTATTGTATTCTCTTTTACATATTTATCAAGTTCATTTTGTTCACTGCATCTTTCATTGTCTGGGAATAATATATCAAGAGCAGTCATTTCTAAATGATGGGCAGTGTCTCTGTCGGTTTGATTAATTCCAGCACCA
Organism: Macrosiphum euphorbiae; assembly: GCA_949089665.1. Classification (NCBI taxonomy): domain Eukaryota; kingdom Metazoa; phylum Arthropoda; class Insecta; order Hemiptera; family Aphididae; genus Macrosiphum; species Macrosiphum euphorbiae. Next base: position 24,469,242 of record CARXXK010000005.1, on the reverse strand, counting down.
TCATCAAAATTTAGTTGTGTCTGTATGAAATTTCTTATTAAATCCATCATTCCATCATTGTTATTATCAGTGAAATGATTTTTGTAACGTGGATCTAAAAAAGATGCAATATTTAAAATAAAAATGTCCTCTTCATGAGCAGCATCGAAAAATCTTGTTTGAAACTCTCGGGTTAATATTCTTTTAAATGTTTGAATTTGTTGAAGATCTGTATTGTTATGTTTTAAAAAATTATCCACAATACTTTTTAAAATTGGCTGCACAGTAGAAATTGTGGGAGTTTTTGCTGATGATAATATGTTTGTAACGAGATTAAAAGGTTCAAGAACTTTGATCCAGTATTCTAACAACTCCCATTTACTTTCACTCAATTCCAATGTCAATGCAGTTGTTCTTGTAGTAACTGTACGGTCATTTAATACTGAACAAATAGCTTGTCTGGAATCGTTAAGCCTGACTAGCATAGCATAAACAGAGTTCCACCTGGTTTTTACCGATTGTACTAATTTGTTTGTCGACATTTTCAAATTTTTTTGAGCTGCTAAAAGAGCTTTTGAAGCTACAGTAGAGTGTTTAAAATGTGATACAATTGATGAAGCTGTACTCAGTAAATCTTTGATTGATTTATCTTCTAAGCCTTTATTAACACAAAGTTGCAGCGAATGAGCGAAGCAAGTTCTACTTTTTATATCAGGAGCCATAGAACAAACTGCATTTTTTATATTAATTGCATTGTCATGAACAATACAAACTACTTTATTGTAAATATCCCAGACACGTATAATATCCAACAGTTTTTCTTTTAAATTGATTCTTGTATGACGTTCATCCATCAACTCGGTTGTTAAAATGTAGTTCACTATTTTCCATTCATTAGTGATTCCATGAGCCGTGATTGAGATGTATGATTCAGTAGATCTACTAGTCCAACAATCTGTTGTTAAGGCAATGAAATCTATACCATTCAAATCACTAGCAACTCGGTTTTTTTCGGTCAAGTAAAGTCCAAGCATTCTTCTTTTAATAGTATTTCGGCATGGTACTTCATAGTTTGGTGATACTGTTCTCATGAATTCTAGAAATCCAATACCATCTACCGAAGAAAGTGGAAGCATGTCTTTTGCAATATATCTTACTAGACTTTCAGTTATCATTTCTTGCTTCTTGACGTGACGGTCAGAAGAAGGAGAAAATAATAAATCTGATATTTTTTGTTGTTTTATTTAATTTGGAGAATCTGAACATGAAACTGCAATGGATGTAGATACTCCTGGTTGAGATACAGTTTGAGAGTTTTCAGAATGAGATTCTTCACCGTTCAGTATAATATCTTCAGCATCATCATCATCATCTCCTTCAAATGATCTAAATGAAAGTATACAAATTCCAAATTAGCTATTAAGATTTAAGATATAATTAATAATGTAATGTCTGAATTTCCAAGGTATTAGTATTGAAATAAATATATTTATTCAATCATAATAATTGACAGTTGCAGCTAGCTTCAGATAAATATGTGTTTTTGAGGAGGATTCTGATGACCCACTCTCTCACAAACATTTATTAGAAAATACATACAACCTAATAATTTTAAAGTTGTAAATACCATCATTGTAAGTAGTTAAATATTTTACAGTACAGCAAAATAAAATTATTAAGAATAAAATATGGAGATTTCAATAAATATATGATCAAAAAATTATTTATAAGTATTTAATATTAAAATTATTATATATTTATATCATATCTTACAATAATATTATTATATTATGATATAATTATTAATAATGCAATGTCTGGATTTCCAAAGTATTAGTATTGAAATAAATATATTTATTCAATCATATTAATTGACAATTGCAACTAGCTTCAGATAAATATGTGTTTTTGAGGAGGATTCTGATGACCCACTGAACCGGAGAGCGGACTTCGTTGTTTGGGGTCTTCTTATACTTACATTGGTTAGGAGAAGTGCAGTGAAGATTTTTAGAACTTTATCTTTAATAGTAAATTCACCACAGAACAAATACTTTTTCTCAATTACTTTTTTTACAATTATAAAGTAATGGTATTATGGTAACAAACACTTAAAACAAATTTTATTGAGTGTTTTTGATATTTTTCAGCTTTACAGCTTTGTAGTGAATTAACGATTGGAGATAAAGTTCTGAAAATTTTCACTGCACTTATCCTAGCCAATGTAAATTTAACAAGACCCCAAACAACAAAATCCGTTTTCCAGTTTTACCGCTTGGGTGTAAAATCAAATCTCTCTCATCGATATTTTATATTAAAGCTAGCTAAATTACCCACCTAGGCATCGTTGCTGAGTTACATTTTTATTATTTTCCTATTTAACACAATTTTTTGAAGTTTTCAAAATGTAAACTTTTTCATTTCAATTACCATACTTATTACTTGATTAAAAATCAAGAAAGGAAAAATTATTTAGAAGTATTTAATATTAAAATTATTATATCATATCTTACAATAATATTATTATATTATGATATATAAATATTGTTAAAATTATATTATTATATTACCTTTTCTTTATAACAGCATGCTCACCACCCAGAGTTTTGTTTAAATTGTGCTTTATCCGTAAGTGACTCCATAATGTTCCTTAGGTAGGTATATAAAAAAAACATAATATTAATATTATTTAAGAAAAATAGGCATTAGCTAGTATTATAAATTATTTAAGTAAATTAATTTAAATACTTTAATAGTATAGTATCTACAAATCTAAATGAACTTGTATAATAAATTTGTAAATCTAAATTTAGTACCCACCTAGTACTTACTATCAATTGCATTTAGTAGATACCTAGTATTACCTAATACCTATTACCTACTACCTACTGTTTTTTTATAACTTCAAATTATTTTGATTTTTTTAATTTTGAATAGTAACAACTAACAATAGGTACACAATACAAATGTTTAATTACCTGTGCTGCCAGCTGTGTTAAACGATTTCCCGCAAGCATTGCAAATTGATAGGCTCTTTCCAGTTTCGTCCACAATTTTCTTAAAATTCTGCCAAATTTTCGACATTTTAAAATAATGTTTCACTCGTGCATTCGTAACTTCGTGTAACTGAGTACCGACTGTGTAGGTAAGCTAAATGCGAATAACCAAATACCAATGATAAAACAATGTTGTATTATCAATTATCAACACCCATATCGGAATATCGGAGAGGAACAATGGAACGATGGAATTCCCGTAATCTGGTTATAATAATAGATTTACTCAATAATTATCTTATCTTTTATAAGAAAAACGAATTTTTATTTTTAGACCAGAATCCGGATTGAATTATCTAATTCGGATTCATATCAAAATCCGGATTGGTATCACAATCCGGATTGATAATTTTTAATCCGGATAAACAAATTAATGATCGTTGTTTCAAACCAGATTGATCCGGATTGGTAATCCGGATACGGATTAATCCGGATTTGATGTCCAGCACTAACTTGAGCCCCGCACTCTGTGTCGTCGCAGTTGCTGTCGTCTTGGTCGTGGACGTTGTGTTTAGTTGGTCCGGCATGGTCTCCGATGACCAAATAGTACAAAATAATATGATACGTACCCTTAACCAAACTATGACTGTGAAAGTAGTCTGACCGCGTCAAGTCGAACTTCGAAATTTGTTCTATCCTGCGATTATGCGCAGGGGAAGTGATGGTGGTATTATATAAATAAGAATACACCACGTAATTGCAAGTAAGGTTCGAACACCGAACATAGACTGATTTATTATAATATACAATAATCGTAATAATTACCATAATTGTCGTGAGCCGGTCGGTGGGGACCGGTCTCTTACATGACCAACTTAAAACAAATTAAAACCAGTATATTGTGTATTTTACCAATATACCACAGATATCATTTGTGATTAACTATAACTACCACTTGTGTTTCCCAATTACTTTTTTTTATAAGTGTTCAATATATTGTGTTAGCTGTTTTAGTTAATTTGTATTGTTGTTCTTAATATTATATGTAACTAACTTATTACTTACCTATGTATTGTTTTGTATTTAACCTTTATGTTACTGTCTTATTATTGTATTAATTATTGATTAGCTATGTGTTCTGAGATCTGTTAATTCTACCATGACCTAAGGACTCAATTGTCAACAAAAAAATTGAAAATAGTAAGTAATATTTAATATAAACTTTAAAACATTGTCATATATAACATATAACATATAACTAATAACTATATAATTAGTTTTTGTTTTTTTTATAAAAATAATAATAATTTATGGAAAAAGATTAATATAATAACTAATTAATAACCAAGTAAAAGTATAACTCCTCTATGTAGTATTGAAGTTCTGAATAATTCAATAAATTCAAATTTAGTTTAATTTCTTTTCACAACATTTTTTTTCTATAAAATTGTTCATATTTATAACAGATTCAATTGATGAGAATTTTACCGGACTGAATCCTGATGATCCTAAATGCTCTTTACCTACAAATCGTCTAGAAAAAAGATCGGATTTTGAGAGGTCCTTTTCAGCCTGTGTTGACAATGTACCCAAGGAGCACAATAAAGGTCCCCACACACTGCCGCGGTGGCGGTGGCGGTAAAATTGTACACATATATTTAGTACTATACTCTGTTCAAAATAAGATCGTGACCCGGCGGCCGAGTTGTGCGCATGGGCGTGGCTTTGTTCCGTGGCTGCGCCCTACGCGTCGCTGTAGTGGGGACGGCATCTGGCCATATGTCTGACCGCCGCCTGACGAAAACTGGTCGCCGCCGGGTCACGATCTTATTTTGAACAGAGTATAGGTCCACACACCACCGCGGTGAAACCTGCGGTGGATCTGGCGGTAAAATAACGCGACGGTAAATTGCTGCATGACCGATTTCACCGCCGCGTTGTGGCAGCTGTACAAAAAAAATAAGTACAGGGCTACAAGGGCACACGGGCCGTATTTTTGGTGGCCCAGAGCTGGGATACTGGCTTGACATGGGGGTGGGAGTAATGGTAATTGTCTATTATTTGAACTTAAAATTATTATGAAAATTATGTACGTTATCGGAAGTAATTATACAGATTAATATTAACATAGCAATCATGATGCATATAAATTTGCCTATAATATAATATTAATATCATTGGCATTAAAAATGCGATATCTATTCTTTAAATTATAAATATACTATTTACTTATCCTATATCTTAGTATTAATAGTATTTATAGTTATCGTATGCCTACCTGGCATTAATTCCAAACTTGGCAATTTCTGGAACTTGAAAACATTTTTCTGTGAAATAATTGTATTTAATATATTTATTATTATTATCATTGTCAAACAAGAAGTTGACAGTGTTTAGTTGCTCTTATTTAGTTTCGCCCGACAGTTGCATAAACGCGTACTTAAACATAATTGTATTTCACAATCATGACGTCTGTTTCAAAAAAAGACAACACGGAAAAATTAATATTGGTTGTCCAAAAACATCCGATACTGTATGATATGACATTGCCAGAATTTAAAGACACCAGAAAAAAGGATCACTTGTGGGACACTGTGATAAGTCATGAAATGAATGGAGTAAACGGTAATATTATTAAAATATTATATTACTATTTTGAATTTCATTTTATTTTAATTAATTTTATAATATGTACTTAGTTGTATGTAATAAATTATAATAATTATACTCACCTAACTATATTTATAAATATATATCATTTTTAAATTGTTATACATTTTATAAGTGCAGTACGTACGTGTATAATTTTTTGAAACATTAAACATGATTTTAACATTTAGTTTTATCATACTTTTCGAAAAAATAATAATTAAAAAAAAATTTTTCTTGAGAATGAAGATTTAATATTCTAAGAGTTAAGAAAATTTACAAATTTTTCCCGTATGCGTAAAGATTCATTAGTTCCTCTTCGATTGTTGTCTTCAATCTGACTAAAGCCTGCGCTTGACTCATCTTCGTCTGAGGTTATATCTACATCACTATTGTTCACGCGAAGATAGTTGTGCAATATACATGTTGCTAAGACAATTTTTTTTGTAGTTTCCTCCTTTACCTCTATTGGTCCTTTGTAAACCCTCCATTTTTTTGTTAGAATGCCGAAAGCATTTTCAACCACACGCCTTGCACGACATAGTCTGTAATTATAATTGTCCAGTCTCGTATCACTTCTTGATAGTCTCCGCGGAAAGGGCTTCATTAAATATGATTTTAGAGCAAATGCCTCATCTCCAATTAAAACCATAGTCGTATCTTCCCTTTGGCCAGGCAATGGTGCATTTTGTGGTACATTTAGTGTACCAGCTTCTAGTCGTTTGCCCATTGTTGACTCCTCTAGAATACCGCCATCTGAATTTCGACCATATCCACCAACGTCAACGCAAATAAATTTATAGTCTGGATCGACTATAGCCATTAAAACAATTGAACATTTTTTTAGATAACAAAAATTTCTGGATCCACTGTTATTGGGAGATTTTATAGTGACATGTTTCCCATCAATGCTAACCTATACAATTGGGGAATTGCCATTTTTCGTAAAAACCTCTTGCAGATTCTTCCCAAATGTTCGTGGTAGGTTCAGGCATAAACATTGGTCCCATAACTTTAATAATAGACTCACTGACCTCTGTGACAATATTACTAACAGTAGAAAACCCGACACGAAAACTATGACCTATTGTCGAAAACGAGTCACCAGTGGAAAAATATCTAAAAAAAAATAAAAATTGTATAAGATATATTTTAAAGTTAAATATTAGATAGATAAATAATAAAAAGTAAAATATTTATTGTATTTAAGAATATTAATTTTTTTTTTAAATTTATATGGTTGTGTCAGGAGAAACTTTAAAAACAAAGTGGAAAAGTTTAAGAGATAATTACCAAAAACATTTAAGAGCAAATAAGACAACTACTGGTCAAGCTGCAGGTGCTACAAAAGGAAAGCACTTGGATACATACAAATATTGGGCCTGGGCAAATCATTTGGAGTTTTTAAAACCCCATTTGAGTTTCGCTAAGTATGTATTTCTATAAATAAATGAATATTTTTTAAAAGAAAAACTTTAATTAGGTATTAAATTAATTGTACGTTGTTTGTGATAAATAGGATTATGATTTATATGTGTTTATATGTTTAAATACAAAAATGTAATAATATAATATATATTTATACGACCAAAATATGTAATATGAAAATATTGTCTTAAAAATTAAAAATTATTTTAAATTATTATATAAAAAATTGATACAAATGTGTTAAGACTTAAAAACAAACTTTTTAATAATCAATTTTATCACAATATTGCGGACCACCTAACTGCACTTTAAAATGTTCTGTAACACATGCAGATAATAAATAAAATAATACTAATAAGTAATAATGATAAAACAAAACATAATATATGTAAATTATTTTTAAAAATAGTTTATAATTTAAATAATAATATTTAGATACCTAATATAATTTTGTTTTTAGCACAATGTCTAATGTTCCAGTAGTACATTCTGAAGAAAGGCTAGACATAGAGGACAGTATTTATGAACACGAAGAAAGCAATGAAAAAATTCCAGAAAAAGGAAAAAAAAGATCACTGGGACGAGAAAAAGTTGATGTACCAATAGAATCTAATGTCGATAAAGTGTTAGAACTTTTGAATAAAAAACAAAAGATCCCACTTGATGCAGTCGAAATGCTTATGTTAAGCCATGCTAAGACAATTAAAACTTTTTCTCCGAAACGACAAGCCATAGCAAAAAAAAGTATTACAGAAATTGTTACAAATTTGGAATTGGAACAGATTGAAGAAAATGAATACCGTCAATATTATCAATCATCTTCACAAACATACCAGCCTACAGATGATGTGCAGTCATACCGGCCTACAGATGACGTGCAGACATACCAGCCTACAGGTGATGTAATTAATTTGTCAACTGCAGACCATGCTAGCAATTATAATATACATAAATTATAATGTATGATTAAAGTGCCATAAAAACTAAAATTGTTAAATTTAAGTGTACATTCAAATTAATTAAATTAAATTTATCAAATGTTCTACCCCTAGCTACTTTTTAATTGTACTAGTATATGTCAAGTGAAATATAATAATTTGGTTTCGTAAAATAAAGTTATAATATTACAAAATCATACCTTAGTGAAATCGCTAGCCGTTCCGATGGTGGTATTGGATTACGAAAGTTTGTTGGCATTTTTTGAATGTCATCGATAATCCATCCCAAAACTTGATCAAAACACTTTGGAGTCATTCTAAAATATATGTGAAACCTTTCTGGGTCCTTTCTTAATTCAGGCATTAGAGTACAATACTCGCCAGATACCTCTCGTTCCTTATTAATACTATGGACCCAACATTTTCTTTTTTTCTTTCTATAACAAAGTATATTTATTTAATTGTTTTAAATTACAATTAGGTATAATATAAAGTAAAAATACCTTTTACGTTCTTCATCATCTGCCACTATTTCTGCCAAAAGTAAAATTTCGTCATCTTCGGATTCCGATGATAAATATACGTCCATTGTATATTTGAACGTAGTAATGGATACACGAATATTATGCGATTTAATTAAAACTTTTTAAACACGCGCCTTCGACAGTCGAACGTGGTATGAAATTATGGTATGGGTTCACATGTAAACAATTACTGCTCTTATCACAAGATAAAATTAATGAATTATATTTAGCCATTCAAACTCTATATATTTACATATAATTTTATTATTACCTGTGGAGTTCTTAAATATTTATATATATATAAATATTTACCTACAGCTTACAGTGATGCTTGTTCCTCACCTTCTCCTCTTTCCCTTTTTATTTTGGGTCAGTCAATGCAGTTATTATTATTCTACTATACTAACTACTTCTAGCTATATTAACTATATTATAGACTTCCTAATGACTTACAAATCTATTACCCAATCTAATATATGATTATTTTCCTATTGCACATACGGCCATACGTCGTACCTACTCGTAATTATATAGTAATGACTAATGAACAAATAATAATTAATTATATTATTTATAATTTTTGGTTACAATATTGTGTTAAGTTTATCGGAAAAAACTTTTAAAAATTTAAAGTTTATAAAAAAATCAGGTCACCGCCACCGCCACCGCGGCAGTGTGTGGGGACCTTAAGTGGTGTTCAACGTAGTTTTCACAAAAATTGGTATGAACAATTTACATGGCTTGAGTATAGTCCAAAAAATGATTGTGCATTTTGTTTTCCTTGTCGAGTATTTAAAAATTCTTCCGGAATCAATGTTGGGCAATCAGATACTACATTTTCAAAAAATGTTTTTAGTAATTGGAAAATGGCAAGTCAAAAGTTTAAGTTACACCAAACTTCTAGATCACATTTGAACAGTGTTACATCAATGGCGGATTTTATAAATTCCAAGTCAATAGATTTGCTTTTAATGGAAGTAAACAAAAAGTTGCAAGGGGTATGAATAGTATTGAAAAAATCTATGAAAATGTACTTTTGTATTTCCAATAATATGGTTTATTAAGCGGTTTGAGAGTAAAAACACCTATTATCAATATTGTAGAAGAGAAGTTAATCTGTGCCTGTATAGAAGTCAATTTTTGATATTTGTAATAACTAAGCTCAATAATTCAAATTCAAAAAGTAAAATATCACAAGTTTTAGAGTAAAATATTGGACATTGAAAATAAAATATCGAAAATCGACTCCTATACAAGCCTAGATAAACTTCTTCTCTTCAATTTATATAATAGGTGTTCATACTGTAATGTCACTCAGTAAGCTATATTATTGGAAATACGAAAAAAAGTTTCAGTGTTTCACTAAAGTTCACATTTGTAATTAGAGTGTAAAATGTTCCATTAATGCCATGTGCGTGCACGTGAGGGTGTGATCCACTATTTATTTTATACACAGTCACTCACACTAATAATCACGTCTTACTACGCACACATTTACATGACCCACATGCACACCATTAGAAAATTGCCTATACCGAACTCCTTAGAAACGGTCGGTATGCATACCCCTTAATGAAAGGGGGAAAAAAATAACAACCGATGTATAATACATAGACTTATAGATATAACATTGTGCCTTGGTATTGGAGGAAAACCATTTCGTGGACACAATGAAAAAGACACTGATGTCCATAGAGGGCTTATTTTGGATTTGGTCAGACTTTTAAAAAAATACGATTCTATTTTAAAGGAACATTTTGATTCTGGACCCCGTAACGCATTATATTATAGAAACCGCATACAAAATGATATTATTGCATCAATAAACACAGTGTTAAAAAATAAATTGAAATGTGTTATAAAAAATCAACAAATTTCTATAATTGCTGATGAAACCTCCGACACTGGTCACCATGAGCAGCTTTCAATTGTGATACGGTATTATGACAGTATTAAAAACTGTCCAGTAGAACAGTTTGTGTGTATGAAGAGGCTATTATCTACTGATGCACAAAGTATATTTAATTCATTATGTGAAATAATTGAACAATATGACATTCAATGGCAATTAGTTTCATCAGTTTGTTTCGATGGTGCTGCTTCAATATCAGGTAGTTTGAATGGAGTGCAGGCCAAATTTAAAGAAAAAAAATGATAAAACAGTTTTTGTGCATTGTTATGGACATTGCCTCAATCTTGTTTTAGTTGATTAATTGGGAATACAAAATAGAGTAACATTCGATTTTTTTGGCCCTGTACAATTAATTTACAACTTTATAGAAAATAGTTGTACAAGACATGCAACACTTGAAAAAGTAGCTAACTCTGCAAATATAAAATTAAAAACATTAAAATCTGTATCAAATACACGTTGGGCTTGGTGCTGAGGCTATCTCTGCTGTAAAATCAGACTATGGCCCTATATTGATTGCCATAAAAGAAATTGGTGATGCTACGAAACAACCAGATGTTAGAGCCAAAGCACTTGGATTAATTCATCAGATTAAAACTTTTGATTTTAAATTTGCTCAACAGATGTTACATACAATCTTGACTCTTATTTTAAATTTGAGTATGGCTTTACAAAGTTCAAATTTGGTTCTTATAACCACAGTTTCTCTCATAAATTCATTAAAACTATCTTTAGAGTCTCTGAGAAATGATGAAGATTCATTTTCAAATATATACAATGAGACTCTAGAAATGTGCAAAGATAATAACATTTCCATTCCTGATGTGAAGAAAATACTAACATTCTAAAATTGATTGTAATGAAACACAGTACATTATATCAACAAAAAAAGATGAAATTAGGATAAATGTGTATTTTGATGTAATGATTTCAAGTATAAGTGTGCGCTTCAAACAAGAAACATTAAATGTAATTAAAAATGTTGGTAGTATGCTCAAATTAGAAACTAATAATGAAGATACAAAAATAATTGCTTCAGCTTTTAATTTGGATTTTCGTGAGTTAGAATCAGAAATTATTTTGCTAAAAAGAATGGAAAATACACCTAAAGGAAGTAATCAAAAAGCATGTGAAGAATGGATACAATGGTTGACAAATTATAATTCTGATAGAGCTGCCATATTTAATAATTTTTTCAAATCTATTAAATCATTTGTAGTTATACCAGTGACAAGTTGCTCATGTGAGCGTTCCTTCTCAAAGCTGAGTCTCGTAAAATCAAAATTGCGAAGCACAATGGGGCAAGATCGGTTAGATGGACTTCTGACTATGTTCATCGAACAAGATATGGCTTATAATATATATGTAGATGAAGTTATCGAATATTTCAAAATCAACACACCAGCCTAGAGGCGTATTGAGTTATAAATTTATAATAAAAACATGTTTAATATGTTTATTATACAAAATAGTATTGTTAAATTTTTTCTTATTAACTAATTTTGGTATATTACATTATATTATTACTTATAAAATAATTTTTCACTATGATAAATGCAGTTAAATAAAGTTACCTATCAAAATTGTTTTATTCATGTTAAATGTCATGAGTAATATATCATGTATGACTACCCAGCCAGTAATGTCTGCGCATGCTTATGCATGTTTGCATGCATATTTTACAATTTAAATTGCACATAAATCCGGTCTTTAGTCATAAGCATAATAGACAACGGTGCAAACGTTATCAAGCGTTAAAGGAGGAGTTAAATTCATACATCTCACAGTAATTTCTTTTAATATTTAGGGTGGGTTGCATAAACGTTCATTAGTGATTTATAGAGCCGTTAACGCACTAACGATCCGTTAAAAAAAATTGGGTGTTGCTTGAACGACTGTTAACGTTAACGGGTCTGTAAATTATCGGCTATTGGACCTGTAAACTACAGGTCCGATTTTGGTTCGTTAACTTTTAACGATCCGTTAAATATGGTGATAAGAAATATTAAAATTTCTTATCAGCCACATTTTTTTTTTTAATAGTATTAATAATATAATCAGCAATCATTGTAATCAAATTAAATGTGGTATAATTTATTTGGTAGTTATTGTTATCAATAAAATACCAAATAATAATAATCTTTTATGAAACTCATTTTTATTTTTTACAAGCCGTTAACGAGTTAACGAGTGATTATGTTACAGGTCCGTGAAAACATTTACAGACTGGTCTTTATGCAACCGGGCACCGGCCCTTAGTGTTTAATTATTTAAGTACCTATGGTTTCAGCATCATTTCATCCTCTAGTGGTTCTACCAATAGTAGGGGAATGCCACCTGTCACTTCTCTAAATTTTGGGTGGTTGGGTAATTAATACTTAGCATGTACTAGAATTAATTAAAAACTAATATAAAAATGATGGGCATATTGTGGGTACCGATCTGCTTTGATGGATGTGTTAAATTTGAGTTAACTGGCATAAAAACATTGTATATGCCAACAGCCAGCCTACATTACTATTTACTATAGTCTATAAGTAAATTGTATCTGTATAATATAATTGATATTAAAGTAATTTATTTATAGCAACAGTAGGTTACATTTTGACAAAAACATTTAATTTATATACTTTGCAAGTTTCAAATGGTATCCACGAATCATGTTTTTAAATTACAAAAAAATTATTGAAATCGTTTTTCATCCTTTAAATATCTAGGTATCTAAGTATCTAACTTTGTCTATATTTGAACTTCAAATTCTATAAAAAAAAAAATTAAATGAATATGAGACATGATTATAATTTGGCAACCTACTGATTTTTTTGATTTTTTTATATGTGTGTTTTTGAATTCTTTGTAAAAAAAAAATTTCGAACAAACTTCGTCTTGAAGTTGTCTGTGAAAAATTTCAAAAAGTACAGTTTTTTCGTTACGCGTATTTTTATTTTTTATAATACTTCAAATTGAATATTTTTAATTTTTTTTTTTTAAATGTGGTTTTTAACGCTCAAAAGTTTGGTAAATTCAAAACATATCTATCCTACTTACTTTTGAAATTTTTACACGTACCTGAACCTCAAGAAATAACATTTTCAAATGTTATCTAAAATTTGTTTTAAAAATAGCTGAAAATGAATGTTTTTAATATTTTTATTCTAACTTCCTATATTCGATTAAAAAGTTTTTAGTGAAGTCAGAATTAGTTTATCTGGCTTAGTTCCAGATTTTAAACGTTGCTTATTTGTGGATCGAAAAAGTGTCCATCGAATTTATTGGAAATCAAATTAATATTGTTCAATGTTCGGCAATCCGCCGGGAAGTTATATTTGACGGGATGATATTACAACACTGTAATGGGATTACGTAATATCATGTATTTGCTCATAAAAACAACCAGGAATGCGACCACACCCAAAAGTGTTTACGACTAGAATACCACTTTTAGTCGTGAGGTCCGAATCATATCAAGGACGACTGTACACGAGCTACCCGCTTTCAAAGGACGCCGCCACCATATATATAGGGGACAGCGAGACAGCCTGAGTAGATGTATCCAGAGACATGAACAACACACGACTCGCTTAGTCGCCAGCCATCACACATAATTACATGGAGATTATCAATTCTAGAACGAGCTACAATTCACTCAACTACACAATCAACACGACTGTTCTGCTTATTTTGTCTGGCTTAATAAAATACATTTGATTACTATACTAATTTGACTATTGTTATTTATAAAAGTACATCAGCTTTTGGATCCCTGAAGGGCCGTACGTAACAACACCAAAAAATCGTAGAAGAGTAGATACTCTATTTAGTTTATAACGGTCGAAGCGAACGTAGTAATAAATCGATACCTAAGAGCACACATGTGCTATGTCCAAATTTGGCATAATTGAGATATTAGCATCGTTAAAATCGTGGTACGCAATATAATCAAGTGCACATACGTTATATGTCCATTTCATGATAAAAATAAATAGAAAACACGTTAAAACGAAAAGGTTAAGTCCTCGATATTCCGTTTATTGTAGTGCACACAAATCTTAAGTCCATGCTATGTCAAGGCTGTGTACAAAATTACGAGCTCAAATGTGCTATGTCCAAAAATATACCGCGGGTACGAGATAAACATCAAAATAGACTCAACGGGATTTCCTATTTATGTGGTATTAGATAGTCGACGAGTGAAAATAATAATATTATTATTATTCTTGAGTTAGATTGCATCGTCGACACTGTCGCACAGCACACTATACTGTTAATAATCAAAACGAATATTATATTAATTTTAATATTATTAAAATACGCATATTGGTTATTCACGTTTTGTTAATTAAGTGATTCAGGATTTAAAATAGTAGGTAAGTTTTTGTATGAAAATGAGTCTTAATAATAATAATATTATTGAACAATGGTTGGATGAAGTGTCAAATGAGGACGATGAAAACGCTACAATAGATAATGGACAGAACTTAGTTGAAGGTAAGCAATTGAATTTTTATAATTATAATAGCGTAAAAATAATTACTTCAGTTGATAATTTTAATTTGATTATTTATAGATATAACATTTGAGAATAACGTAGTTTACGAATATGAAGTAGGTGAAAATGGACTATTGACGTTTGCCGAAACTTTCAATAATGAAAATGGTAAATTAATAATTAATGTAGTAATGGTTTTACCTTTTATTTATTTAATTATAATGCAAGTAGAATCTAATAACTATTGATAAACGATGTTTAAATTGTAAATAGTAAGTTTTTGATTGTTATGAATGTTATGATAGATAAATTCGATAAACTACTGACTGCTGTCGATCCAACAATTGTTGATGTGGAAGTAACTGAAACAATTCTTAAGTGTTCTAATTCAAATAATGATCGGACCGAACCAACTAAAGAAAAAGATTATGGTAATTCAAGATATTTACTTTTTAATTCATTATTAATAATTAATAAACTTTTAATAAATAACTTACTAACTCACCCAACCTAAATAATATTTTTTTAAATTGATACTTTATAGGTATAACATTTGAGGATAACGTAATTTACGAATATGAAGTAGGTGAAAATGGACTATTGACGCTTGCCCAAACTTTCAATAATGAAAATGTTAAATTAATAATTAATAAAGCAATTGTTTTACTTTTTATTTAATTATTTTATTTATTTCATAATAATGCAAGTAGAATCTGATAACTATTGATAAACGATGTTTAAATTGTAAATAATAAGTTTTTGATTGTTATGAATGTTATGATAGATGAATTCGTTAAACCACAGACTGCTGTCGATCCAACAATTGTTGATGAGGAAGTAACTGAAACAGTTCGTAATTGTTCTAATTCAGATAATGAGCAGAGTGAGCCAATAAAAGAAAAAGATGATGGTAATTTAAGACATTTAATAAATATTTTATTTTTAATTTATTCATAATAAATAAACTTTTACTAACCTACCCTATATAATATTTCTAGCAGTCACAAGAAAACGAAAAGGTTTCGCAGATCCAAGTGAATGGGCAAAGAATAAACGCAAACAGAATAGAGCAGTTGGAAAAATGTATGTTGATCGAAAAGGTAAGGTTGGACCTGAGAAAGAGGTCAAGTCCATCGATTGTAAGTGCCGATATTCATGCAAAAACGTTAGTGCTGCACAGCAGAAAAACTCGTTAAATGAATATTGGAGTAAAAGTGATACTGGCCGACAAAAAGAGTACATCGGCCACTTAATCAACGAAATGCCCATCGCTAGAAAGAGAAAAAGAAATGAAAATTCAGGAGTTGAAAAAAAATATAGCAGAGTATATAGCTTACCTGATGGACAAGGGAACAATGTTCGAGTATGCCTCCCATTATTTTGCGCTACATTTTCAATTTCTAAAACAGTCATCAACGACGCTCTATTTAACAGAAGTTCAAATGGATTCTACAATGGAAGGGATAAAAGAAAAGGGAAACCCGCCCATAATGCAACACCGGCAAACAAAGTTAACAAAGTCCGTAATTTCCTCAACGAAATTCCCAAAGTGCCTTCCCACTACTGTAGGAAACGGAGCTCACGGTTATATCTGCCACCTGATTTATCTATTGCAAACCTTTATGAAATGTACAGCAAAAAAGAAAACTCTGAAGCAGTGAACATGAACGTTTTTCGCAAAATTTTCAAAGAATTCGAGCCACCGTTGGCTATCTTCCTGCCCAAGAAAGATCAGTGTTCTGTATGCAATGTAGCAGAACGTACAAAAACCACGGAATCCGACGAGAACTATAAAAAGCATAGGGAGAGGAAAGAAAACATCGCAAATATGAAAAATAAAGATAAAAACGAAGCAGAGATTTCGGAAACTATGATTTATGCTAGCTTTGATTTACAGGTTGTATTAACTTTGTCGTACGCCGGTGATGCCCAAATCTATTTTTCCAGAAAGCTCTCCGTTATGAACTTTACAGTTTATGACTCTAGAAAAAAAGGTACATGCTATTTGTGGGACGAAACCCAAGGGAAAAAAGGAAGTGCGGAAATTGGAACCTGTTTATTGAAATATCTTAAAAGTCTCCCAGGTGAAATTGTGCATGTTGTATTCTATGCAGATACGTGCGGTGGACAAAACCGTAACCAAAATGTTTTTGCTGCTTTGCTGTATGCTGTAAATACGGTTGGTAACATCAAAGCAGTTGACTTAAAGTTTATGGAAAGTGGGCACAGCTATCTGGAGGCAGATAGCATCCATGCGACGATTGAAAGATATAGACGACATCGGAATTTATATGTGCCGAGCGATTATAAATGTTTAATTGAAATTTGTAGGAAAAAACCATTTCCCTATGAAGTCTACCAAAATCGATTTGATGATATTTATGATCTTCAGGACTTGAGTACTAAAATAGTGACGAGCAGAAAAAAGAACGTTAAGGGCAAAGCTGTGAAAATTCAGTAGGTTATAAGTATGACGTATCTGCAGAAAATTTTGAGTACATGAACGTAAATGATAAAAATATGTTATGGGAATCCATTAATATTCCCAAAAAATATAATGAACAACTTCCAGTGTCTTTGGCCAAAAAAAGAGACCTTATGAACCTCATCAAAAAAGGAGTTATCCCTCAAGACTACTTTTCCTTCTTCGACAATTTACCATCAGCTAATGGAATTAGAGACCAAGCATTATGGAATTTAGACGACGAGCAAGAAACTTTGGACGAACATTAAAGTTAACTAAGTATAACATTTTTAATTAATTTTTTTAACTAATTTTTATTTTTTAATTCTTTCATTGAAATGTTAAAATTAATTTTTACATAATACTTATTTGTGTTCTGTTATTTTATAATGTAATTTTTAAAAACAATAAAAAAACAGTTTTGATATTTGATATTATAATTTTTTAATTTTCAGTTTTATGTCCATGTTGAAACTGTATCTTTTGTGTACAGAAGTCCTATGTCCGACTCTTAATTTAATTTAATTGATTTTCAAAGTAAAAGTAACTAAAACCGCCTTTTTTAATTCAAATACTTCATAATTACTATTTTATTTTGGATAGTAATTATAATAAAAAGGAATATTAGTTATAGTTTTAAAGCTATGCATGCAACAAAACTTCTTTAGTGATTTGCCAAAAATGAGGAAAATGGGACATGTGTGCTCTTAGGTATCGAAATAATAACCAGAGATTTTAAATAACCTAGATAACTAACTCGCCGTTATCATTGAAGCCACAACACACCGGCCAACTGATAATGCCGCCATTTGCAAAAAGGTCAATTTGTCAATATCGTGTAATGAATCATTACTAATGATGTACCTACTGTCAGAGACTGACTTTAAATTTAAGTCATAAATAATTTAAAATCTTTGTGTACTAGTGAAAAGTGAAAACAAAATAATTTAGTTTCGATTTCAATCGTGCCATTTGCCTGTGCAGCTTATGGCTGTAGTAATAGGCGTAAACCTGATGGCGGGTTGTCATTTTTTGGGTGAGTTAGTAATGATATATTATATTAATAATTGTACTAATAAATAAGGAGTGATTAATGGAAAAATTGTGTGATTTTATTATTTTTTAATTATTTAATATTTTTTGTTAATTATTAAATATTTATTTTACAGGTTTCCTTTGGGCAATCCTGAGCTATTAAAACAGTGGTTACAGGCAATGAAAAGAAAACAATTTACTCCTTCACAATATTCCAAAATTTGTAGTGAACATTTTTTATCTAGTGACATTTTAGATAGACCTGGTACATACAAAAAACATTTAAAACCAGATGCTGTTCCGACTGTATTCCCTGCTATGCCTTCATATTACCAACCAATTTCTAAAAAGCCTAGACGTATAGTTCAACGTACAATACCAAAAGCAGTCACTGTATTGAGAAGTAATGAGAACCATCAAGTTATGTCATCAATTAATGAAAATACCACTGAAGTTGAAAATTGTACAAGTGTATCAACTGAAAATCAAAATCTTAAAATTGATAAAAGTGTTCAAACTGAAGAAAAGCCTCTAGATCACACTGTTATTGCTCTGAGACACAAAGTAAAAATTGTACAACAAACATTTAGGAGGCAACAGTTAAGAATATCAAATTTGAAAGATTTAACAAGATCCTTAAAAAAGAAAGGTTTTGTTGATGATTCAGTTGAAAATGTATTACTTGATCAATTTGATGGTATGACATTAGAACTTTTTAAGAACCAGCTTAAAAATGCTAAAAAGCTTTTGCATGGACGTAGATATACTGATGAGTTTAAACGGTTTGCTTTAACATTGCATTATAATTCCCCTAAGGCTTATAACTTTTGTAGGTAATTTAACACGCTATTTTTTGCTTTCTTATTATTTTAAGTACCTAATAATTAAAAACAATTACAACTCTATATATTTGTATGCTTGTATTATGCTTATATGAATTATACAATGGTTAGTTTATACTGGTATATTGGTAAAAACCACTTAAAAAATATTTATTTATTTTATAATTTATAATAAGTAATACTTGTTTTTTTTTTGTATTATTATTTATTTTAGAAGTATAATAACATTGCCACACCCATCATCGATTTCTAATTGGACATCTACAGTCAACGCTGAACCTGGTTTTTTTAAAGAAGTTTTTGAAGCTCTTCAGTCTTTTCCAACAGAAGACAAAGATTGTAATTTGGCTCTCGACGGGATGTCAATTAGAAAACAAATTCTTTGGGATTCAATAAATGAAAAATTCATTGGATATTGTGACTTTGGAAATGATTAGCAGTTACAAAATGTAGATACTCCAGCTACAGAAGCTCTAGTGTTTATGTTAGTATCAATTAATGGCAAATGGAAATTGTCTGACAGTGTAGGTGTAACACCTGAACATCCTTACTTTAATATTGGATCTCAGGAAGTTATTTATATGTTTGATCCTCCTCACTTGCTTAAATCGACAAGAAATAACTTTTTTAAATACAGATTTGTATCTGATGATAAGATTATTGAAAGCAAACATCTAAAATCATTTTATGAAGCTGATAATCAACGCACTCACCGCCTGGCACCTAAATTAACGGAAACACATATTAATCCAGGCCCATTTCAAAAAATGAAGGTCAAGTATGCTGCACAAATTTTTAGTAAAACAGTTACCAGTGGTATGAGTGTGTGTATAACAGATAAATCACTTCCACCTGAATCTAAGGATACAATTTTGTTCATAGATTCAATGGATAATCTGTTTGATATCTTCAATTCAAGGCCTACTTCAAATTCTAATGAATCAGACATTGAATTGGAAGATGAGCCAACTGGTCTAAAACGTTTTTGTTTTCCCTATGATGGTTCTTCCTATCAGAATAATTTCTTACTTTCTATGTTCAATTTCTTCAAAAACTTGAAAATTCAGAAGTATAATGTTGTAAGACACCAGTGGGTGGATGTTGTGAAGAGTTACAACATAACATTTTTAAAAGGTTGGATGGTTTCAATTGCTGGTCTTATACGCTTGTATACAAATTTACCTTTAAATTATGATGATTTGAAGTTATTTACGAGAAGGTTAAATCAAGATTGCCTAGAAAATTTGTTTGGCACTATTCGTATTCAAAATGGTAATTGCATAAATCCAACAACTATACAGTTCCAACGTTCTTTCAAAAAATTATTTTGTTTAAGTTATTTTGAATACAATGATGGAGCAAATTGTATATAAGATTTAGATAGCGTTTTAACCAATATGAATAATACACCAGCAGAACAGTTAAAAATAATTTTTCCTGAGAAAAAATGCGTTGTTCAAATAAATAAGTTAAGCGTTGATGGTAGACATTATAGGTCTTTGGCGTTGCCAGAAAAAAATGCATTCATATACATATGTGGTTATTTAATAAGTAATTGCTTAAAAATTCATTCTTGTGATTCATGTTTGGAATATGCTCGATCTACATCAGAACTTTCCAGTGAACACTTTTTCACCTACTTTAAGTCACATCAACAGGATTCAACTTCAATATTTTCTTCATTAATGACTCCAGATTCAAATTTTTGCCAGTATGTGTATCAATTGGACCAAATATTCACTAATAACTTTCAACAATTGTTGCCATTACCAAAAGTTGGAGAAAAAATTAAAAATTTGATGAGTTTTGTATATTTTGAGCATAATTGTCCTCAGTTTCCCAAATTTATTTATTGAATTTATTTATTAGATTCAGAATTTATACCACTATAAGCAGAACCAACAGATCTCTTAAAGGCCCTAAGCCTAAAAACAGAAAACTCCAAATTTTGTGTAATTTATAAATTACATTATATGTATAATGTAATGTATTTTTAAATGTGATACTTGTGTAAACTAATCTTCTTAGGGCCGATTTCACCAACACAGTTAATCACGATTAACGTTAACCGGAGTTTTAATCGGCCGAATTTGGCCGGTTAAATATCTGTTATCAGCCGATTAAGCGTTAACCGTGATTAACTGTGTTGGTGAAATCGGCCCTTAGTCTCTAAGATCATGATTTAATATTATTATTATTTATGTGTATTTTTATTATTATTTTGTGTAAATAATTATATATTTATATTCAAAAATCTATTTCTATTTTGGATATTTATTTTTATTATTCAACCTTGACAACTCCTTTTTCTTTATGTATTAATAAAATATTATCATAGTATTCTATGATATTATTCTTGATAAATTAACTAGGTGTGTTATAAATTAAAACATGATTTTCTTTGTAAAGCAGAATGGGCCGTTCTGTATATTATTTCCGCTGGGTTGCTACTGAATAATTATATCGTGTATGGCATTGTTGAATATATAATTTTTATGTTCAATTATTAATCAATAAATAAGAAAGATTTCTTAATAATAAATAGGTAGAATGGTTAAACTAGTCAGCTTCTTATAGATTAAAGACGTTTTGGCAATGTTAAGTATAAACAGAGTTAGTATTTTACAGTTCTTACAATTGAGTCCAATTTAAACAGTACAAGAAATGTCGCTATAACATTTTGAAATCTACTGGAGCAAATTCAATATTAATATTATATGATAATTTACATACTGTTTTTAATCAACAAAAAATAATTACACATTAAAATGGTCCTTAAAAATGTATATATATATATATATATTTTTTTTTATTGATCAAAATAACATTGACAGTAAAGGCTATTAGTTAATAAAATTATATTTTATAATGTAAATATTGTATTTCTTTTCTTGATATCCCATTAAATAGACAAACTAAAGTTATTCAAATTATTTTGAATGGCGGGAAATTATATAGATAGGTTTGATAATATTCTATGGTTGATGTTGTGAACACAGCGGGAGAACATGAAGTTATGCACCTTATCAATTTGATTCAGGCAGAACAAAGGATTTCGGGAGAGTGTCGTTTCTATAGTATTCTATGTTATTACTATCATTATTATTATCTTATTGGACGCCTAGTCGTTGTTAAGCAGTAGTAGTCCAGCGGTATGTTGTAGCCCGTGGTGATCGTCGCTTATTATATTGTTTGGTATTCTTATAATTATTAATTGTGTTTTATGCCAGGTGGTCCCGATAGTGGCGGGATACTGGTGAAGTGTTGAGTATATTTTTATATTCATTAATTAAGTGTGATATTGTTTTTTTTGTAATATGCAATAAATGTTAATTCGAATAACTACATTCATATATATTTTTGTTGTTCTTGTTTTAAGTGCCCTCTGACCTACACAAATAATATTTAGAATATTTTAAGGTTCCTAAAATACTACCCAAGACTGCAGTAAAAGTCCATTTACCTTCTTATTAGAATTTATAAAATAATAATTAATATGCATAAATTAATTATAATATTTTGTTAATATATTTGTATAGGTACACATAACACAAACACATATACAATATATTATGATTTTATAATTAACCTACATTATTAAGAATAAAAAATAATAATTGCATGTTGCAATTTATTATAAAGCACGTAGCTCTAATTATAATTGTTATTGATTATTTTTATTTGCATATTGCATATTGCTATTTATCCGGCAAAACCATTGAACTATTATTATAATTATATAATATAGTATATAGTTCAATGGGCAAAACAAAATAAAGTAACTCTACGTACTACTAGCGCCCTACGCTAGTGGTAGAAATGTGTACCAGTCAACCGTAACACTTCCGGACCGCTTGGTTGGCGGGCGGCATATAAGCAAACCATACATTGCTAGAGACCCATAGGAAATAGAGAGCTCTCATTGGTCCTATTACATTTGTGATAACATGATAAAATTATCAATATTTTCAAATTTTATACTTTTTCTAATCAGAATAGATTTGTTAATTTACATTTTTAATTATTTAATAAAATGATTTATCCACCATCATTCAAATATGAAATTGTCAAAGATGACAATATAAATATAACATTGAGATGTGATGTGAAATCTATGGAAGACATCAATGTGTGGGTTGCTGAGTTTGGTAAAATAAATTATTTAAATTGGAACGTTAGAACTAGTGTTCCAAATGGGCAGCGAATTGTGTGTTCGTAAGTATTTTATATTGTATTTACATTACTATTTATGTTGTAGAAATCTTAACTAAAAAACATCTTTAAACATTTTTTAGAAAAAACTTTGTTTGTCAACATAGTGGATTTCAGAAGCCTAGTATATCTGAAAATCAAAAAGGCCGTTCAAAAAATGCTGAATGTCCAGCTAATGTTAAGGCTGTTATTAAACTGGACACAGTATCTACAAGGAAGAAAGATCCATTTATTAAGGTATTTATAAATTCAATTAAACTCATAATTAATTTTTTTGTCTTTTTGTTTAGCTTGTGAATTTGTCCAGATCATCTATGGTAATATATTATTCTGATACTATTTTCATTTTCATTTTCGCAATTAGTTTTTTTTTTTGCAGACTCCAAATATGTGTTAAATTTGTGAAATAAATATGAATTCTACATTTTTACAGATTGATTGACAAGTCATAGTAAAATAAGGCCATAACATTTCTAAGATTTTAAAATGTAAACAATTTATGTTATGTCTGACTGATAAAAATAAATTGGTACTTTAAATTTGTGTTCATTATTTACTAACAAATAATACAGACTGTATTATACAGTCTTCATTGTATTACACTGTATATAGGTACTTTAATGATGTGATTTAAAAATTAACAACACTTAATATGTACTTAACAATTGGTAATAAGAAATAATAATACAAGCTTTACAATAAATAGATATTTAATATTTATATTACAGAAAGGTTTAGTATGTTGTATAGAAATATATAATCATCATACCCATACTATAAAATCTGCTGAAAGTCTCAGATTTATTCCGGCTGGTGATGATGTAAAAAATATGTTTTATGAGTATTTTGATTCTGGAATGGGTATAACCATTGATTATATAATACACAGATAAGCAATGCCATAGGAATATTCGTTGACTAGAATTATAGTTGAATTTATTTTCACGAGATGTCGCTGTTGCATTTGTGACCACTATTAATTAATATATTGAATGATATCAATGGTATAACCTGGTATAACCATTGATGACAATTTAATATTATATTATTATATAATACAACAGACCACGGGCCACGAGTTTACTGACTGTCTTCAAAATATAATTTATAAACTAAATAGGAAATACTCATATTCTGTAGACTGTTGTAACTTGAACATTAAAGAACATAAATCAATACATCAATAGTGAGTTATTGAATGGAATTTTCTTGTATAAGGTGAGTGAATCACTATTCACTATATATAGGTACCTATATTTTGTATATTTGAATCAAATTAATTATTTCATTTAAATTATAATAAAAATTTTTTTAACATATAAAATACAATTTGTCCTAAAATTGTCAACAATTTATATAAATGTAAATACAATTTAGTAGGTTAACAAATAATATCTACACTAATGCTGGGTTGCATGAACAATTACTAAACATATTTTAATGAATCAATAGTGAGCTAATAGAATAGGTAGCTTAAAAAATTAATAATCAAATAATAATAAATTGGTCCATTAAATTTTATTGAATCATTAAATATTAATAAATTGTTCATGTGATAACTCCATAAATGTCATAATATTGTAATGTATAAAATAATAGTAATAACAGGTAATATAAATAAAATTGAGAGGTAAGTAAGAAAAATTCACTAAACGTTATAATACTGTTATGTTAATAATAATAATGTTTCAATTAAAATATAAAATTCAATAGTTTATAGGTATAATCATTGATTATATAATACACATAATTAATATATCAATTTGTCAAAATTAATAAAAATATAAATTTAAAAACTATTTATGAAAATAAAATTGGATTAAATATGATTTAAAATTTTTAATTTAGCTATTTTTGTCTGGGTTGATGTTGTTGAAAATAATTTAGCTGTTTTAAAAATTTTGCATATCAAAAGTTTTTCTAAAATAAATATTTTATGTTCTTTACACATTATATTTTCATCATCAATCCATTTATTAATAACAAAATCCTTATAAAAAATTGACATCAATTTTGATTTTATTTTTTTTTTATGTAAAATATTTTTAATTTTATCTTCAAAAATAGTAAGAGCTTTATTTATTATATTATTAAAATCTTTTGATGGTGCTTTCAATCCTATATCGTTTTGAATTTCTAAATAAGTATAATTTTTGTTTAATAATAATAATTGGTTTTTATCGTCAATGTTTTTGTTTGTCAACAGATAATTGATACAATTTGTACAGTTAAATTGTGCAATACATCTATGAGCCAAATATCCTGCAAAGTATAATACTGAACAATCTTCTAATGTTATCGGTTCTTCTTCTTTAATTTCTATATTATTTAAAGATGTTGATGTCAACAATGATAATGATGATGGCGTAGGTGACGATAATGTTGATGGTGTTGGTGAAGACGATGATGATGATGATGATGATGATAGTGGATCTTGAGGAGGTAATTCAACGACTAAGCTAACCTGTTCTTGCAACTGAATTTCATCCAAATCTTCTATATTTGCTTTGCAGTTAGTTCCTTTTGAAGTGACCAATGAAAAAATACAATTACTTCGAAACGATGTTCTCAAAGTCCTAGCAGTAGGATTTTTGTTGTACCCCCCTTTTTGACGGAAAATACTAAAGAGATTTTCTAAAATGTCCTGATTGAAGCGGTTGGTAAGTAAAAACAAAATACCATTTTGTTTTTCTTCTTCAAATAGATTCAATATTCCATTAATGGTTTGTGTAATTCCATTGAAACAGGGAGGACGAGACATCTTTCCTTTTTTATATTTATGCATATTTGTGAAATATGTTGAAGCTTTCATTAAAAAAGGTTTCACTTTTCCCACATCCGAAAGTGCACAATTATATGGATTATTACTTAGAAGAGTTCTACTATTCAAGCAATCAAAAAGTTTGTTCATGAAGTCTACGAAATCTGCTGTATCTTGTGCGTTTTTATTTTTTAATTGTTTTGTTTGTATACACGTCCGCATTGTTGATGCCATTGAATGGCTAAATACTTGAGTGGCAAATTTTACCCTCATTTTTTGGAAAGAATTAGGGAATATATGTGCATCAGTTATTTTTAATAGAGCCCTACTTTTTTTATTTTTTTTGTCCACTTGATAAGTATCAATTATATCAGTATAAGAAATTTCTTTGTCATCTTTTTTAAAAACACTACCTATTAAATTGTTCCTGATGCTCTTAACAAGATGGGGGACATCAAAAATGGCAAATATTTTATTTTCATCTATAAAAAAATAAGGCTTATCTTCACTTACATTCAATAATTTAAGAGCACTTTGGTTGTTCGTTCCTTGGTCACAGACTGTTAATTTTGGACAAAGTCCTACACCTATTAGTTCTTTTATAACATCAACTATTAATGTTTTCAACGTTTTAGATTTCACCGCAGAATGAGCTAGGAAATAAGCAATAGGAAATTTCCAAGATGAATATATGCCTCTAACCATAAAAACAAGTGCTGTATTGGCAGTTTTATTTCCTCTTCCAATTTTACCAATATCCTCAAAACCTTCTACAAAGTCGTATTGTTTAGAATATTCCAAAAACTCTTTGATGGAAATTTCATCAAATAAAACACTACATGCCTTTTCTTTGTAACTTTTAGCTTCAAATTTTTTTTTTTATATGTTCTAAAAATGATCTGTTAAAGCCTGGTAAAAATTTAGATTCTCCAATCCAATTACGGATTGTGGAAGGAGCTGGTAAATTTACTTTTTGAAGTCTTAAAAATTTATATGCGGCTGGCGATTTATAAAATAAAGAAAGAGCAAAGTTCTTTTCGTCCTCTGTCCATGGGCGTTTTTTACTTTTCAGTTGCATTGTGACTAGTGCTTTTGAGTTTTTGGATGGAAATTTATGTGAGTGTAGTATATTATGTAATGTGTTTCTTGTTTTTAATGTAACTATTTTTTTTTTCATTTTTGAAATAATGGTAACCTTACTATGCAACTTTCTAGTGCTATTTATCAATTTTGTTTTTAATTTTTTTTTTATTGGTGAATCTAAATCATCTTGAAGGTTACGTTTTCTAATAGAAGTAGGGCTTGGCATTTCAATTAAATTGTTGATTCTACATCTTTGTGTTGGTGTAAAAATATTTAACGGTGGACTTGAAAATAGTATTTCACCTTCTGAATTATTCTTTATATTGGCATACGTTTTAGTTGGAGTCAAGCATTTTGTTGGAGACAACATGAAATCAGAGGGTATTATATTATCATTTCCTAAAAAAAATAGTTAATGTGAGGAATTTTTTTTTTTTGTATTTTAATTATTTTTGTTTAGAATATTATATTATTTTATGTAAACATTACCTATATTATATATTGTAATTTATTGTTTAATTAATTATTACCCAAAACCTTTTAAATATAAAATATATTTACCAATTGACCCACTTGGACGCTCATCAGAGTTGAAATTTAATGGTACAGAAAGTGGCTTTAATTTTTTTTTTTCAGAATTCATGAATGAATCTGGTCCAAAATGCTCCTGACAAATGTAACGATTGTACAATTGGGATTTGTCAAGTGACAATAATTGTGTGTTTCCTATAATTTTATTTTAAGTGTATATTAAAATGTAATAATTGAAAAAAATATTATTTTGGAGCTTACCGCAATTCATTAACCATGTTTCTTGTTGTGCTTCGTTCTTTGGGAAACGAAACATATGCAGTTGGGGAAACTTTACAGTGGTTTTTAAACATCCCACATATTGACATTTTGTACCAGGCATGTTATTTAAATAATGAATTTAAAAATTTAAATAAAAAATAAGAAATTTAGGTACAATAAGAAATTCTAAAATTTATCGGCAAACAAAATGTAATAAAAAATAATAAATTTAGGTACAATAAGAAATTCTAAAATTCATTGGCAAACAAAATGTATAAGCAGAACAATAATCCACGAGTGAAATCAAGATGCAACTAGTCTTCTGTACATTTAGGTATATTATATTGACCAACCAAAGTTAATTTCAGTTCCGGTTTCAATTTTTATTAACACAATGACAGTATTATTTTTCATTGAGATTGTATAATGTACCTATATTATGATAGTTACTATACAAGGTGTAACAGATAGAACTGACTTTTGGAATAACTTTTGTTCTAATCAATATTTTAAAATTTTTAATATTTTTATTTTTTAATACCGAAAATAAAAAATTTTTAAACTGATTTAAATTTTTTTGATTAAATTCAAAATAGCCAATTTGTGAATCTGATTATAAGAACGATTTGGATAGTAAAAACATTTATCTAAGTCAAGTAGTTTTTTTTTTTTTACAATTTTTTTTAAATATCAATATTTTTTTGATTCAATTAATTTGGAACGCAATAACTTTTTTAAAAGTATTATTTTTGGCAATTTGCTAACATGGGTATATTTCTTAAACTATTTACTAATCATATAATTTTATCAATTTTTTTTTTCGATCAGTTCTTTTTGTTACACCCTGTATATACGTCTGCGGGATAATGTAGGATAATTTTAAACCGGTCTAGTTTAGCGATTTGTGGTATCGTTGATACAAATGCAGTCTGTTATCTTGCTATTATATAATATAATATCTGTATTAGAATGGACTTAAATTATCCATTCTATCGGTTAGTACGTGGTTTACGTATATGTTTGTTCTTAATATATTTTAAGCAACGAATAACGACTACCAGCCAGTCAGCCATCAGTGTTAACCGACAGCGCTCCTAACGACTGCCAGCGGTTATCGAATGCCGACAGCGCTTCTAACGGCTGCCAGCGGTTGCCGACAGCGCTCCGTAGTGGCTGCCAGAAATTAATTGTCAACGAATATTCCTATGGCATTGCTTATCTGTGTATTATATAATCAATGGTATAACTGAATCACAAAAATATCATGAACAATTATTGGAGTTAAAAGAGGATTTCACGTTGGAACATTTTGCTAATGGAGGCATTAATCCATGTTATCGTACGGTTCGTTATTGGTATGATGTTTGGAGAAGTTTGAATTTAGGTCCACGTAGTGGTGTTGGATTAATTGAGGTAAATATCCAATTATAGCAATAAAGAATAGTATACTTACATAATATTAGATACAGATAATACAAATAAGTAAGGCTAGCATACATATTAATGTAGCTTTATTATTTTTATTTTAATATAGAAACTAAAAGAAAAACAAGAAATTTACAGTAAAAATGGCATTACTGTTTTATTCAAAGAAAATCCATTTGCTGTAATTGTTATAACACCCATTATTACCTATACACGTGATTTGAATTTTAATTTGAGAACTTATATTTTATTATTATTATGAATTGTAGAAATTGACTTGATGTACATACCTATACACGTGATTTCTTAGATCATATACAATGGATGGAGTCATAGCATACTACGCGTATAAAATGAGTTGATGCCAACATTACTGTAGGACCTGTGACATCTGCGCATGCGTGACTGCTTATCATAATACATCAATCTGTTTATCTTAACTGCGCGTCTGCAGTGAGACTCTGCACTCTGCGTCTCTGTCCCAAACATTAATGAGAAGAGACCACGCGCATGCGCATATCACCGAGGTCCTACAATGATGTTGGCTTCACAAATAGTTCGTATGGCTCTATCCATTGTATATGATCTAAGCGTGATTTGAATCATTTTATCATGTTATCACAAATGTAATAGGACCAATGAGAGCTCTCTATTTCCTATGGGTCTCTAGCAATGTATGGTTTGCTTATATGCTGGCGGGCGATAGCTAACCTGTATATCTTTAATCGTGATTCGGATATTGAAAAACCGATTTTTATATATTTGTTCTTATCTGTCGAATAACTCAATTGAAAAACCGGGCCTTAGAAGAGACTAATCTGATCTTCCAAGACCGTGGTTTATAGTAATATTGTTTTTATTTTTATCAATATTATCTGTATAATAAATAATAATATCACAATTCACAACAACAAATTCTTAATTTTTGATAAACCCGTAAAACCGCACTCAAACATGTATGGGTATTAGACATTAAGGGGGCTGGAGCGTGATTCATTTTAGGTCGAAAACATAGCTCACGACTTCAATCACTACTTCACCCAATATAATGTTCTAATTTTAATTTTGAAAGCAGATTTGAATTCGTCACTAAATTATCTATGCTTTGACAGTTTTATTTTTCTGATTTTTATTTTTTTTTACTTAGGAATTTACTAACAAAAAGAGTAAAAAATTAGATCATTTTTATAATTCAAATTTAAATCCATTGATATAGAATATGAAAAATGTACGACAGTCAAAGCATAGTAAATTTAGAGGAGAATTCAAATCTGCTTTCTAAATTTAAATCGGAACTTTCTAGTGATTGAAGTCACTGGCCGTATTTAAAAAAAAAAAAAAATTTATTAATTTTATAAGCCAATATGTGGTTGACATGTGCATGCGCGTAGGTAAAATCACAGCCGTACATATCCGGTCACTATGATGCTTCTATACAACGTAATCGGTATTATTCGTGGAATCACACACAATTATTTAATGACTATTAGTATTGTTATGTTATATACAGAATATATTATATAAAGGTATAGGTAATAGGTTTTATTTCAGGGATATTATATTATTATTCATTATGATTATTCAATAAAATTATATTTTACATTATACAGGTATACCTATTTAAAAAAAGTTTGTCTGGACATTTGATGTATTGATATTTTACTAATATAGTTTAGAACTATTTACAAGTATTATAATATGAGATTTCTTCATTTCGTAGTTAGTACACATCAAGACATAATGTAGTGAAGTCGTACAGACACAACAAAAACGTGTTAGAAATACAAATTATACAATATAATTGTGTTTTGATCGCGGCTGTTTTCTGTTGATAATTAAACTGGTTATTTGTTACAAGTGCCATATTTTCATTGTTTTTGAGCTGTTTTTATTATTAATTGTGAATAAAATATTAAAAATGGCAAAAACGAGAAAGTCAAAAAAGAAAAGGGAATCCATCATTATTGGAATCACGTAAATCAGTGAGTTTATTTATTATTTATTTTAACAAAAAATATATGTAATATATTATATAATTTATTTATTCATAATGTAATTTAAATTTGATTTTTATAATTTTTTTTAATTTTATCTTGAAAAATATATTTACAAAAATACGTAAAAATGAAATTCCAACTGATTTTATTACTGAATTACCAAGTATTTCAAAAGTCGAATCTTCAAATTTAAAAAACTGTAATCAAACCTAATCAATTTTTACTTCTACACCCATAAGCACTTGCAAGTTAATTCCAAAGCAATTATTTAAACCAAGTGCTTCAATTGAAGATTATCATATTGCGGAAGTAAATAATTCATTGAAGGATTTAGATTTGAGGAGAATTGTCAATATCAAACATATTTTTGAATCTATAAAATCAATAAATCATGAAGGATTTAACTGTACATTCAGTGACCTAAAGTTTACTAACGAGATTAGGAAAGGATTTTTAAGTATTTTTTTATTTACTTACAAGGTATGGAATAAAAAAGAAAGTATTTATAGTGAAAATCCGACTGATAGTATTGTAAATATTAATATGGCTGTCGTGTCTGCTGTCGTCAATACTGGTCAAGGGTACACCCAACTTGAGGAATTTGCAGCAATTTTAAACATACCGATGATGTCCAATAGAAAGTATCAATAACTTCATACAAGTGTTTTTAATTACACACATAAAATTGCATTGGAAGGAATGATAGAAGCAGGTAAAGAAGAAGGAAGGCTAGCTATTGAAAGGGGTGAAGTAGATCAACGTGGCCGTCCTAAAACAGCAGTTATAGCTGATGGTGCTTGGAGTAAGAGATCATACAAAACCATTTATAATGTGTTATCTGGCGTTGTACCTAATATTTTAATATTTATTGTTACATGAACATTTAAATAGTACCTATTTTATACAATTTTTATATTTGAGTTAAAATAATGTATGTGTTATTATTTTAAAGAGGCTTGTATTATTGGAGCGGTGACTAAAAAAGTACTCTTTTTTGGAGTAAGAAATAAATTTTGTTGTGTGTGTAATTCGGTGAAAAAACGTAAAAAAGAGCCAGCACCTGATCATTGTTTTCAAAATTGGAATGGGCCGTCTACAGCTATGGAAGCTGACATAATTGTTGATGGATTCAAACATAGCTTAGAGATGCTTAGAGATTATGTTATATATTCGAAGTTAATTGGTAAAAAAAATATGCATAATACCTATTATATTATTATATAATTAATTTAGGGAAAAACTTGAATTTTTTTATTTTGTTGCAATTAAAAAATGAAAAATTTAAGGTACCTACTTGATATATTCAGCAAATGATTATTTTAGCACTATCAACATTTATAATATATAGTATAACTTTATTATATTATATTATACTATATTATTACTTTATTATTATTATACTTTATTTATATTTTAACCTTTTTGAGCAATTTATCATACTGAAAGTTTACAAATTATTTAGCAGTTAAAAATATATGAACAGAAATCTATGAACAGTATGAACAATGAACCAAAAACTAGGTAACTATATATATTATAATTAATTTTAATATTTTCAGGGGAGAATAATTTAGTTGATGAATTGAAAAGATTTGAAATGTGGGACGATGTGCCAGAAATTTACTTACATATCACACCGAAAGTTTAATGTATAATTTCAATAATAACGAGGCCGAACTTTATAATTCTATCTAGCAAAGTTTATTGGAGGAAAACGAGTTAATTTTTCCCAAAAAGGTGTGTGTAATGTTTTAAATTTGAATTCAATGGTAAGTCATTATATACCAAAAAAAAAAATTGTGAAGAGTGGAGTAGGTGAGTGGTGACGTATACTAAGTTCCCGCTCAACCATAATTTTATAAAAATCAAAATAAATATGCACGTACCTTTTTAATATATTTCAGTTACCATCTTTGAAAAATCTGATTTTTTAAATATATTAGGTTATCAGATTGGTGAATTATTGCTGTTTATTATTTTTTAGGTTCTTATGAACTTCGATGTAATGCAGCAGTGACATCATACAACCTAGGAGCAAATCGTTCATTACAAAATATCGTTTTACACTTAAAAAACATATTTTAAAATGTATTAATTTGTTAATGAGAACTATGAGCTTGTTTCTGTTGACAGAGGACATTAATATTAGGTTCTAATTTGGTAGAATTTACCCGGAGAACGGCGTGTAGATGTTAATTTGTGATTCGAGATCGAGTTTTACTTTTGTTAATTTTCATAGTTGAAAATACTTGCTCACAAATATGTGTTGAACCAAATATACAAGACATCTTAGCAGCAAACTTCCGAACATTTGGAAAATCTTCTTCAGACAAATTTGAATAAAACTGAAAAAGATTTTGAGACCTTGTCAAATTATTAAATGTTGTTCTTAAAGAATTATTAGACTGGAGTTCTATAATTTCTAATTGTAAAGAAGCTTAGACAATTTCCGGATTTATATTAAATTTATTTTCAAATAGATTTATAATTGGTTCTTTAGTTCGAATGTCTTTAAAACGATTTTCAAATTCACGAATAATTGTGTTAATAATTTTGATGCACCTTTGTTTTGGAAATATAGCAAAATCTTCTGTTTTTAAAGTAGCACAACATTCGAAATGGGAGAAATTTATTTCTTCAATTTGATTTGGAATTAAAATAATTTATTTTGGAAAGCTTTTACTGAACCGAACAATGTACTTACGAGTTTTTCATTTCCTTGTAGTTTTAGATTTAACAAGTTCAGATGATGTGTTATATCTGTTAATATTGCTAAATCCCATAGCTATTCACCATCATTTATTTGTGTATATTGTTTATTTTTTTCAATTTCGAAAATTCAAAATTTCAAAATTTCGATTGCATGGCGCAGGAAAAAAAATCTTTTCAAAATGTTTCCTTTACTTTGATATAAAACATCTTTATACTCAGACTCTATTTCTGAAAGAAAATTTTGAAATTGGCGATGATTCAATCTATGTGATCTTATAAAATTAATAATTTGTACTACAATAGACATAACATTTTCTAAATCTAAAACCTTCCCACATAGTGCTTGTTGGTGAACAATGCAGTGAATTCCAATTGGTGGAGATAGATTTAGTTCAGACGTTTTTGAGTTTATTTTTCCGATTGGTCCACTCTTAGAGCCTATCATACTTTTTGCACCATCTGTAGTAATACTAACAAAATTTTCAAAATCAAGACCTAGATTTTTGAATGTATTAAATAAAGCTTTGAATATATCTTCTCATGTTGTAGTACCACTCAAACTCTCCAACGCTCCCAACTCTTCTGTTTTTTTCAAAATTTGCATTCACACCTCGTAAAAAAAATAGAAGTTGTGCCGTATCTACCATATCTGTACTCTAATTTAATGCTATTGAAAAATATTGAAAATGTTTTACTCTGTCTTGCACTTGTTCAAAAATATTAAGTCCAGGATCTTCTATTCTTCTAGTAATTGTTTGGCGTGACAAACTAACTTGTTCAAACAAACATTTATTTTCAGGACATATTTCATCAATAACATGTAACATACACTTCTTCACAAAGTCTCCATCAGAAAACGATTTACTTTTTTTTTGCTATTAACTGAGCAACTCGATAACTAGCATGGACAGTAGACACGTTTTGTTCACATTTTTTCTTAAATATATTTTGTTGAAAATTAAGATTTTTTTTTAAGAAATTAAATTTTTCTACTCTTTATTTTCCTTCTAGATTTTTAAATTTGTCTTTATGTTTACAGGGCTGCCACTCTGTCACTTTTCTCACTTTTTGTCACTTTTCTAAAATCATGTCACTTTTTGTCACTATTTCCGTAAAATTGTCACTTTTCTCACTTTCTTTACACCTACATAAGACCTTAATCTAATATGTCTTTTTTTATTACTATTTATCAACAAAAAAATTAAATTATGATATAATTATTATAATGATAATATATTATTATTTTATAGATAATATTATTATAATGGATTTGTATATTCCCACAAATTAAAATATATTAAAATATCCTATTTAGGCCCGGTTTTTCAGCCATTTAACTGCTAGTTAGAGACTAATAATGGAATAGCTAGATAGCGCTCGAATCGCATATCTTAGTTCGTGATTGAGCTAAATACGTTATCAGGATTAAGTTGTATTATCTAATACCACGGTCTTGGAAAGCCGGAGTGATAAGCACGCGCGTATCACTAAAGTGTAGTTCACATTTAAAAATATTTTAAACATTAGTGTAATATCTATGCATTTAAATTTTATTTATCAAAATGTGATTTAGCAGTGTTTAGTAGCTTTCATGTTAAATTACTTATATTATGATTAAAGTGTATATATTCAATATTGTTATTTAATTTTAATATATCTAGTCATGGGTAAATGTGTAGTAAATAATGAGTGGTTTCAAAGAAAAGACTCCAGAGATAATTTAGTATCTACGTGGGGACGGAAACATTCGGACTCCAAAGTATTTTGCATTGTATGTACCATTACTATTAATTGTGAATTGAAAGGTTTTCAAGCTTTACAGCAGCATGCAATTACTTCAAAACATATTTCCAATTATAAGGATAAACTTGGAGAAAAACAACTTCACCTTTCAGCAAGTTTACCCTCTACATCGACTAATATTGAACAGAATGTAAATGAAAAAAAGAACATTAAATCATTATTTATACAAACTAGTTCAAGGGACTTGGCTACAAAAGCGGAACTCATTTGGACGATGAAATCTGTCATTAGCAATATGTCAGCAGCCTCAAGTGATGGAATATCTCAAATATTTAAATCAATGTTTCCTGAATCATTTGTAAACTCTAGTTTTTCTTTAAATCGTACCAAATTATCGTATTTAATAACTGATTCGCTTGGTCCCCATTTCAGACAAATTTTACTTGATGAGTGTCAAAATGCATATTACACGTTGATATATGATGAAACTACAAATGCCGAAGGTGCTAAAGAACTACAATGTGCTATTAGATATTGGTCTGATGCAGTAAATGAAGTAGTTGTTCATCATCTGGAAACATTTTTTATTGGTACTGCCACTGGACAAATTTTAGAAGAGTATATTATGAAAGCACTGAACAATGGTAACATACCCATTGAAAAACTATTGATGCTCGGGAGTGATGGACCAAATGTGAACAAAAAAGTATTTAGATTAGTCAATGAAAATGTCAAAATTATTCGCGGTAAAAGTCTTATTGATATTGGAACATGCAATATACATATTATTCATAATAGTTTTTTGAAAGGTTTAGAATATATGGGATCCAGAGTTTCAGATTTTGTCATAGATATTTATTATTTTTTTCATGGTTGGCCTAAACGCGGTGAAGACTATTTAAAAATCCAAAAAGATAAAGGATTATCAGAACATAAGTTTCTGAAACATTGTTCATCAAGATGGCTAACACTGGGTTCTGCCACTGCACGTATCATTGAACAACTGGTTGGAATTTCAGAATATTTTTTAAAATTTATTCCTAATTATCAAAAAAGCTTACTTCAAACATCAAAATATAAAAAAATTATTGATTGTTTAAGATGTAGTACATTTCAAGCAGAACTTGAGTTTGTTTTTTGGTCTGCATCTATTTTTCAAAGATTCACAGGTACATTTCAACGTCAAGAACCGCTCATACATATAATGTATGAAGAATTAAGTCAACTTGTATGTATTATTGCTGGTTATGTATGTAAAGAAAATGTTATAAGTGAATGGTTAGAAAATAATACTTTTGATTTATTTAATGAAGTTAATCTGAGGGACATAAATGACTTACTT
The DNA here is from genome assembly GCA_949089665.1 of Macrosiphum euphorbiae. NCBI lineage: Eukaryota > Metazoa > Arthropoda > Insecta > Hemiptera > Aphididae > Macrosiphum > Macrosiphum euphorbiae. The sequence continues at coordinate 24,431,922 of CARXXK010000005.1, read as the reverse complement.
GTTCATCTTCCTAATGAATTAAAAATACATCTTAATAATTTATCTGAACTTGATAAAAAAATATTTTTAAGAAATGTAAAAAAACATTTAGTCTCAGCCGGAAATCATATACTGAACAAGTCATCGATTAAAGATTCATCAAAACTTAAATATTTTAGATGCTTGAAGACAGATGAAATTAAAAAATCAAGGAGTAGTATTGAAATTAATAAAATTGCGAATATCATGCCATTCAAAATAGATTATAATAAACTGGTTGATGAATGGAAATTATTAAGGTTTGAGTCTTTACCGAACACTAAAACAAGAATAGATCATTTTTGGAATAATATTTTTGACTTAAAATCTGGATTAGGTGAGATAAAATATCCAACAGTCACTAAAGTGGTTAAAGCCTGTTTAACCTTATCACATGGCAGTGCAGAAGTTGAACGTGGTTTTTCAAGATCAGGAAACATATTGACTGATGACAAATCTGCAATGTCTTGTCGTATGCTCAATGGCCGTCTTAACATACAGGATGGATTGTCTCGATATAATAAAAAACCAGAATTAATTCCTATGACTAAAGAACTTTTATTGTCTGCCAGACTTGCACATTCTAAATATGTTAACTTTTTAGAAGAATCAAAAAAAAAGAAAACAGAAGAAGAAAATCAACAAAAACTTAAGGAAGATGAAGAACAACTCAGAAGAGAAGAAGAAGAAAAACTGATAGGTACAAAAGAAAACATTATAAATCTAGAAAAACAATATTTAAGTGCTAAAAAAATAGAAGCAAAACAGAAAAAAGCAGCAGATACATTTTTGGAAGAAGCTACTGAGAGACTTCAAAAAGCAATTAACAGTAACGATTTAGTTAATGCACAAGTAGCAGTAGGGATGTTAGACGCGGCCAAAAAACTTCGAGATGATGAACGAAAAAGAAGTATTAAAACTGAATCACTACAAACAAAAATTGAAAAAAGAAAATCTAACCTCATATCACAATTTATTTTAAAAAAATCAAAAAAATAATTTTTATTATTTATTGTTTAATTTTATAGTATATAATAATATAAAAAAGTTAAAAATGTTTTTATTTGAGTCTGATTATTTTATTTGTTGTTTAATTTTTTAGTATATAACAATATAACAAAGTTAAAAATGTTTGTATTTAAGTCTGATTATTTTATTTTTTGTTTAATTTTATAGTACATAATAATATAACAAATGAAAGTTAAAAATGTTTTTATTTTATTTTTTGTTTAATTTTATAGTAATAATATAACAAAGTTAAAAATGTTTTTATTTAAGTCTGATTATTTTATTTTTTGTTTAATTTTAGTGTTTAACAAAGTTCAGTTGGTTACTAATGACTAATGAGTAATGTCTTTTTTTTTTTTTCTTATTTTTATTAGCCTTTAGTAATAACTATTATGGCTCAACAAAGTAATGTCTTTATAATAATGTTATATTTCAATAAATGTTTTTGTACAAAGTCGACGGTTTTTAGTCACTTTTTTCAAGAAAAAAAGTCACTTTTTAGAAAATAAAAGTCACTTTTCTCACTTTTTAAAATTATGAACACAGTGGCAGCCCTGTGTTTAGTTTCATAGTGTCTTTTTATGTTACATTCTTTTAAAACTGCAATAGTTTCTTTACATATTATGCACATACCGTTATTTTCCATTCTATACAAAAGTAATCGTCTTCCCACTGATTTTTAAAAACACGACATTCCGAGTCGATTTTCCGTTTTTTGTTAGACATATTGAACTTTTACAATACACAACGTAATAACAACATTAACTTTATATTAGTCCTGACCGCTGACGAATAACGACTGATCACGATGGCTGTAGAAACTACAATGTAGATAAAATTGGTCGCGCAACGAGCACAGTAATATTACTATATGTTGTATTACTATATATTGCTATACTACTAATATAATTGTAGTATTGTAGTTTCTATATGGTGATCGTATGAAAATAAGATAAGATAAGATACGGTAATGCTATTTATATTATTAAATTACATTGTAACAACAAAAACGCTACGATATGGCGATACGGGATTAAATATGAAGAATGTATACTGTATTTTTAATTTTTTTTTTTACGTAAATGTAAAATATTATACTTCTTTCGCGGGCCAGATATGAAATGATGGCGGGTCGTAGTTTGGCAACCACAGAATTTTAGACATTACTGTTCTATGTTTTAGAACACTGAACATTGTGTTCAAAAAATAAATAAATTGTGTTTTTATTTGTGTTAAAAAAAATGTTAATGTTTCACGTTTTTGTGAAATATTTCATACTTCAAACACTAATTAAAACATTAAATTAATAATACCTAAAAATAATATTTTCAGGTTTGGTGTACGAAAAAATTCAACGTGATGATGAATTCTGGGAAAATGAAATGAAAGTTAAACTGGAACTTTTTTATTTGGAACATCTTTTGCCGGGCTTAATAAAAGAAGAAATATTAATGACAAATTAAAAATAAATTGTAATAATTAAATTAATGAATTAACGAGTTACCGTAGGTACCTACCTAATATCAAAATATATTCAAATATGAATCATGATAATAATTAATATTATAATTTATAAACCAACAATTATATTATTCAAAAATATAAAAATAGAGTCATAATTTTTATGTTACTGACCCATATCCATATTGTTCAATGCAAATGCTATTTTGTCTTACGGCGGTGTCATCGTACAAGCTGTGTCTGGCTGAAATTAGGTACCGCCACTTCTACCGTGGCAATGTGTGTTCCGCACTCATTTTAGGCTTACAAGGAGTTCAATTGAAGTAAGTAGAATAGTAATTGCCATAATGAATTTGAATTAAATTTGACAATAATATAATTTTGTTATTTAAATATTAGGTTTTAATGTGTAAAGTAAAACCGTTTTATTTTCTACGCATGACCAAAGTGGGAAGGCCTTTAGTTGCTTTTGAAAAATCGACTTTGGTGACACGGAGACATTTCGGTAATATAAACAAAAATTACTTTTACTACTCACATATTTGTTTAGTGTTACTGATAATTTAACATTATGTTATTACCTACATGTTATTACGAATATAATATTTTATTACAAAAATGTATTGAGTACTTACCAAGCTATTCAAATTTTTGAATAAGTACCTACATTAATTTCTTATACTCTCTCTCTCTCTCTCTCTCTCTCTGCAGTATACAATCTAATGATTGGTTTGCAACAATCTCCGTGCTTCTCTATCACTAGCTTTTCTCTTCAATTCTTTGTATGAGTTACATTCTTGATCTTCCATTATCTGACTTATGTATTGCAATCTTGGTCTTCCCCTATGGTTTTTTCCGTCGATTACACCTTCTAAGATTGGTAATATCAGCCCATCGTGTCTTAAACTATGACCAATTAATTCGTTTCGCCTTTTCTGTATACTCTTCCACGTTGATTTTCTCTCCGATACCTTTTCTAAAACTTCTTCATTAGTGATTCTATCAGTTCAACTTATCTTTTGTGTCCTCCTGTAACACCACGTTTCGAATGCCTCTATTCTTCTCATTTCTTCTCTTGCAATAGTCCATATTTCACATCCATATAACATAATGCTCCAGATGTACGTTTTTAGTAGATTCTTCCTGATATTGAGGTCAATGCTTTTTGAAGTAAAAATATTTCTTTTCTTATTAAATGCCACTTTAGCTTGGCATATTCTTTTTATAATTTCTTTTTTGCATCTCATATCTGAGCTTATAGTGCTGCCTAAATATATGAAGTCTTCTAATTGTTTAATATTTTCACCATCCTTTAATTTTATACTTGTTCTTATGTTGTTGTATCTACTACATACGAGTACTTTCGTTTTCTTTGTGTTTATTTTCATATGTAAATCTTTTCCATCACTTGTTCCAATGTTTCTAAAAGTGTTTTGAGATCTTTTTCGTACTCCGCTATTATTGCAATATCGTCTGCAAATCTCAACATGTCTATTCTGTAACCGTTTATCTTTATTCCTAGTTGTAACTTGTATTTTCTCTCTTATGATATCTATGGCGTCTTTAATATAACATTAAATATTAAAGGTGATAATGTACATTCCTGTCTAACACCTTTCTTTATTTTGGACTCTTTTTGAATATCACCTATTTTTATAATTGCTATTTCATTTTTATACAGTTGGTAGAGCAGTTTTCTTTCCTTGGTTGCAATTCCTGCTCTTTTCATCATTTTAAACATCAGAAGTATAAAAAAGGGGATTCTGAATCCGCATCCCCGCACCCGCACCCTCACCCGCATCCGCTGAGCCACAACCCACAACCGCACCCGGCACATCGCTTACGAGCGGGACATACCCCCCACCTCCCCCCAACCACCGAACCCGCGCACATCCTTGCCCATAAGCCACCCGGGGAAAATAAGTTAAAAATATCTTTCCGTCAAACCGGGATTCGAACCCGAAACCTTAGGTCGGTTAGGTTAGCCGTACCACTGTGCCACATATACTCTTAAGTAATAACTTGCCCTATTTAACTTCGATCTCATACGTGTGCGACATATATTTAATCATACATTATCACTAGTATCACATGTTATCAGTTACCGCGAACGTGTTTGTATTATCATTATAAAATTATTTCTATTTGTAATAAAATATTTAAAAAAAAATAGGCTTTGGAGAGATTTGAATTCTGATGTATACTCGCCATAGCTTTACATAAAACTGCAAAAGAAACATTTGTAGGTACTAATAGCTTGCAGCTGCGTATTGTCATTAGGAGCCAATTAATGAAAGGATAAAATAGACATCCGTTCGCACTCTCGCCGAATATTATAAAATAATCAATAAAGGACCATTTTACCTATAGTATATCGAATAGAAGATACCAATTAATAAAAAATACATTAACCCTAATAGCCTAATTATTTTCATAGCCAGGATGTCTTAATAGCCACCTCTCATACACTAATAATACAAGTATCTGCCATATCGAAGAAGGGGCAATTCACACGGCTATTATACTATTGTCTTGTACATACAACTATGCTGAAACAACTGGCACTTCTCTTTAGTCCGTCTACTGCGTTAAACCAGTGTACACGTATATTTTTCTTGCTCTCTAAGTTTTTTTTTTTAATACAGTTTATCTAAAAGTGCTTAAAAATAATTTTAAACATGGCTGATTCTTTCACCAACAACGATGCCCTATACAAAAAGAAGAATTATAAGTACGTTCCTCCGACACCGCCTGCAGAACTGATTGATTCTACGTCATACACATTGGACTTCACCGGCCGTAAGTTTTTGAATGTAGGACTTGATCCTACAGACGAATTCAATATCGTAGTCCAAATAATCACACCATCGCGGTGTGTAAATATGCCAGCCGATTTTTTAAGACGTATACTTTCCCTGATGGGAAATATATTGTCATTTATTTTGAATCAACCGCAAAAATATAAGCGAAATTTATTTCTGGAAACCGAAATTATTTCGCTGTCTATTATGGTGTATCAAGGGGAAAATATGCTTGTCATCGAATCAAAAACACAAGTCGGGTGCCGAGTACTGTTGAATCGCGCGGACCTAATACAGTTGCAATATTTGGAGTGGTGTATTTTCGAAACAGTCGTTCGAAAGTCAACCATCATACGACCACTTGTCTTAAATCAATTTGATACGTTTTTAAACTATATCGACCAAGAATTCACCAAAATGGATTCCCCGCCTAGAACTAACGAAGAAATGATCACATTTATTAAAAATGTACGCGACGAAAGTGTAATTGCAAAAAATGATATAAACTTTGTTAGCCAGCTGAAAATGTTTGCAACCAGCCAATTAGCTGAACAATGGGCACAACGATTGAATGGTGGAATGTCACCCGAGGTAATTTAACTTTTAAATTATATCACTTGTAAAATATTTAATGTATTTTATTATTTTATAGTTGTTCACTGAATCCGAGGTTAGACTCATTTCGCCGCCTCAATACTCAACTATGTATGATGATAATGATTTTCCACAATCAAGGGTAAATTATAACTTATATTATACCGCGCGGTCTTATTGTCACCTTTTTTCATCCTGTGGTCTTATTGTCTCAATACGATGTTTTTTCAAAATGCAATTTTCTTAACCCTGTGACCCACTTGGGGAGGTGTTGCACAGCAAGTCGGGGGATATTTTCGATTTGCGGAGCGGAGCGACGGCGCCGAGGAGCGTAGTGACGAGTGCCGGCAATCATGGCATCACTGTACGATGTTTTTAAAATACGAGGTCTTATCCTGAATATATTATAAATATAATTATTCTCACCTGAAGAGGTCTTAATGTCACCAATAAATGTAAATGTGGTCTTATTGTCTAAACGGTAGTCTAATTGTCACCTCGTTGGTCTTATTGTCACCTGTGGTCTTATTGTCCCGATGTCTTATTGTCACCATGCCTATATATATATTGAAAAATAATACAATTAATAATTATAATAATTATTTAGGGAGCTTACGAGGAGAATGGTATCGATGAATTTTTAAATCAAATCAACCCTACACAGGTGACATGGGCACCAACAAAACCATCGGTAATACTCACATTTAATTTTTAAAATAAATATATATATTAATAAATTATTATTTGTATAGCCCTGCTGTTGACGATCCATCATATTTCAACCACCCGCCATCTATTCTAGGCGGCAAGCCCACGAAAAAACGGAACCCAAAACGCAAACTCTCTTTGAATGATATTGTTTAAATAATTTTGTGTGTGTGAAATAAAAACAAGGGTGATATTTTAAATCAAGTTATCTAATTAATTAGAAAATAAGGTACTAATTACAAGGTATAAAATATTTACAAGATATAAAAATATTTACAAGGTATAAAAATAATTATAAGGTCTAAAATAGAGTTATATATAAGGTTTACAACTTTCTAAAATCTCCGCTAAAGGGATTATAAGTTATAATCTGGTCACGTAGTATTAAACAATAAGCTGCAGTTTTTTCTGGAATAATTGTATCCGTTTCAAATTCAATTCGTAGGTCTACGGTCGATGATTTAACGTTATCGTCCTGGTGTGACAAATCAACAACGATGATTGGAACATAATTTTGAAAAATATATTTTGATAATAATGGTTCACAATAATCTCTTTCGTAATACGATTTTTGAAAGTCTGTATAGGCTTTGTAGAGTATGCTGGTGGTATTATTTTTAAAATCAGCGCGAAAGTCTTCATACGGGAACACTTCAGAATTTAAGTGAACCTTAAGATTTTTTAGTTGACAGTGATCGAATCGACCAGTGTCGTTTTCGATATTTTTTTTTCGATCTGTTTGCAATCCAAACAGCTTAAATCTCGGCTTTTCGAGCAAGCTGCTAGACTTTACTGTCCACGAATGAGAAGTATTTCTAGGGAGCACAGGATACTCACAGAGATCCCAGGTTCTGAACGCACACGATAAAGTTTTACGAGAATCTTATACTTTCAATAACTTTAATTTTTCTTTATCACTGATTTTGATAATAGGCATCTTCCAGGTCACCTTAGTCAGTTCAATTGTAATTTTTTTATTTTTATCAACGGCTTTGGTTGGTCACCAACAACGTGTATCGCATCCAGTTCGGTAGATGCCCGATTTAAAATCAGTTGCTGATTACAATTAAGTAATATTTTTTTATAGTCTTCACAAAATCCGAATAAATGTTTTAGAGGGATACACCCGGCAAATACATAGTTGCTCATAAAATTTTTATTATCTTCACTGTCCATTGCCGAGTCCCAAGCAGCGTTCTCTAGAGTATTCAAATCGTTTGGAGTATACGAGCAGTATGCTTTCAAGCAAGAAGACACTCCAGGTGATTTCAATTTCTGTATTTTTATTCCGTTTATTTCATATCGCATCTCGGAGAATAAAAATGCTAATCCGTTATTTGAAAAACGAACATCTCCAGCAGCATCGGTAAGTTTATTTATTTTCCCCTCAATGTATTTACATGTATTTACAATGTATATTTCTCACACGGCAAAGTGTAAGAATCCATGTTTTGAACATTAATTCTAATTTCTTCATTGTATGATAGAGCGATGCTTGAATACGGTGTGAACGAATGGAAACTCTTTTGAGTTATTTTACAATCATCGACATAGTCGGCCGTCACGTCTAAATATGAGTCATCCATCATTGTAAAGAACGAAGAAAACTTAAACTATTTTTCGTGAGCTTGATATTTTTCGGTTTAGATGTAGACTTCTTAACGGCAGGCGGTATACTGATAGGTTTTTGACTGTAGCTCTTTTTATATTAAATTTGAGTACCATATCCACGCGTTATTTGTAAACGAATTGTTATCGGTTCACCACGCAGATTAATCAGACAATCGTTCTGATCTTTTAGCACGATATTTACTTTAGTTATTGAAGTCGTGTTGAGACCATAAAAAACTGGATGCCTAGGTACCTCAACGATTTTATATCCCGCAGGTACAGTATGATAAAGCTCGTGTAACACCTCTCCGTCACAGAATGAGCCGGGGATTAAATTACACTCTACTTTTATACAGTTTATTTTCATTATGTTGACAATATTTTCAGGTTCATGAGTAGCACCAGTAGTGTATAGTACATTTCTAAAACCTAGCAATTTCGCTATACTATTCTCAACTCCTAAATCAACATCATGGCTGCACGATATCATACACTTTAATGTTCTGCTGTTTGCTTTTAATTCAAACATACTGATATACTCAGGCATCATATTTTGTATAATAGACTCTAACTGATTCAATTCATATGTTCCCGTAGGTATAATTACGTACTCATTTTCATTGATCAAATTACGGAAGGCAATAGTATTGCAGCCAGGTTCTATGTTTGGTAAAGAATTATTCGTCTGTAAACTCAAAAGACATATCTGTGCAGTATTTTCTACTTCCAACGGTGGAAAGATCTCGCATGATAACTCACTAGAGTTTCCGTTTAACGTTAATGTGAACATGATAAAAATTTTAAACTCAACCCACACAGCATGAAAATAATTATTTAAAATTTATTAAACATTTGAAAAAAAATTAACTTATTTATTAAATATTTTATTTTGATCAATGGTTAATTGTAAAATGTTTAATAAACTATTATTAATCATGTTTTGAACCCTTTTGCATTTTGAGATAAACATTTAAAAGTCAACATTACATAAATAGTGGTTAATTGTATTTATTCAATATTGGTAAACAAAATAAATGTTGCATTTATATGTTTTAACGGTGAATAAATGTTCCATAACGATTAATGTTTATTTACTAAACATGTAATAATTTTTCATAGATTTTTAATAATTATTGAAAATCATGTATTTTTAGGTTTTTTTAAATTTTAAATAAGTATATAATATTAATATATTATTATTACTATATAATATACTTAGGTTTAAATATATAAATATGCATCGTCTTACAGTGGCGTGTTGAACTACTTTTACTTAAGGAGCGAAGTTTCTTACATACCACCCACCCACCTATTTTATTAAACCCTACATGCCAAAACCGATCGCTTCGCTCGCATTGTCACTATACAGTTTATTTTGATTATTGCCCCCCCTCCCTTTATACTGCATTAATATTTAAATTCTATACAAATATAGAAAAGTAGTTTTTTTTTATGATGATTTATAATCACTTATTAAACAGTTTTGATCAATTTTACAGATGTAATTGGTTAGGGTAGGTTAGGTATGGATATCAATTTAATTCCCATATTTAAAAATGATAATTGCTTCATAATACTTTATTATAACATTATATTATACTCAACTTAAGTCTCATTAATTTTTAACATTAATTAAAATAAACTATTAGTTAACTAAAACTTAATTCATTAAATACTTAAGTCACTATACGTCTTAATGTACAACTGTATAAAGATGTTTCTTAATAAATAAATAATAATTCATACATTTAATTATTTTAACAAGATATAATTTGTTACTTATATAGTAATGCCTCTTGTAGTAGTTTAGAGGTATTGGCATATTTGTTTATTGCTTCATCAAGGTTAATAATTACATCTTTTTCGCATGATAAGAGCATCAAACTGTCAAGACGTTTTTGTACCATTGTTGAACGAATTCTAGTCTTAATCAATTTTAATTTAGAAAAAGTCCTTTCGCTACTGACTGATGTAGCTGGTATGGTACACAAAAATTTATATGCCATGTACATATTAGGAAATGCAGATATCAAGTTAAATGTATTTAATAACTTTAATACATTTAAAACTGTCATTTTAGTTTTATTTTCTTCACTATTGCCTTCATCTGTATCAACGCTTGTATCCTCATCTGATTCACTTATTATTACCTTTTCATGCAATTTTTCAATTTCTATGTTTGATTTCAATTTAAGGAAACTGTATGCAAAAGTTGAATACTCCAATTTTAATTGATCAATTTGTACATTTGGAATCCACTTATCAAGATACACAAAATTATCTTCAGGTATTGGACATCCTTTACTTGCAGCAATGAGTCGATCGACTGAAAGAAGGGACAAGTCGGATAAAATTTCTCGTGATCCTTCAAATCGGCTAGTTATAGATGTACATATTTGATCTAAGACAGTGAAATAAACTTGTATTTTAAAATTATCCTTGGCATTTGATACTATTTCATCGTTGGTTTTTTCTCCAGCCATTTTTTTCCGTCTCTGAACCCGTTTTTCTGGAAACCATACTTCTTCCAGTTCATTTTCCAAGGAAAACGTTTTGGCTTCAGCCAATAAAACATCTAACTGTTGTTCATTTCTTAGTTCAGACAATTTCTTAGCACAATTATCAACCATAGTTAATACAGTGATGAAATCCAATGATAGCGATTGTAAATACATGGATAATGGAGTTGTGTGCTTAAAGATATTTTTCATTAATAACAAATGTGTAACAAACTGGAATGAAGAAATAGTAGACAATAAATTTGTTGCCACTGAAGATGTATCGCGTTCAGTTGAGTTTGATAACTCTTTTAACGTATTAGTAAGTGCTTTATATTTTTCAAATATAACTGTCAAAGCACGGCCATGAGATGTCCAGCGTGTAGTAGAAAAATTTTTCATTCTACAGACTCTTTTTTCTGGATAACATATTTTTTGATGATTTAAAAAAACTGCAGTACGTTTTCTTGCTCTTAAAAAAGCTATCAATGATTGTAGATCTCCAAAAAAATTTCTCATAGTTTTACTTGTATCACAAGTGTCCACCACAACAAGATTTAAAATATGAGAAAAACACCAGACATATATTGCACGAGGATTTTTTTCTTGAATATATGCACGAACACCAGAGTATTGGCCTTGCATGGACGATGCCCCATCATATGATTGTGCACACAGTTGCTTTTCCCAATCAATATCATATTTTTGACAAATATTACACAAAACATTAAACATACCAATACCTCTTGCGTCTGATACAGTTTCTAAAGCAACTAATCTTTCTTCTACTTCTTCATTTTCATTTATAAACCTAATTACTAATGAAAGTTGCTCTAAATTAGAAACATCTGTTGTGGTATCTATAATGAATGAAAATACTCCAGATTTTTTAATTTTAATTAAAATTCTTTCCCGAACCATTTCACCAAGAACATGGAGCATATTATTTTGGCTTAGGTTGGATAAAAATGTTAGTCGATTTTTTTTTTTTGAATTTTGAATTTTTGTTAAGTGAGACGAAAGTGTTGGATTATATTTTGATATAAATTTAATCAGTTCAATAAAATTGCCTTGGTTATTTGATGTCCAAGATTCATCGCAGCCTCTAAACGCAATATTTTGACGAGCAAGGTAGATAAGACTTTCAAAAATTACTCTAACAATTTCCCTATTTTCAGCAACATTTCTGTTTGAGGATTCAAAAATTGTACTAACCACTCTTTGATTACTTACAAACATGGCTCTTCGAATTTCAGACTCTAAATGGACACTATTTGATTCATGTGATTTAAGCTTGAATGATATATGGCTCCAATCATCAGAACCGAACCGCGCTAGTTGATGGCTTTTTGCATCTTCTTTACCGAATTGTTTGCAAACAATACAGTAAACCTTATCTTGCGATGGGGAATAGGAAATCCAAGTTCGCTTAACAAATTCACCGTTTGGAAGTTTTTTATAATAATGTTCCTCATGAAAAGAACGCAACCATTTGCCTTGCATTCTAGTTGGAAATATACACCCTTTTAACTCAGATGCTTTAGGTTGACACGGTTGTAAAGCAGCAACATAAGCAAACTGTTCTGGGGACATTTTTGAATCTAGTACTATTGATGGATCATTTGGGAATTGAAAATGTCTGACGTCCTGCTCGACAATGTTACTAATATCTGTTAAAATAATAAGTGACATCTGAATTAATTAACAGTTTTATTTTAAAATAAAAAGTCAACGTAAATTTAAAGTTTAAACTACATTTATTTGACTGCCTTTTTAAAAAAAATAAATAAACTTTAATATATAAATATTAATTTTCAATTAAATAAATTAAAAATTAAATTATACCTTCAACGTCTCCAGTTGATAACTCATTACATTGATTTTCATCAGAACAGACGCCATACAATATGTTAGAGTTAGACGATTCATCAACTACATTCATTTTACTGCCTTTTTAAAACAAAATAAATAAATGTGTAAATTACTTAGTTTATGATATTAATATTTAGTATGCAATATTTTAATGGAATGCAAGTACACGCTTATGAAAATACTATAAATAAACTTACAAGAAGCTATTGAGTTAGTTACCAAATCAATAGGTGCTACTATTGTGTTAGCATTGCCAGTATTCAATTTATTTAATGGGGTAACAGGAGATCCATAGTTTGAAGTAGCGGTTGTAATTTTATCTTTCAGTGTATCTATTAACAAAATAAAACCTCTTACATATGTCTTAAAGTACATCTAAATCTTAAAAATCTAATATAAAGTAAAGTCAAGCCTCTAGAGAAACTATAAAATAAGTTTTTCTAAATACATAGGTAATAAGTAAACTTTAAAGTATTATTGTTCTAATTTAAAAATTATTAGAATTCTAGTAAAATTAGTCAAATAAGATATATAGTACAATATACTTTAATTAGGTAGGTAATTAATAAATAATTATTCTAAATTGTGTTTAACTATTGTTTTTTTTTTATTGCTAAATAAAATAGAAAAATTACCTTTTGGTAGAGATAACCGGACTTCATCTTCATCATTAATAGTTCTTTTTTTTGTCATATAAGACAATAGACTAGTTACAGTTTTTGAACTTTTAAGTTTTGAAACATTGCATGCAGTTTGATGACGTTTCCAGTTTGTATCATTCATTTTTTGCCTTTTTCTTCCACATAAACACAGATTATTGTTTTCTGACATAGTTTAAAATTTTATAACCAGGTTAAATTTTAAAGTAACTGAACCGAACAATAAAAAAACACGAAAAATACTTCAACACTAATACACTATATAATATTATGCTGTGTGTTGCATAATGTATAATGGAATAATGGATATTATATTACAAAATATGCAGAAAGTGGCACTGTGGCAGTAGTCGCGGTCGATCTGTCTCTAGTATCTACTATCTGTACTCTGTAGGCTATAAGCCTGTAGCAAATTGTCGACAGCGTTGTTGACATGTTTTCTATATTTACAGCAAGCGGGCTAAGTTCAGTGAATTATTTTGATAACAAATTCAGTTAGGGATTCCCCATTCCCATTCCCGTATGTTTTAAAAATAGAACTGATAACTGGATTGAATGTCTGATAATATTTTAATACATTACACATGGAATGTAGATAACGAAACTGTTTTGTACGTACTACGACAGTTGTACGACTGTCTTTATTATAGAGAAAAACAACATACGTAGGTAGTACGTATTATATTATTATAAGTTATTATAAGTTATGCCATGTAGTAAATTGATGATCACAAAATTACAATTCTATTCTTCGTATAAGCAAAAAAGTACCCACGGGCCACGACCCACCCAATTATTAACCACCCACCCTTCAAATATTGAAGGAGCGACCGCTCCTTAAAAACATTGTCAACACGCCACTGTCGTCTTATATAAAATGTGTGTTTTAATTATTCATTTATGCTTAGATATTCAATTTGATATACATGAATTAAAACTCCCACCGTTATTATATATATATTTATCATCTTGCAACGCACCATTTTCACGATTCAAGAAAAAATGTTGAATACTAAAATAAGTCACAGTTAAAAATACTTTAGGTGAAATTACATAGTTAACTCTTTTGAGATTTAAAAGTTTTCAAGAGAATTTTATTAGGCTAGTTCAGACACTGTTAATGATTTATATCCAACAAGTGTGGTAAATCGTATTTGTACATAGTTTAACTAAATTTTATGCCAATGATTTATTTATGCTTTAAATTTAAATTTATATTTAATAACACTAATTTGTCTCTATCTATAGCTAGGCTTTAAATTATAATAACATATATTATGTATATCTAATTAAATATCTATACTGCAGTCATATTAAATTGATTATCACTTATAATATTACCTATAATAGGTATATCTATTATCTATATATTTTTATGTTTAGATTTTAAAGTTTAATTTTGCTTACAGTAAATATATTAACAATAATATTCAAGAGTTGAAAAGTTATATTGTTATATTTATTATATAATTATTACAAAATTTAATATTTAACATATTATTAATATTATGCTGTTGATATATTAATACATAGGTACTTAATATAATTATATTTAAAAAAAATATCATAGTAGTTATTAAATAAAATAATTATAGTATTGCAATAGTTATAAAAGGGTAGATTATATTTTTTGTGTTTTTCTTTTTATGTTAAAAGGCGCTTGTGCTAGGACATATTTAATCACTTCTTCCATTTCACTTTCAGAAACTTTATTTTTATACTTAGATTGTTGTTTCACAGCATCTGAAACAAAATATTTACTAAATTAGCATACCTATATATATTACAAAATAAAATATTTATTGAAATTACAAATGGATATTATAAATATCTATAATCATTAGATGTAAGGCCATTTTGTAAATTATCTTACCTAAAATTACAGAACAAACAGCTAAATTTGAAAATTTTAACTTCTTGCCAGATTTTCCTGAATATGAAAAATGTTGTAATAACTCATCTGAAAATAGCTTGTTCATAATTCTTTTGATCATCGATTTGTAATGTTTTCCACCAATATAACTTAGTTGGTTAGTCTTACATGAAACAAAAAATAACAGTATCTACTTTTTATTCAACTATCCAAGTATATAGGTTTATCTATATACAAGCAAATCAACAATTAATAATTTAAAATATGGCGTACACTGAAAAAAAAATTAATTCTGATAACCAAATTATGGTTACCACAACAGTGAAAAGTAGTTGGCTCAGGGACAGCAGTAATTTCGGTTAAGATTACAAGTCATTATTGGTTGGCTGTTATTAGTTGATTTTACAAGAGCAATTGTGTTTACTACAAAACGTTATCTGGTAATGCTTGCAGAAATAATGTAACAGAAACACATACATTCCTGTTTATATTACAGAACACAAAAAATATTTTCTGTAGGCATAACAAATGTATGTTTTATATTATTGTTGAGGGAACAATATATAACCATGCGAGCAGCAAATTATTATGTAATGATAACAAAATAGTCATGTTAGACATACTATACAACCAAATTTAATTGTTTGTCGTACAAATTATTTTGTAATATACACATACATTTTTGTAGTAGTAAATATAGTTTTCACTGACTGTTTCAACTTTTTTAGCAGTCAATATTAATCAACCTATTGTATTAGGAAAAGGGTGCATAAATAACAATCATTGTTGGATAGTTTTACATTTGTATTGTTTCATATATTGTAAACTAAAAAAAAATTAAATACAAATATTACATTAATTTTACATATCAAATAATATTCTCCATTCATACAAAATCTGTTCTAATAGATTAATAAAAAACTTTTTTACCTAATAAATAATAATATACAAGATTTGAGAGTGAATTCAATATTAAAAACATACATAATAAATCTATTTTATTTTATATTTATTTACATTTCATAGATAGGTAGTCAATTTAAAACTAATAACATAAATTACATATAAGATAATTTATTAATATTGTTGATATTAAAAATGTTGCAATACAAGATGTGAAAAATACATTACAAAGAACTCCTTAATGTTATATACCTAGTTCCATCTGCATTAATATTTATATGATTTGGTATAGGAGAAATTATAGAATTTTGGAAAATAAAATTATTACCAACTACTAATTCATCAAATCTTACTTCATAAGCGGAAACATGTTCGTTAAAGCCAATACTAATCAAAGGAATGTATTCAAAAATGATTTTATCAGAACCATAAACATATATATTTTTGACAGAAATAAATTTAAAATTATTATCATCATCTATATTTTGGGTTAGTATGCTATTGATTTTGTAGCAAGTACCTTTAACAGTAGCCCAAGTAACAGGAAATAGTGTTTCTTTAGAATCGAGATTGAGTTCATTAATAATTTTTTTACATTTAATTGAATTAATGATCTTCCGAGGACCTACAACAATAGTAGCACACAGTTGACCCTTATAAAATGTTGCATTGAGCTGTAATTGATGTTTAATGGCTAACGTTAAACAAAGATTTCTTCTGTTAAACGACGACCTAGCACAAATTTTTAAAATTCTATGTTTTGCCTCATACCGCATTGCCCAAATATGACTAACAGGACCAAACTTTTTAATCATCGATGGGTAATGAACTAAGAAATGGAATTTTGGTTTAAGACAATTGTTACTGTATTTTAAATAAAGTTCATTAAGTTCTGCTATCAAAGTTTTTAATAAATAAATACTTCCTTCTTCAAGCACAGGCGATAACATAATATCTAAAACTTTACGTAAGGTAATATATAGAACCCAAACTGGTTCTTCAATAGGGATAAGATCACCAATAATTAATCCAAAATATCTAACTAGTATTAACATTTCAGATGCAGATTGTTTTACATTTCCTACATCAATGTGATCCATATTTATTGTACACGGTTTATTTTTCTCAGGACCAAAATCAAATGCAAATAATCTATCATTTAAAACTTGTAACGAAAATAATTTTAGGTCCTTGACATAATAAGATATAATAAAACCCATGATATACTTAGCGCATCCTTCAAGAATATCATGCATTATATCAACGCCTACTTGGTCAAATAAATTAAAATTTTTAACATCTAACCACACACATTTTTCTTTTATGCCAGTGGCACTTAGATTGTTCAGTTCTAAGTGCATATAATATTGATCAATAGACCTTAGTAGACTTTCATCTTCGTAACATTGAAATTTTAATTCATTTTTTTTTATAGTACAAATTCGACATGAATAGTTAGAGGAAAAACTTTCAGTAAAACCAATAATTGAGTGGATTCCTAAATTATCTCCAATGATTAATCCCAAGTCAAAGTACAATACACCTTTAAATACAGGAGTATCTATTTCTATACCAGTTTCTTGCAAATAATTTAGTTCATTAATTAAAGGATTAAAAATAACATTATTTCCAAATTCTACTCTATCACTAGAATGAAAAAGTAAAGCAAGGAAAATATTACTTAAAACTGATGTACGATGAGGTGGTATACATGGGATAGATACATACACTGCTCCCACTTTATGAACACCCGAATGACTCCCAAGTACATTACCACTTTCAAAGTCATCAAAGTACATAAAGAGCGGTAAAACGGTTTTACCATTAAATATTTTCATTCTGCTTTGCCAAAAGGTACCCTGAACAAAATTTCCTATAACACTTTTATCATTTATCATTAAGCTAGACAAGTATTCTAAGGTTTCACTAAGGACATTTTCAAGACAAAAAAATTGTTTCAGAACTTTTCTCAAGGGTATAAATTGTTCAGTACAGTTAATAGGTTCAAGAATAGACACACCTTTTTTAATTATTCTGTTTAAACGTTGGCCAATAATAATTTCTTTAGGTTCTACATAAGATTCTGACTCAGCAAAGTAACGAAATCTCTTATGTTCAGTTTTAAAATAAACGAAAGCATTCTCAATAATATTTCCAACATCATTAAACATAGAGCAATAATTTTCTGGAATTTTATTTTTGTTTGATACTTGTTCAACATATTTTGTAATGAAAATAACTATACCCTCAGAAAAAATCTGTTCCACACCATCAACAACTATTTGTATAACATTTCTAGGTATAATTGGATTAGCATATAAAGATGCAATAAAATTAGCAATAGACTTGTTCAATATTTCAGCGGGGTCAATAGTTTTAGTTTTATTTGCTGTATCTGGACTCTCGGGAGAAAAATCATTAGAGTAGTTATCAATATTTATAATTTTATCTGAAGGGAAATTGTTTCTTAACTCGGTTTGGGAAGTCGAAGGATGTGGTTCTTCATCTAAAATATGTTTTTGTAAATGTTTTCGGAAAGAGTTTTTTAGATTAAAAGACCTCAAGCACCCGTCTTCTGCACAGTAAAATGTATCAAATGTATTGCATGAATGTTGGAAATTGAAATGTGTAAACAAGGTATTAATGCTATTCTCAGTTTTAATTTACATAAAAAACAAGTAGGCATATTGAAAATTATAGATTATAATTAATATTTAACTTTATGGTAAACAATTAATATCTGACAAAAGTGCATTGACAACAGTAAAATTTTTATCCCATGGAGTAGTGATATTGTAAAATCCTTTTTGAATAAAACACCAAATTAATGCAGATTCCGTGGGATATTCGGCGTTTAGTGTTAAAATAACTTTAAAGCAACAATCAACTGCTGCAATTATTGTATTAAGGCGATAATAAGTGTTGTCAACAATTACCAAGTAACTGGATATTTCATTAATCGTTGGACCAACAATTACAATAAAAGGTTGCAATGTCTGTCCAAATGTTCTCAACTTTTCCCTTCTTCTAGTGACGGTTTCAAGAATCTCAGCATCACTTTTAACATGTGTTATGAAACCATCTCTGGCTTCGAGTTTAGAAGGTCGCCACAGTGCTTTTGATTTCTTAGCTCTTGTACTATTGACACCAATGATGAACGGGAGACATAGAAAAGCAACAATATTTGATGTTTCTTCTTTGTCTGCAATTATAAATGAATTGATTACTTTTAGGATTTAAGTAAAATGAACATTGTATACATAGGTATTTATGGGTATAATAAATCTATATATAATTGATATAGTATGAAATACCAATATATTAATATATCTATCAATAACTAACCTACAACATCAAACTGTAAATAACTGTTCAATAGTTCATTAGTGTCAAGTTCTTTTGATTTTCTGATTTTTTCACCTGCCAATTCAAATATTCGCCTTTTGTAAAGCGGCAAATTTTGATATAGCTTATCTGATGAGTTTGGAAATGCTGTATCAAAGTCCTTTAAAAACTTAACAACAAAAAAACATAACAATATGTATAAGTATTAATATTTCAATATAGTGAGTTAATACTTGTTATATTACAAAAGATATTCAAATAAACAATTTAAAAAATAAAAATTTGCACAAACGCCAAATTAATGGTATAGTAATACAGTATTAATATTTAATAGTATAAAGTGTTGTTACACTATTAAATATTAATATTACTAGCCCCCCCCCCCCCCCAAAAAAAAAAAAAAAAAAAATTTTCCTCCGTTCACCCCTGAAATCAAATTAATAACTAACATAAAAATACCATATTATTGTTTATGATTTATTGAATTTTACCAGTAGCTCCAGTCTGAAACTATTAGTTTTAATTACATTTATATAACACTATTAGCATAATATGTGATTGTTTTTGTTTTAAATTAGTTCTTCACATATGGGTTTTATATTAATTTATTGTTGTTTAAATGTTGCCTAATAATATAATACAGAACACCATACTTACAAGAAGATAGCCAGTTGGTTTTTTTAAAGCAGGATACTCTGTCATGTACTGTACTATTGATTGTCCATCATCTTTTGAAGCAATTTTGTTCAAACGGATATGAACAGTTT
Source organism: Macrosiphum euphorbiae (assembly GCA_949089665.1). Lineage (NCBI taxonomy): Eukaryota > Metazoa > Arthropoda > Insecta > Hemiptera > Aphididae > Macrosiphum > Macrosiphum euphorbiae. The sequence continues at coordinate 24,411,804 of CARXXK010000005.1, read as the reverse complement.
TATCCCAATTCTCTTCTACTAACTTCCACGGATCACTTGAGTTTCTCAACCACTTCAGGTTTTCTTCTACATCTTCCTGAGGGTTGATGGTCGCAAATCGGTTAAGCCCACTAGATACTTCCGTTGGAGAAGACGGACCAGAAGAAGATGTTGAACTACGGCGTGAGGTATTAATGATTCCTGATTTTCTATAGTCCCTCCTTCTATTATTTAAACAGTCCAGCAATTTTCCTTTGGCTGCCCTCTTTAAGCCGGGACCATACGACAGATACGGAATAAAATAGACTGCTGTACGTTCTTGACTGAATACAAGTGTAATTTGATAGGCTAGTTCATGTAGCCTAGATGATGGGACTCGTTTATTAACATCATCTCTTAGCTCTCTATTAATAATCAAATTGCACAAGCGTCTACGGCCTATGCTGTCCAATAATCCTTTTTTTTGATACGTAGCTAATAATGCTTTGCCTTCATTGGCACTTTGAAGTAGATCTATCAGCTCCTAAATAGGTAAAAAATTATTACTATTTAGTATTTATATGATTTTATAAGAAATATACCAACATAATATTATTTTAATTATGAAGATTTTTATTGATATAACTATATAAAAATAAACAATTAGGTTAGATAAGTAAAAAGTCTGGTAAATATATAGTTATCAATTAGGTGCAGACACAAAAAGTCATAATAATAAAATCATTCTTATAGAAAACAACATCATATTAAAGAAGGCTTAAAGAATTTATATTTTAATAATTTATTTATTTGTTGTCAGTGGCGGAAAAATGTGGAGCTGAAGCCCTCTGAAATACACCTAAAGAATTTCTTTAACTTTATAAACATGATATTAGACTACTGTGTACCATATTATAATATTTATGCATCTATATTATTATAATAGTTAATAATTATGCCTCTGTGTTGTTACACATAGTACCTACTAGAAAAGTAAATTATAGGTACTCAACTGTATTTTCATATGATTTTTGGGAAACATTTGTAGAGAACACATCAAAATCATCTGAAACCTCTTCAGTTGTTTCTACTTGCAGAGTACTTGATGGAGTTGATGCGGTTGTATCCTAAAATTATAACAAGTTTTAAAATAGTGCTCACTAACCAAAACCCTCAAATCACTGAATATTTTACTCACAACAGATGTAAAAGGAATAATATGCTGATAGTCTTTGGAATTAGTGGTATCAGTTTGTGTCAACTCGAGAAGGATACTGCCAATATTGTCTCGGGGTTCAATATCAAGTGGGTTATGCTAAAATAAAAATTGAATTCTTAAAAACTATGAATAAGTAGAATTTAAAAAAACTTTGAATTCAAAAAAAAATTATTCTTTAGTTTAAGACTTAAATTAATTTTAAACAAATAAAATTGATAGTTGAAAAATATCCATACTAAATCAGTTGCTCCCTGTACTATAGCTTTCCATTCTTGTAAATTTGAAATTAATCGTGCTCTGTGTCCAATTACTGGGACTAGTTCTTTTATCATATCTTCAGTTAATAGTAATAAAGTTTTCATATCAATTTCATTGTCTGCGTATATAGTATGAAATAAATATATAAATATAACTCTTATTTAATTTTTTTAGTTGAGAATATGGTACAATTTTCTTGTATTTTTATTTTATTTAAAAACATTTTTTAATATTTTTTATTGTAATAGAATTGATTATAATCTATTATAATAATAAACTATATTTTTTAATGAATGGCAATAGTAAATACAAATTTAAATAACAAAAATGTGTAGGTAGTATACACACAAGAATTATACCTAGGACCTAGCCTATAGTTATAACTAATAACTTATTAAAACAATCAATAAACAGATAGATAAGTTTAGTTTAACAAAATTTAGAATTTAAAGAGATTTAAATTGATTTATAAATGAAAGATACTATTAGATATTTTGTTATTAAAAATTTAAAATATACTCCTTTTCAAAACATTTATGTTACTGTTTTAGGAATAGAATGAATTATATTTAGTGTAATACCTACCTATATAATCAGATACTAGCTACTTTATTAGTTGTTTTAATAAAATTGTAGTAGGTGTCTACAAAATACATTGTAGGTATACATTTCAGGTAATACATTGTAGGTATCTATCGCAATAATTGTAAATAATAGGTAATATTGCACGTTATATTCTACAGAATAGTGAATAAAATACATAATTTAACTACAAAAAATATTACAAATTTAAGCTCATACATTTATGCTTACATACATAGGTAATACTGTAATAGGTATATGACCTATTGGCTATGGTATGACTACTTATATTAAGTTATTTTGAAGAATTACTACCTTCAATTTACAACGATAATTAAAGATAATATTTTGAAAAGCTTAATTTATTATTATTTTTTTTTGTAAAATAGACATTGGCTCGAGAATGTAGCAATTTTCGACAACCTATATGTATAGTATATTATGTAATGTATTCGTAGGTACACATGTTGTACCACACAACGAGATAAAGACAAAAAAATAGTTATATAATATTGCAATGATGTACTTTAAATACAATTTATTATTGTGTTTATACGATTAATGTAAACATTTAAGATTTAAGAGTAAGTAAGTACTAAGTACTAAAGTAGGTAGTAGGTATTATATTATATGCGTACTTACCACGGAATATGTCGATGTATTTCACTAGGTCCCAAGCTTTTAAGAAGTCTACTACATCGTTGTCTGCCATAATGAACTTTGAATATATATGAGTATATGACAAATAAATTATTAAACACTGAATAGGTACTGAAATAAAAAACGAAAGAAACAATGTGGTTTCAAAAGTCGCGAAGGTAATGCGTCGTTGAATTGTTGAAAACACGTTCAGTCGACACTCTGTTTCACGAATGGTAGCCACGTCGGCCCGCCGCTAGGTTAGGTTAGAGACACTGGGTTTTCCCTTTATATTTTGTTATCTGTATTCTATTTGTGTATAGCGTATTATTTATTTTGTACCCATTACCAAAATGATAATTGTTGGCTTGTTGGCATTACAATTTAGAATATTTTGTTACTAGATATTACTAGAATTCTGTACACCTAATTACACAGTTACGTTAAGAATATAAAACCCTTTTTGTAATATCAACAATCACGCTATATTAATATTCAGTATCGTCTACTCAATTACTGTAGTTGCGTTTCAATTTTTATGATTGGGCAAACCAAAAATATGGTTAGATTATTTGACTTGTAGTAGGTGCAAGGTACATATTTAGTATAACATAAAAATTGGTACACACTACAAGAAACCATTTAACAGAAATCAATTAATACTCTTGACAAAACGTTGGTTGAATGAATCACATAATTTAGTTAGTATTACGGTTTTAAAGTAGTATTAACCAATTAAGGATTAACAATTTTTTTCTGTTGTAAACCCACACCGATTTTTTTCAGTGTAAGTATTGTTTTCTTACCAAATTAATTTGAAAGGCTCTATCTCCAGATATTTTGTCATTAAATGTATCAAGGTCTGCTGTATTATCCAATGGTAAAATGCAATCACTTATATCATTTAATGTTGATTTATTATTATAACAGTTGCTACTTGTATTTGAAATGTTATTACCATCAAGCCGTGTTTCTATTGATTCAATTCTTTGGGCAATGTCCATTTGATAATTGACAAGTCTTTTAAGTTCGTGTTTTACAAAAGCCAATCTATATAGCACCTCTTTTTGAAAATCACGATCTGTACCTATATAGTAAGGAATTAGATTTTATTATAAATAGATATTTGAAATATGTTCATGAAACAATATTTATTAGCACTGACTGCAGTTAATAAATATAGTTCTGTAGTTTTTTTTGTAAATCATAATATGATAGGAATATTTTAACCAAAAAGTTATCTAAACACGACATAAACCAATGATATAATTACATTTATATTTTATGGACACACTAAAATACAACAACAATGCTAAGAAATTAGTAAATATGCTATTTTTTTAAAACATATACTTAATTTCGAAAAGTCACTTAGTATATTATTGATTATTTCCATCTCAGAAAATAAAATTATAAAATCTTTCTCAGAATATAATTTAAAACCACCATAAATAAACACATGCATTTAAGAATCTCCGGAACCCATCAATGATATTAAAGAAGTAAATATAGGGACTTTATACGTAATAAGACTATTTGATCGAACAACACCAATAAATAAAAATGTATAGCCATTAGAACTAATTTTAGTTATTTATCCCAAAGTTATTCTTATTTTAGTTTATAATTTAAATATTAATAGTATAATATTTAATATAATTTAGTATAATTTAGTATAATATTTAGATAGTTTTCTTAACCTGAAGTAGTTGATGTGGTTGGTGTGTTAATCAAAATATGTGATGCTGGCGGCAGTTTTTGTTTTTCTATTGATGATATTATATTCAACTTGTTAGTTACATTTTTCTGTGCTTCTTCTTGAGGTATATATAAAAAAAAAAATTAATTTAATTTATTTGGACAATATAAGTAATGATCATAGAAAAACAAATTTAGTAGATTCACCTGTCTGTGATTCAGATGGTGGCGCTGTTACTGCATCACTTTCAAATGATGTATTATCATCAATATCTGTTTCATCATTTGTTAAAGGTTTTGACATAATTTCTTAGGTATAAAATAATATAATATACATTTTGAATTAACCAACTATTTACAATAATAATAGTAATACATACTTTTTTTCTCGCCAGTGCTATCATATGAAAGTTGTCTGGAAACTGAGGGTTTTGAACATACATATTTATTTTTACTAAACTGAATTGGATTATTGTTTACAATTTGAGAACCTGAAAAATGTTTGTTATTGTAAAAATTAATATATCATATTTAATTTAATTAGTACATTAAATTTAATTATTTTAAACATTTACTTTTTAATTTTTTTGGAGAAGGTGACCAACCATTTACCCGTGTCTCGGAGACTGCAGCAAATGTAGATACAATATCATCATTACAATTGTTATTGGATTCATCTTCAGATGCTAAGCATTACAGATCATATAAAACATTATAAAAGTTATACTTATATATCAATATATATTTACTATTCACATATGCAATACCTGAATAAGAATGACATAATAATGATTCCGTAGTGATTGATGTCTTCTTTTTGCATTTACGTTTATGTTTTATATCATAGTCTTCAGCAGATGATATATCGGTTTTTGTAAGTCCTTCTTTAGTCATTTCTCGTGCTTTTATTAATGAATCTATTCATATAGGAAATATAATATATATTAAAACCAAATTAAATAAGCAGAACAGCTGTGCAAACTGTGTAGTTGAGTGTGAATTCCGGGACGACACTTTGGGTGTGGTCACCGATTGTCCTTCACATTCCTGGTTTTCAACGTTTTCATAGTAAATATGATGTCATTTATAATATTCTCAATCAAGAGTAATGAGCAGAATACAGCCAATGAGATCCGATTGTATGAACACTACTAGAGATAATTTAGTTAATAAATACAGGCCACGCAGTGGAATTTTTGTCATTTGCAGTATGCCTATAAACGGCTAACACAGTTAACACCTGCAAATAAAATCTGTATTTCTCACTGAAATTTGTCATACAATAGCGAATTGATGCTAAATCATGACAAACGTAGGGGAGTATTACACCGAACGACCAACTCCATCACGGAACTATAGTAAGTATGTAAATACATTTTTATCGAAATATTTTAATAAACCAAATAATTATAATTCTAATAAAACAACTTTGTCGAAAACAGTTTTTAATCCTTGGATTACAAAAGGAATTATTGCTTCTATAAAAATACGTAATAAATTAATTAGAAAAAAACAATCTCTAGGAGTGTTTTACAAATCAAAAATTAGGCACTATATCAAAATTTTACGTGAAAGTTACTTTATAAAACAAATTAATATTATTCACAAAAAAAATCCTAAAATACAATGGGAGTTGCTCTGCAATTATTTAAAAATTAATAAAAAGAAAACTGTTATCGACATTGATTGTAATATATTAAATAATCATTATGTAAATATAGGTCCTAAACTTGCTTCTAAAATACCTTCTATGGAAGCCTAATTAAAAACTAAATGCAATTATTCTGTTAATTCTATTTTTTTCGAATCAATTACTCCAGATGAAATAATACTCAAAATTAATTCTCTCAAAAATAATATAGCTCCAGGCTCCGATAAAATTAGTGTAGAATTATTAAAATCCAAAAAAAATCTATATCTGTTCCTTTATCGTGTATGTTTAATTTATTTGTTGAAAATAATTATTTTCCGAGTGAATTTAAACCCGCAGATATTGTTTCTATATATAAAAATGTTGGAAGTAAGTTAGATCCGAATAATTATCGACCAATATCCTTACTATCTAATATTGCAAAAATTTTTGAAAAATGCATCTATACTAGAATAACTAATTTCTTAAATAAAAATAATTTACTGTCTAGTTCACAATTTGGTTTTTGGGAAAGAAGAAGCACTGAAGACGCAATAACTAAATTAATTTCACATATTAAAACAGATAAAAAATATAAGCTTGTTGTTTTCTTAGATCTAAAAAAAGCTTTTGATACTGTTGATCATAATTTATTATTATTAAAATTGGAAAATATAGGCATAAGAGGAATTGCATACAAATTACTTAAATCTTATCTGGAAAAACGAACATGTTGCACAAAATTAGGTAAAACAAAATCTGTTAAAAAATTAATTACTTGTGGAGTTCCGCAGGGAACTTGTCTTGGACCTTTATTATTTATTATTTATATTAACAGTTTAACAAATATTAAATTAAACGGAAACTTAGTTCTTTTCGCGGACGATACTGCCTTAGTGGTAGATGCAGATAACCCGAATGATCTATATCTAAAAGCAAATAACGATCTTCTTAAAATTAAAAACTGGTCAATGGAAAATAAATTATCTCTTAATATCTCCAAAACGCAATTTATAGATTTTTCGGAAAAAATAGACAAAAACAACAATTTAACAATTCATAATTACCATTGTAAAAATACTTTTAATATTCCAAATATTTGTAATTGTCAGAATCTCGAAATGGTTGAGGAATATAAATATTTAGGTGTTATAATTGATCGTGAACTTACTTGGAAAATTCAATTAGAAAAAATAATTTCCAAAATTAATAAATCATTACCAGTTTTTAATGTTGCAATAGAATCAAGTTTTAAAAAATCTGTATACTCTGCCTTAGTCCAATCTCATTTACAATACTCTATAACTATTTGGGGAGATTCCTATAATTTGAAACAACTCCAAAATTTACAAAACTCTATTACTTCCAAGTTTAACATAAAAAATGTTCCGTCCATGCAAGAGCTTTTAGATCACCGATTAAAAAAAGAATTTTATGATTTTGATTATTTAATATTACAATATTTTGGAATTTTTTCAGGTAACTAGAATATTTGACGTACATTTCGCCAGCCCCCCCCAAATTAAATTTTTGAAATTTTTTTTTTACCAAACATTAGTGTGCCATTAGTGTGAATTTGTGTGACTACAACCAGAATTTGTGCGATACTGGTTCAACCATAAATTAACAAAATTATAATGGGGGCTGGAGAAATGTTCCCCAGCCCCCCTCATGGAAAAAATCACATTTTTAAAATTTTTCTTTTGCCAAACATTAGTGCGCCATTAGTGTGAATTTGCGCGACTACAACCAGAATTTTTGCGACACCCGTTGTACTCGGAAAAGTCGTTTTTCTTTTTTTGGCATTTCCCCAGCCCCCCCCCCCTCATGGAAAAAATCACATTTTTAAAATTTTTCTTTTGCCAAACATTAGTGCGCCATTAGTGTGAATTTGTGCGACTACAACCAGAATTTGTGCGACACCCGTTGTCCTCGGAAAAGTCGTTTTTCTTTTTTTGGCATTTCCCCAGCCCCCCCTCATGGAAATAATCACATTTTTAAAATTTTTCTTTTGCCAAACATTAGTGCGCCATTAGTGTGAATTTGCGCGACTACAACCAGAATTTTTGCGACACCCGTTGTACTCGGAAAAGTCGTTTTTCTTTTTTTGGCATTTCCCCAGCCCCCCTCATGGAAAAAATCACATTTTTAAAATTTTTCTTTTGCCAAACATTAGTGCGCCATTAGTGTGAATTTGTGCGACTACAACCAGAATTTGTGCAACACCCGTTGTACTCGGAAAAGTCGTTTTTCTTTTTTTGGCATTTCCCCAGCCCCCATCATGGAAAAAATTACAGTTTTTCAATATTTCGTTTGCCCTCATACATTTTTGCGCCGTCTTCCAGGTAAGTCGAAGGAAATGGAATAAATGCAATGTATTGCAAATCATTGATTCCTTTTTTAATTAAATGTATGAAACTCTTACCATTATGGTCTGGGATTATGGTTCCTGTGTTTGGTTATGGTTCAGAGACTGCTAGTTTTGCAGCAGTAGAATCCAGTTTTAAAAAACTTAAAAACTTGACATTTAAATCCACAACATTACCTGTCAGTATCGAAGAGTTTTTGGAACAACATATATGTTCACTACGTGGAGTGTCACTCATCCATTCAACGAAAACAGGATATGAAAAAACTTGTGAAATTGATGATGATACCACAGTAGATACCCGAAATGAACTAAAGGAGAAAAAATCAACTTTCCAAGTTGATATGATGATAAGTTCAGGTGATGAAAACGATTATCTAAGAATCCCAGACAAATTAGATTGTCCTCTGTGCTCTACCGGTTCCTTACCTTCTGAAAGTGGGGCTCATAAATGTGTTGTTTGTAAGATACCGGTTCACGCACTATCTACTTGTTCCAGAAGTAGATCAGGCCAAGATAATGTAAGAGTTTGTTTCTCGTGTTGGATATTTGAGATAGATACGTGTGTAAATAATAATTATTGTGAAATAAATGAAAACTTGAACGAGGAACGAAAAGCTGTAGAATCGTGGAATCGAAAAAGCCAGAGAAAAAATAAGTCTTACCTTGTCACAAACCCACATTTAAGACATTTGGACCTTAACAATTCAAAAAAAATAACGTCGCTCCCTATACTAAAAAATGGATCTCGTTCCACAGAACTTAAGAGTGTTAAGTCTAATGTAGTACAAGGTAGAATTGCATTGACTAACACTTGTGCATTTGACTCGTTGGCTTCGGTGTTGATGGTAAACATTTTTATCTTAATCGCGTAGCTATATAATTTTTGTATGACATGTTTTTTTCAACCATTCATTTTTGTAGGTATCATATTGTGACAGCCAAAAATATTCTGAAAAGGTTGATTATATTGGTGAACATCAGTTTTTCAATTTTATTTCAAAAGTTGTAAAACATGGAATATCGTCAAGTACATACTCGGGAAGAGCTGATCTTATCATTGAGAAAATGAACCCCGAACTTCAAACCTTGGAATACAATATAACATTAGCAAAATGTGATTCGACTTTTGGCCATGTTTTGGATATGATGTTAGAAGATTTTCCATCTGTTAGGTAGAGTGTACAGTGCTCTTCAAATAATTGTGAGCTACGTAAAAAATCCACACATTCTCTTGTATATTTAACGTATGAAACAACAAATGGTAAAATTAATGATATACAACGACTTTTGGATAACCGTCAGCACTCTGAGACGTCTGTATGTGGTCGAATGGTACGTGATTCAGAAAAAATATGCGAGGGAATAAAAGAAATAAATTCAGCCCTATCCGAAATACATATAATAATTGATATTTTATATTGGGAAGGTAAATTATGTTTTTAATCATGAAGTATTTAACTCATAAAAATAAAACACATTTTTTATTTTAAAAATAATCTTATTTTGAATGTTTGATTATACAAGAAGAAGCGGTTATTTCATCGAACCGTTCATCTGAGGCTGCAGCACATGTAGACATAAAATTAGGAGAAATCCCTCAAGTGTTGCTATATGGTTCAAGAACATATGAACTTAGAGGCATTGTAAGTTTCAAAAGAGGTCGGACTTCTCTAAGAAATTCGATAGGACACTACCACGCGTATGTCAAAAGAGGGAATAAAAATTGGCAGTTATTTGACGATCTAAACAAAAAACCGATTCCAATAAATGAATCGAAAACGGTACCTTGTGAGTTTTTGGTTTATACTATATAATTAAAGTTTTGTCACATATTATCAATAATAAAAAAATTGTTTTCATTATAAAAGGAAAAATATAGAGAATACAAATATTACGTTAATATTATGTTTAATAAATTCAAGTACCCACACAAAACCAATCCTTACAGCTTCAATATATCACTATATTTACCTATATGATTTGCGAAAATATTAGACATATCCAGGATGAATAAACCTACAAACAAAATAATAAATTCGTTTTCTACAGTTGTTTAGTGATTATCTGAGTGTAATAATAATAATATAAATATGTCGACAGATCAGTAGGTACCTCAAATGTTCTGCAATCTACACTACCATACACTATCAGTAGGTACCTAAAATTATGTATGTGCGAATGACGTAAAATAATAATAAATTATAGTTATATTATATAAAATATAAACTATACCATCCTGGTACCCAGGCTACTGAAATTTCCTTTTTTCAGTGACCATAGGACATAGGTACTGTATAATATCTAATTAGTAATTTTTAGAAAAGTGATTCAACCATGTGGAGTAAGCGCGGCGGGTAGAGTACGATTGTGCGCGAACCTTATTGGTTTATCTTGCGCGTATTAAATACAAAAACGATGTCACCATTGTACAAAGTTGCCAAATTTAATAACACAACAATATACATTCTAAGATAAATTTCATATTTATACTCATCTTTTATTGTAATGTTGAATTTTCAATCCATTCATTATACATAGATGCACTGCAATTATTGCACTCACACGTAAGTAGTTAAGTTACCAACTAATTTCACTGTATCAGTAATTATATAATTTATCATTATGGATTCAATAAACATAGTACGGTCTATTTAATAAAAAAAAATCTTGTTAGTAATTTTAAATATAGGTAATCAATTAATTAACAAAAGAAAATACAACTAGAAAAAAGTGTTCTGCTACTTCACTGACAAAATTAGATACATTTTATCAATCAACTAAAACATTTTACCTAAGTATCAAGGAAGTATTTATGAAATAGTTATTTTATTATAAATAACAAAATTAATTTAGATTAAATTTTAACGATTAATTACATAGGTACATAATTTTAGAAACCTTATTTTGATTCATTGATATAATATTGTGTTGTCTATAGTTTCTACATATACATATTTAAATTTAATAAGACCTACCAAAACGATTTGTAAAAAAAAAAAGAAAAAAAAATCATATTTAAAATTATACCGAAAGTACAACAATGTGGTATTTTTTTCTAAACAAGCATGCAAGTAATATTGGTGATTACTAAATACGAAAATGTTTGATTTTGATCCAATGTTAAAATTGAATGTTTCGACTTACCTGGAAACGGCGCAAAAATGTATGAGGGCAAACGAAATATTGAAAAACTGTAATTTTTTCCATGAGGGGGGGCTGGGGAAATGCCAAAAAAAGAAAAACGACTTTTCCGAGTACAACGGGTGTCGCACAAATTCTGGTTGTAGTCGCACAAATTCACACTAATGGTGCTCTAATGTTTGGCAAAAGAAAAATTTTAAAAATGTGATTTTTTCCATGAGGGGGGCTGGGGAACATTTCTCCAGCCCCCCATATAATTTTGTTAATTTATGGTTAAACCAGTATCGCACAAATTCTGGTTGTAGTCACACAAATTCACACTAATGGCACACTAATGTTTGGTAAAAAAAAAATTCAAAAATTCAATTTGGGGGGCTGGCGAAATGTACGTGAATATTTGTTCATGTTATAGTACAATTCTATATAAATCTAGTTATATAAATAAGAATACATTGCTTTTCATTCGTAATAGCGATTTGATGCTAAACAATAAACATAGAAAATGGATAGCAATTTAGTTTATGTCATAATCTACTTAATAAATCCTGATTTTAATGTTCTACATAGCTTACATTTTGCAGACAATCTCTTCCTGTTGTGATTAGTTTTTATTATAAGTGGACTTATATTATCTGGTTTTTTGTTTACACTTAAAGCAATATAGTTTGTTCATTTATAGGGAAAATAATTGACTGAAATTAAAAATATAAATTACGTCGTTAAAATATTACTCGGTACACCACTATCAGAGAGATAACCATGGGGGTATAACGGAATTGGAACTTGTTGCTGTTATGATAACAATATCCTGCGGAAAATAAATGTTTTCGGTTTATAACAATGATAACGAGATTTCCGGTTCATAAAACGTGCCTGTTACATCACAAATATTATAATAATTTACATTCGATTTAAAAATTTTCTCAATTGTAAATATTTCCTTTGACCAATTTGTCTTTAACTTATTTCTATAAACATCAATTATTGAAGATAATCTAACTCTATCATTTACTTCAAATTTCGGTTTGGAATTACAAATATCATAATCGTAAACAGTGGAAAGCAGTTCTTTCTCGTTTTTCTTACTTACATCAGCAGGTTTCATTTTTATTGTTTTATGGTATGTATTATTATATGTCTTAATAATCCTTGGCAATTCAGTAATCCATACATTATTTAAATAAAGTACTTTTTCAACTTATCACCTAATGTTCTGTTAAAACGTTCAACCATAGATGCCTTTTTATCGGTGCCTGTACTATACATTGTAATGTTATATTTGTTTAGTAATTGTTTTAAATCTTTATTATAAAATTCTTTACCTTTATCTACATGTAATTTTTTTAATACACTATGTTTAAATATTTGTGAAAATGCTTCAGATACTTCCAATCCACTTTTTGTTTTCAAAGCTACAGGATAAACTTTTTTAGAAAATGTATCAATAACATTAAGAATATATTTAAAGCCATTATTAGCTTTATATAAGGCTTTATGGTCATCATTAACTTTAATTTCATTATGTTTATTTCTTAAATTATAATTGGGATCACTATCTTTAGATTTCGGTCTATAAAAACAGTATAAATCAGCTTGCCAAGTATCATTTATACCTCTTTGTATAAAATGTCTTGTTTCAAAATGTTTTCTAGCTGGTTTAAATAATTCATAAGCTTCTATAAGTTCTGGTGGTTTTGATATATTATTCTTATTTGTATTACATATTTTACATACTGATGACCTCCTATATTTATTATTTTTTTTAATAAATTCAGGAATACCTATACTCCTAGTTTGAGATTTACAATTTTTGCAATAGTCCATTTATTTAAGATGTATATATTTTATATATTTTCTCTAATTGTATTATTAGTAAGATCATAGAAAAATTCGGCACCAGAATACAAAACAAATATAACAAATGGTATTAGCGGGCACATCTTCATTAAAATCTGCATGTAAGACAATACTTGTTTTAAATCCAGAAATTTGTGATGGTTGTCTACTCATATCAATTACAAAGTATGGTCTGGTATAGTTAAACTGTTTTGGAGTTATATACATTAAAGATAAGTCTCTGTGTACTCTATTATAAACATTCTTATAATCCATTAACATATCCTCCTCTATATACTGGATATACAATATCTTTAAAAAATCCTAAACACAAATTAGACAATTTACCAGTAACACTAAAAAAACCACCACCACTAAATCTTGATTGAAATCCATTATTTATTGTTGGTCCACTCTCATTTGCAGAATAACTAACCGTACCTTTAATCAAACCACATCTACCAACATTATCAATTCTATCTAATTCTTTACCATGTTTTCAGAAATTGACTCAAACAAAAATCCAGGAAAATTGTCAACTAACATTACATTTGAACCTTTAGGACAGCTAGTACCATCGGCCTGTAAAACTTGACCAGAAATTCGAAATTTTGCCTTACCAACTCTTAAAAAACTATTTTCTTCATTTATGTTAAAATTAGTAATCTGATTAGGTGCATTCAGATTTGATGTTGATATAGGGTAAAATACTTTATCCTGTTCACGGATAATAGTACGGTCATATTTTGCAAATATATTCTCCATTTATAAGGAAAAAAATGTAATAAAATATTAGTAAAATAGTTCTTGAGGAATTTTTTCTTTACTCATAAATTAAATTTACTTGATAAATGTTTCTTATGGCCTCAACTTGAAAAAATATCTTATTCAAAAAAATTTCGAGATGTTCAACTGTACAAACATTAAAAAAAAATATTAGCACAGAACGGCGTACAATAATGATGAATTAATAAAATTAGCCATAAATTGTCGACTTGTTTACGAGTTAATCTGTTTGATTCGAATTTTTGTTGACAAACTGTAATTCACGCCGTTCTGTGCTAATATTTTTTTTTAATGTTTGTACAGTTGAACATCTCGAAATTTTTTTGAATAAGATATTTTTCAAGTTGAGGCACATAATTTGGGTATTGATTTCACTTCTTTATTAAGCCCCAAATTCTATTTTTTCAACCGTGGCCCTTTTTGGCACAGAACTTTGAGATTGATTTCACATCTTTATTAACACCAAAGTTCTATCTTTTCTCCCAATCTCTTCAACTTACGCACAGAAAGCCTTTTTTACTTCTCCGAAGTAGTTTTTTTGAGGATTTCAATTATTTTTCCGAAGCACGTTTTACTGTGATATAATGAGGTTTATCGTTTATATTTTATATTATATTTATGGATTACATTTTTTCTAATTATTATTTTTATTTGTGAATAATAATTCTATAAAAATAGAAATACAATATAAATGTTTATAATTATATAATATATAATTTGTAACGTTCAGTGTAGTTTAAGGTCAGTTGTAAATATATGTTATATTTACATTACTATATTATCGGGTATTGGTAATGCGCCGCGCGTCAGTGTACAAAATCTCCCGCACCACCGCCGCACCCACTACCACCTCTACCTCAATCACACTATTATATATTATATTACCGGCCTCCCACTAATTTATTTATTAATTTATTTATTTTTTCTCTTCTTCGTCTTCCTGCTGCCTACGGTGACACTAGTCCCGGGTTATTATTTTTACCACATTGTTGTGTTTTTTTGGCAACATGGAGTAGCGGCCGTTGGAGTTTTCCCCGGCGATGCCCGCGGAAAAGGTGGCGTTAGTGGTGAAAACGGGTAATCAGACATCGACTGTTTCCTTGTGTCTGGTTCCTTGACCGTGTATACACTTAATATGTACGTATGATTATTGGTATTTTTGTGTATCTGGCCGGTACAAATGTACAATATGTTTTAATATGCTTTTTTTATATTATTATTACCACCGTCTGTTCGGATTATGGTTATTGTTATTATTGCCGTTACCTTTATTAAGACCGAGTTTTACGCCCGTCCGAGCTTTCTCGGCACCAAATTAATATAACCAACTCAAAACACCTTATGCCGTCTATTGAGTTTTTATTTATTATTATTATTACTGTCACCCATATGTCCATCCTTTGAGTATATATCATTAAATTACTATGCTAAAAAAAAAAAGAAAAGAAATCCACGACGCTCCGGCCCTTCGGGTCTCGGCTCGTGGTTGGCGGCCTTGCCCAAACCGGCGGGTAACCACATGACTCTCGAGCCATGAGTAATATGTCTCGAGTTGTCACAAATTATTAATTATAAATTTATATTAATAACACAATTATTTAATAACAATTATTATTATTATTATAGTTTTTAAAATTTAAATAGTAATAATAGGTACATATTTACGTAGCTGTTGTTTTGTAACAATAAATCGCGTAAAATAACGTATGTAATAATGTAAATGCACGAGACCTCGGTATCGCAACAACGCGAGTACGTAAAAAATATTTTATAATATAATAAAAATACCTAAATAATAATTAATATTAATTCTGCAAACGTAAAACTAGCTAGCTGTAAATAGCTGTTGTTGTGGGTGAGGTTCGCGGTACGGTAGCGGCCGGCGTGTGGTGGTTGCTACGGCGCGGCGTTGGATGACGTTGCTATGACGGACGAAAAAAAAAGACTCACAAAACTGCAGTTTTTAGCTCTGTCTCTCTTGCACTCTGCATTCAACCAATGCGTGCGAGTGAGAGGTCCGAGCGCCGAAACGAAACTTAATGTATAATAGTCTCGCTATCGGTTGTCAAGGTGCTGTTTCTTATCGGTGTTACTTATGCACAGAAAGGAGTCTCTAGCGAGACTCTTCGATATATATGCATTATGCATGTGCTATATCAGTTACAAATTAACAATGAATAATAATTAAGTGTTAGCTGTAGGAAATGTTTTTTTTTTTATACTTAACCTAACCTAACTTACCGTGCCTTCCAAAACTCAGCGTTGTTCAATCAAAATGATAATATGCGTACCAAAACTCATCAATTGAAAAATGTTTTATTGTTGGATCTTGTTCCAAAATTCAGCGTTACCAACTAGATTTCAATCGGATCCAACATAAAATTTTAATGATTTTTCTGATTGAAATTTATTATCAGTAATCAGTATTATGATAACACAATATTTTTTTTAGTCGATCTGGAATTCTCGATTATAATTTGTTTTATTTTTGACTTATGTAGTTTCGTAAAACAAGTATTAACTATAAAGTTACTATTGATTAATAGTGAACTAAATATTATATATACTATATTTAATTTAATTATCTCATATCTGCAATGCTTCAATTCATTGGATTCGTTGAATACGAAGGTGTTGGGCGTATATGGTCTGCAGATAAACTTAAAATACTGTGCAATGTAGAAAATGGCAAGTATACTTTTTCATGTTCTTACATCAATAAATATATTTATGGATTCTAATTTATATAGCTTAATATTTTATTAGATGATGGTATCCAACAAATTATGATGGATGTAAATGTTTTAATTAGCAATGGGATCGATGTTGAAGAAAGTCAACCAGTAAGATGTACTAATTCACAAAACATAGTTCAGGACGATGAACCTTCTTTTGTCGACAACACTAAAGGTAAATTAAAATCCCTAATATCACTTAGATATAAGCACTTCAAATCTCACAGTTTATTATATAATAGATTGTTTTACTCCAATATAATAATAATAGCTTTAGAATGTGATATACATAATTGATAATAAATTATAAAAATAAAAAGACTTACAGCTCCTTCATAAGCGCAATTTCAACTTTTGACTTGGTGGGGGGGGGGGGGGTGAATATATTAAAGACAAGCACACCCTTACAAGTTACAATATAGCATTTTTAAATTGTATGTCCTAGATTTTTGGGTGGGCTAAGCCCTCCCAAGCCCCTCCCCAATTTGCGCCAATGATAGTCTGTTATGAGGGGTTTATGTAAGTTCAGTTAAAAAACAATTTAAGAAATGAATAAATTAATGATTAAAGATACCCATTATAGTATTATATGATTAATTAAAAATTGACTGTTGTAAAATCAACATTTTTTTATATATAATTTCAGAACATTTACATTATTTATAAATTTTATAAATATGATAAATATTAATTTTAAGTATCTACTTAGTTTTAATACTTAATCCCACTATGGCATTTATCTTAATATATAAACCAAAGTTGGCGCACCATATTATTACCTCAGAAAGGTATTTTTTATTTTCAAACGTACAAAAATAAATATCCTAATTTAATTTTCAGATGCATTTATATGGAACAAAAACCTTGTGACTTTGCTCATTGAGACACGTATTGAAATGGACACTTCCTTTCAAGGAAACAAATTCAAAAAAAATGTACTATGGACAAAAGTTGCTGAAAAATTAAATACATCTTTTCCAAACCATGCACCTGTCAGTGCCGATAAATGTGATTCAAAATGGAGAAATCTCTGGGTTACGTACAAAGCTAACGTGAAAAAGTCAAATTTATCAGGAAGAGACAGTGTCACTTGGGAATATTATGATGTTCTTGATGAACAATTCGGAAACAAACCAAATGTACGGCCTCATCCAAGTACTTTAATAAGTACACTAAATTCATCTTATGCTTCTAATGAAGATGATCGCCATTTAGAATCCCTTGATCAAAC
This sequence comes from Macrosiphum euphorbiae, assembly GCA_949089665.1. NCBI lineage: Eukaryota > Metazoa > Arthropoda > Insecta > Hemiptera > Aphididae > Macrosiphum > Macrosiphum euphorbiae. Next base: position 24,393,720 of record CARXXK010000005.1, on the reverse strand, counting down.
ACTAAATGAATCTACTGGTCAATCTGATAATATAAAAAACAATAATACTACCATTAGAGAGACCAGGCAAGAAAATTATAAAAATATGAAGACTGGGTATGCCTACCCAATATTTAAAAAGTATTCGGAATACTACCCAAGTCTGGACATAATGTACCTTGAGGCCAAACTATGTATTTGTGACGAAGATCGTGAATAGCATCAACAGTTGAAGTGAAAATTCTGTGAGCGCTTGATTCACTTACCCCAAACCGTTCAGTTACTGATCTAAATGTCTCTTTTTCATTGGCTAAAACCCATAATGTCAAGAGCAAACGACGATCAATTGCAATAGGGGTTCGCCCTACAACTGTTTCAGCTGGTGGTAATTGCATAAGCAAAAACTAATATAATAAAAATGAATAAAAAATAAGATACATCAAGTTAAAGATAGTAAATATTAGGTAGGTACTTACTTCAAATGTTGATGGTAACAAGCGAAAGTGGAACTTAAATTCTGCTGGAGTCTGTCTGTAAACAGTTGCCACATAATTTTTAATTTTTTGCCTCTCCTTAAAATCACTAAGTGCTCTAGTTTTATGAAACTTTGAGAAACATTTTAGGATAAGTAGTTCATCTACTTCTGACGACTTTGTTAATATATCAGACTCAATGTTCATTCTTCTTAAACTCATAACGCATTGTATGCTCCCACAAATAATTGAGTCATTTAAACTCATACTTTAACCGTGTTCATTTATAATAGTGCAATTGTATTCTAGTATTCTACCTATATAGTATGAAATGTCAAATTAAATTGACTATTGATTCATAAAGCGAAATGCCGGTATTCGGGTATTAAAATATATTTGTCAATATTTATAAAATGATAACATGGCAAAAATGTTGCCATCACACTATCATGTTCCGTAATTCAACGCAATCTAGATATTTCGGTGTCCAACAACCATCAAACAGCGTTTCTATCATTGTTGAATTTTGGAAGTACCCCTTATATTACAATATATATATAACAGAAGTTATCATAATTATAAGTTTGCACAATTCTCCTTTAAATGGAATGCATAGGCTCGAACAAATTACTGCTGGTACTATTGGTTAATGAATAATTCTAAAGACAACTCTAATTATTAACCAATGGCTTATTGTAGGTAAGTGTAGCCTAAAGGTGTATAGTGCAATAAAATAAGTAAGAAAAAAATGAAACTTTTCAAATGTAGTTACTAATTAAACATGGGTATCAATTAATGTTTTTATATATTTATCTTAATATAACACATTAAACTCAATACAATTAAAATTATAATAATAAATAAAAATTATATAAAGTAGTATATACATGATAGCATAATACATTTTTGCATGCCGACCACATAAAAATGATGACAAATAAAACAATATTTTAAGGATAGTAAGTTACACCGTTTTAGGATATCACATGTATATGTAGGTAGTTTTCTTGTTTTATGACGGGCACGATTGATCCAGTCCATCGCATGTTCTGACATAGTGGATGTATCTCGGTGATAGTACGGACGGTACAGATCGTTCCTAAGTGAGCGTTGGAGGCTAGGTGACCAAAAGTAATTTCGAAAAGACACAACAAATTCCGTATAGATGGATGGGGGAGGGAGGAGAGTTGTGTACCAGAGCAGTGCTTTACCCGTGAAGTTATGGCTTACAAAATTGATTTTGACCTTATCAGGGGCGTTGTGCATAAAAAAATATTGATCAACTTTGTCTAAGAAGCCGGGTGGAGTGGTGATAGTGGTCCGTCATACTTAGGTATCCTAGTGGGATCCAGAGAGACACCTGAAGTATAGGAAGCGTTGTTTAACAAACTACAACCGTGATGTGGCACAACCTGGCTGGGTTGAGCTACAGGGATTGATGAGATAGAATGTTGAGGGGGAACATTGTGCTGAGAGACATTCGGCATTGTCGTAGAGGAGAGTATATTAAATGAGGTGGATGGTATCTGAGAAATGTTTTCGGTTGGCAGTGCTAGAGAAAAAGCAGGGGAGTTTAGAGTGGTAAATTGAAGTTTGTTTTCCACAGCAGACAATCTAGCCGCCTGTCCCTCGAGACCACAGAGACGGTCAGTTATCGTTTGAATTTGAGAATTAATGTTGCGTTGTACACTGTTTACATGATTCATACTCCCAATCAGAGTAGAGGCCTGGGAAGTATTGGTATACTCCTGAAGTTTAGTGATATTGTTTTGTACGTTACCGAAGTCTTTATGAAAATTAGTCTGCACCTGAGTGAGCCTGGTGGTAAGGTCAGTATCAATCTCATCGACACGTACACAGAGATCTTGGAACTTTTCGTCAAGTTCAGTATATCGACGGGCAAATTACTCTAACTGTTGGTTGAAAACCTCATTCATATCATCAATTTGACTTTTCAGAAAGGTGAGAGAAATCGTTAAAATCTTCACCTGCATTGCCCATTGTGATGTCAAAATCAGTTTGGGGAAGTTGTGGTGGTGGATATGGAGCAGAGGGGTCGTACCTATTTGGTGGTTGGACGCGACGCTGTCCAGCACCGTGCATGGGGATGAGTGAGAGGATTGGTATAATGTATCAAGTGGGAGTGATAGTAAATGGTCTTTTAAATAATGACCTAATAACCTAACCTAACCTAACCCAAGGGTCAAGTCGGTGGAACTCGCAGGCTTTGATACATGGAAGGAGTATTGCAACTCCAAGATTTATTTTGGGGAAAGGGTGTGTTGATTATGAAATAATAAGCAGTAATTTAAAGGTAATCACGTGAGTGTATTTTACAGGGGTTTTAAGTAATCAATAATTTTGTAATAATATAATCTGGCACATGGCAAGTACAATAAATATAAAAGACACATGGTCCATACTCAAGTCATTTAAGATGCTCGGCCCACGGGGATCGACACACCACATTTCTCGTGGTGGTCTCCACAGGGTTACCGGGTGCAGTTTAAATGATTTGGGGAGGCGAAGGGTCAAAACATCTTTAAGTGTGGTCCGGGGCCCCCTACTTAAACGCGCTTAGGGACAGCTGGTTTTTACGCCAGCCGTATGTGCACGCGTAGGAGGTTACCCGCTAGGCCCCAATGGCAACCACACTTTGGCGTTCTGCAACGCACATTTTACAAGTATCGTGCTTTTGAGTGACAAGAAAGAAAAAAAAGGGGGGAACAGGGGAATTATATTTACGACAGCCGAGTATGATGTTGACAGTGATGATGTGCTGGTTTGACGGCAGTCACGTGGTTGTAGCATGGCCCGACCTCGGGCCCATCGTAGAAAACTTAGCCCATCATGGCGTGTTGGTATTGAGCCAGGAAAAACGATACGTGGTTCTGACAGGTAATGTCGACACGAAATCTGGCGTGATATGCAGCGAGTTTACGTCATTCGTTGTTCACAAAAACAGTAGGATAGTACTAGGTGGAGCGGTGATCAACCGTGGTCCGTACTTTAGGACGACGAAAAATGGAGTGAGTAGTGACCAGCGTTAGTGGAGTATATCTTATGGCGAAAACCGAAATCCAAAAGTGAGATAGTCGTACGGCAGCTGATTGGCGATGGTGCTGGGGCAGTGTCGTTTTGTTGCGGGATCATTACATAATATTGTGTGGTCAGAAAGCACTGTGTGCGGTACCGGTTTTGACAACGACGGCGGTGACAGCAACAGTCGCCAGCGGCTGCAGGTCGAGTGTGCAAACACTTCTGAGTGCGGGGTGGGGGGGAAGAACATATTACATAATATTGCTGTTATTATTGAGAATTCTCTTTGCGCGGCACATGTAAATAATTGTATGCTAATAATTTATTAGAGGGCCAAAATTCCGTGACGTTACAACATATAATCCACAATAACATTATTTCGTAGAGGACGCCCGAAATGACCTCAGGTGTACCTAGCTGTGTACCATTTATTATACAAAAAATGCTATAGAAGGGCGCTATTAGAAATAAACGACGAAATACTTCGATGGACAAGCGTCCAGCAGACGAGCACCAGCAGAGCAGCCACCAAGTCGATACTAAGTCACATCTCGTTTACCACATTATTATAAATTAATTATTTGGACTTAGACTATTTTACGTGTTAAATAAATACAAATAAACTATCATTATACCATCAACTTGTTTATTTATTCACATTTTGTTACCAAAAAAAATTATAAACCTGTTTTCCTGTTTGAAATAGGGTGTGTCCCTATTACTTTACTAGTCGGCAATATTGTACCGTCTCCGAATTGTTTTTTCAACTGATAATTTGTTCCTGTCCTAAAATTATATTGCTTGGCAATTTCTGATACTATATTATATTCTTTTGGTGAATCTATTAGTGTACCTATAGTTTCTTTTACATTACTATTTGTGATAATTGTGTTCCTAACTTTCCGATATATTGTTCGTATGATTTGTTTTTTATTTCCTGAATTGAATATATGCGTGTGAGAGTATCTACATTTGAATTTAGAACTCCGGGTTTGTGACGTATTTGTAATTGATTTGTGTTAGCGGCGAATGAATTATATGTTATATGATTATTTTCTAAGATTGAGAATATGTGAAACATTCGTCAGTCGGTTGTTCCGCGATAATCTGGTTTATCGTACGAGTACCACGCCTCTCGTTCGACACGTTTTCGTTTTCCGAATTAATAACGTCTCTACTCTCATCGTTTCTCTTTTTATAACATGAGTCGATATTATGACCGTTTCGATTACAGTATGAACACGTAACGACCTGTATATTATAATTCGTTGGTGGTTGCATAAAATTATTCCTATCAGGTGGTCGGTTGTTATTGCCGTTGCTCGCATAACTAGGTCTCGAATTATTCCTACATTGAGATGCATAATGATTACCATTACAATTATAGCACTTTATTGCTGGCCTATTGATTGGTTGAGAAAAATTGTTTGCTCACGGATAATTATTTGTCCTTACAGGGTTATTTGATCTAATGTTTTCGTTGTTTCTATTTTCGTAATTCGGTCTGCGCTGGTTATAATTCTGTGAATAGTTATTCGAATAACTGTTCCTATGCATATGACTTTCCCTTTCCAAATCTAGTTTTACCTGTTCTGACTTTGATAGTTGTTTCGAGGTCTCCAAAGTCTTGGGATTGCGAGATTTTATTATTTTCCTAATCGGTTCTACTAATCCTTTAATAAATATCGGTAGAGTTTGTTCTCTTAATGTTTCATGTATAACCTTTGCTTCTGCAGCTTCTTTGCCTAATGTACTTACAGTACATAACCGATAATATAGTTTCTCTACTCTATGACAATAATCATTTACATCCTCATCGTGATACATTCTACTGGAATTTAATTGAATCTATAAAGATGATGCCGTGGTTGTTACATCGAATGCATCTGTTAAATACATTTTTATAAACTGCCATTTCGATACATTTTTGTATTTAATCATTTCTAATGCTCTACCCGTTAAACGTGTGGTAATATATTTTACTAGTGTTGGTGCACTGTTTGTGTCGACTAAGCTTACTGCCATATCGCATGCATTTATGAATTGATAGATATCGTCTATTCATGTGCATAGTGGAATTAATTTGAAAGCGTCTTCTAATTTTTTGGTTACTGCCATTTTTTTAGTGCGTGTTATAGGTAAAAATTCTAATGACTGATGTTCAAAACAATCTGTAACTTGGCTACGTGTGATTACTCCTGGACTTGGGTTTTTACTTGCTCTATCTCCTAACTGAGTTTCTACTAAAATATTCAACTGGGCTTTCTGTTGGGCTTCAAAATGGGCTTGGGCTTCTCTCTGGGCTAAAACTGGGCTTCTAACTGGGTTTCTTCGTTTACACTAGTGTTATACAATGAATTAGCTACGTTCAAGGGAGATGTACCTTCTTTGTCCATAAATTACTTAGCTACCTATTTAATACGTTAATACTCATAATTATAATACTCAAAAATGCCCTTTAAATTCAATAATAACTTCAATAATACGCCCTCTAATAAATTCAAATAAACTTCAATAATACTTGGACACCAGCTCAACTGTTACAATTGAGAAGTAAGATCTAAAATGAATGGGGTACACAGAAAAAAACTATTTAAACATGTTATACAAAACTGTGTAAAGAAAATGAGGAACTCAAAAAGAAAACAAGCTTTGTATTATAACAGAGGTGCGAATAAAATTATTAGTTGCTTTGAGGAAGGTAAAAAAGTTTATATGCAGGACAAGTGTACAAAAAATTGGCATGAAGGAAAAATAATTAAAAAACTGAAAGAGCCCAGATTATACTTAGTGAATGACAGAAATGGTAGGATGTTCAGGAGGAATACCAGTTTTCTTAAGAAAATAGGAATAAGGAAACAGATCATCGTAGAGGGTGAAAGAGAGGAGTATGGCAAGTTAAGTAATAAAGAACATTACAACAAGATTTGTTATCAAACATATCAAAAAGAACATAGAACCAGGATAGGGAGAAAGGTGGTCAAACCTAACAAATTAGACTTATAACATTATGGTTACGTTCAAAATTTTCAAATTTAAAAAAAAAAATGTAAATACACTAGAAAATTAAGTAATTTATCTCATTGTACTATTCCAATAATAATTTATATTTGTTTATGTTAATTTTATGTAATTTTGAAAAAATTGTTATTCTAAAGTATATTGTGAAATTAAGCACATTATGTTGTTAAGTAAAAAGGGGAGATGTGATAATACTTAGTGATAAAAAGTATTATTAGTGATATACACGTTTGATATCAAATAGTTCTTGTTCTTATTATTAATTTTGTATTGTTGTTACCAAATAAAATCTAGTTGTTATATTTTATTATATTAAATAAATAGCATGTATTTAATTATTAAATTATTAAGACACTCACATTAAATAATAACAGTCACAATAGGAAAAGATTGTCTGCAAAATGTAAGCTATGTAAAAAATTAAAGTCAGGATTTATTAAGTGAGTAAATTTAGTATTTAAATATTTCATAATATTCCAGAATTCGGTAATATAAATCATGATATTCCTTTCTTAACCTATGCATTAAAAAGTCATGCACGGGTCCTATATCTTCAATTTCAAATTTGGTAGTGATAATATTTACTATATCTTGAAGTTTATTTAATTTATCTTTTTCTCCCCATATACTTATTGCATATGGTAAGTGATATTGAATTAAAGATGAGTATACTGATTTCTTGAAACTTTTTTCTTTTAAAATATAGAATATTGACAATTTGTTTTTGTTTTTATTTTATTAACTATTTCATTAAATTGTGTGTCAAATGTTAGTTTTTGATCAATTATACTTCCTAAATATTTATATTCATTCAACTTTTCTAATTTAGGACAACAACATTCATTAATATTTGTACACAGAAAGTCATGAATAATTAATTTATTATATGAATTATCTTCAGAAAAGTCAATGTATTGTGTTATAGAAATATTTAAAGACAATTTATTTTCAATACCTAAGCCAATTTCTGATCTTAATTAAATCATCATTAGCTTTTCGATATAATTCATCATGATTGTCAGCTTCAACAACCAATGCTGTAGCATCTGCAAATAATACTAATTCACCATTGACTTTAATTTTAGCTAAATTATTAATATAAATGTTAAACAACAAAGGACCTAGGGAGGTCCCCTGGGGTACTCCACAATTAATAGTTTTAGTTTCTGATAATTTTGATTTGATTTTTGTACAACATGTTCTATTATTTAGATATGATTTTAATAGTTCTAGGGTGTTTCCTCTTACACCCATATTATCCAATTTCCATATTAGTATATTATGGTCTACAGTATCGAAAGCTTTTTTTAAGTCATAGAAAATTACCATTTTACATATTTTTTCTGTTTTAATTAACGACATTAATTTTGAAATTGTTTTTTCTGTATTTTTACCTTCTCTGAAACCAAATTGTGATTTAGAAAGTATTTTATTTTTTTCTAAGAAGTAAACTATCCTTGAATAAATACATTTTTCAAAAATTTTAGAGACATTTGAAATTAAAAAAATTGGACGTCGTCTTTTGGTAATCCATTTTTTTTATATATTGGAGTTATTATTGCATGCTTTAATTGTTGAGGAAAATAATTTGTATTAATAAATAGATTAAATAATTCTGCCATTGAAGTGGCTATTGATAGTGGTCATAATATCGACTCATGCTATAAAAAGAGACGTTAATAATTCGGAAAACGAAAACGTGTCGAACGAGAGGCGTGGTACTCGTACGATAATATTATCTTCTTAATGTCATTAAATTGTTATTAATACCAAATTCAATGGATTTTTCGTTAGTGGATTGAATAAACGCTTCTACAGAGCGTCTGTGTGTTAAAGAATCTTCGTGTATTTTAACAACTTCATAAATATGTTTAAAGTAATTACAACCCTTAGAAAACATGGTAGCAGATGAACTAAAAGCAATACAAAATGGACAGTACATCGTTTTAAGCTCATTACCAATACAGAACACTGATAATCATTTCCGGGCAATTTTTTTATCATCTGGTGTTTTTCTAAAATATAGCTTTTCTAAATCTAGTCGAATATTACTGAAGTATGATGGTTGAATGGGTTGTTGTTTGACAAAGTTTATCTTTTCAATAATATCAGCATTCTTTTTTAGTTTGAATAATAATTCTTCGTTGGATGACAAATTATATTGTAGAGATTCAATTTCCTAAAATAATATTAACATGAATTTTGTGATAAAATCAATTAACTTAGATATATAGATCTTTATGAGTCAGCATATTATATGATACTATGACAGAATTAAAAAAAGTATTTTGAAGTGAATTCAAATATTTTAATCAGTCGTATAATGTGAACAAATTATGCATTACATATCAAATGAATACATAAAAATGCAATGTATTATCATTATTATTTTAACACATTAATGCAATTTAAAATGTAGTTTTTTCTAAATCGATTTGTTCAATAGAGAATATTCAAAAAGTTGTAATAAAATAAAAAATCTTACCAATACACTCTCTGTAGCTGTTGTTTTTTGGTTTGTATCTAAAGATAAATCTAAATCAATATTAATAACTCCAGTTGAATCTTGTACAGTATGCTTTTTCTGTACTGTAGCAGTAGAACGACTATCACACATTTATTAATTTTGTAGAAATAATATAACAACTCCCATTGTTTTATTGGATTATTTTTATTAACTACATTGATTTGATCTTTAAAGTAATTTTCTCTTGCAATTTTAATTAAATGTACTATTTTTGATTTATATGCTTTAGCTAATTCTTTATTGTGCTTTAATTCGTTTTTTAATAGATTATTTCCAACTTTAATTGACTCAATAATAAGTAGAGTAATCCACGGATTTCTGCTTCTAGCCGGAATAAAATAAACAGATTTTTTTAATACATAACTTATATATTTACCGCATTCTTCATTCACGTATTCATGTGTTGAAGTCGCCATAGTTGTTGTTTCTTGTTGGTGATTCATTGGCTGTAGTCGAAATGTCGTCCAAAATTATAAGCTTTCAGCATCAAAAATACTAACGTGCTAACTAGTAACGTGCCAACCACTTCAACTCAGTTTTGATTGTATTTTGAATAAAATAACAAGTTGATGGTATAATGATAGTTTATTTGTATTTATTTAACACGTAAAATAGTCTAAGTAAAAATAATTAATTTATAATAATGTGGTAAACGAGATGTTACTTAGTATCGACTTGGTGGCTGATCTGCTGGTGCTCGTCTGCTGGACGCTTGTGTAATGGGATTACGCAATTCATGTAAACGCTCATAATAACAAGAACCACTTATATGAAAAGCGGCCTCGTCGACCGCACCCAAAAGTGGTCATAGCTAGAATAGACGCTCCAAACCACTACAACTTTCCAAGGGCGCCTACATGCAACGCGCCGCTCAATTCAAAGGACGTCGCCTTCGTATATATAGAGGCCAGGGCCCCAATACACATTAGATGTACCAGAGCTGCTAAGACCGAGCGAGCCGCTTATGCACCAGCCATTACACACAACTTACATGGAGATTATCGACTACTACAACGAGTCAACTCACGAAGCTGCAATTCACCACGACTATATTAATTATTATTGGTTTTAATAAATTACAATTGATTTATATTTAAATTGACTATATTTTATTGTAAAAGTGCAACAGCTTTTGGATACCTGAAGGGCCGTACGTAACACTGGCACAGTCGGTAGGATTTCTTTCAAAGGAGGCAACCCGTCAAAGGCTACAGTCAACAAAGAAGAATTGTACACTCTTTTACAGTTTTTAGCTCAGAGAGAAGCCCAAGCCCATTTTGAAGCCCAACAGAAAGCCCAGTTGAATATTATAGTAGAAACTCAGTTAGTTTACCTATAACACGCACTAAAAAAATGACAGTAACCAAAAAATTAGAAGACGCTTTCAAATTAATTCCACTATGCACATGAATAGACGATATCTATCAATTCATAAATGCATGCGATATGGCAGTAAGCTTAGTCGACACAAACAGTGCACCAACACTAGTAAAATATATTACCACACGTTTAACGGGTAGAGCATTAGAAATGATTAAATACAAAAATGTATCGAAATGGCAGTTTATAAAAATGTATTTAACTGATGCATTCGATGTAACAACCACGGCATCATCTTTATAGATTCAATTAAATTCCAGTAGAATGTATCACGATGAGGATGTAAATGATTATTGTCATAGAGTAGAGAAACTATATTATCGGTTATGTACTGTAAGTACATTAGGCAAAGAAGCTGCAGAAGCAAAGGTTATACATGAAACATTAAGAGAACAAACTCTACCGATATTTATTAAAGGATTAGTAGAACCGATTAGGAAAATAATAAAATCTCGCAATCCCAAGACTTTGGAGACCTCGAAACAACTATCAAAGTCAGAACAGGTAAAACTAGATTTGGAAAGGGAAAGTCATATGCATAGGAACAGTTATTCGAATAACTATTCACAGAATTATAACCAGCGCAGACCGAATTACGAAAATAGAAACAACGAAAACATTAGATCAAATAACCCTGTAAGGACAAATAATTATCCGTGAGCAAACAATTTTTCTCAACCAATCAATAGGCCAGCAATAAAGTGCTATAATTGTAATGGTAATCATTATGCATCTCAATGTAGGAATAATTCGAGACCTAGTTATGCGAGCAACGGCAATAACAACCGACCACCTGATAGGAATAATTTTATGCAACCACCAACGAATTATAATATACAGGTCGTTACGTGTTCATACTGTAATCGAAACGGTCATAATATCGACTCATGTTATAAAAAGAGAAACGATGAGAGTAGAGACGTTATTAATTCGGAAAACGAAAACGTGTCGAACGAGAGGCGTGGTACTCGTACGATAAACCAGATTATCGCGGAACAACCGACTGACGAATGTTTCACATATTCTCAATCTTAGAAAATAATCATATAACATATAATTCATTCGCCGCTAACACAAATCAATTACAAATACGTCACAAACCCGGAGTTCTAAATTCAAATGTAGATACTCTCACACGCATATATTCAATTCAGGAAATAAAAAACAAATCATACGAACAATATATCGGAAAGTTAGGAACACAATTATCACAAATAGTAATGTAAAAGAAACTATAGGTACACTAATAGATTCACCAAAAGAATATAATATAGTATCAGAAATTGCCAAGCAATATAATTTTAGGACAGGAACAAATTATCAGTTGAAAAAACAATTCGGAGACGGTACAATATTGCCGACTAGTAAAGTAATAGGGGACACACCCTATTTCAAACAGGAAAACAGGTTTATAATATTCTTGGTAACAAAAAATAAAGACCGACAGAAGGCCACTTACGAAAACATGTACATATCCTTGATCAATGTAAAACTATTTTGTAAGGAAAACACTTTGAATAAATTAGCCATGAACAAACTAGGTGAACACGATGATTTAGAATGGGAAAAAGTAAGGTCGATGTTACGATACATATTTCGCAAAACAGATATAGAAATAATGATATGTGAAAATATAGAATATAATGCAGAAGAAAAAGCAATCATTTTATTACGATTTCACGATTCAAAACTAGGCGAACATTTAGGTGTGAATAAAACCATTAAGCGCATAAAAAAAACAATTCTTATGGAAGGGTATGAAAAAAAACGTTAAGAAATATATAAAGAATTGTGCGTAATGTCAGGTTAATAAGGTATCAAATTGGCACATAAAACAACCAATGGCTATTACATCCACTTCGTCTAAACCATTCAAAAAAATATTTATGGATATAGTAGGGCCTTTGCCGATTACACTGTCCAATAATGTATACATTTTAACGATGGAGAACGATTTGACACGTTACACTTTAGGAATTCCAATTCCTGACCAGAAGGCAAATACTGTTGCGGAAGCCTTTGTTACATACTTCGTTTGTGTACACGGCATACCAGAAACAATACTCACGGATCAATGAACTAATTTCCTCTCGAAAACGTTTGCAAATGTTTGTAAAATATTAAAAATAGAAAAGGTTAACACAAGTTCATTCAGACCGCAGGGTAACCCCATAGAACGCGCTCATAGGACTTTAGCCGAATACTTACGGCATTATGTAGATAAATTTAAATAATTGGGATCATTTATTACCCTTTGCATTCTTCGTATATAATTCAACAGTACATACTTCTACTAATTTTCAACCATACGCATTAGATACAGATGTACATTGGAGGTACCGATTAACTCGAAGGCCAAATCTGAACCACGTTACAATTACGACGATTATATATTGGATCTAAAAAAATATGCAAATATCGCATAAAATATCTAGATATCTTTTAATTAAAAGATATATATAAATATAATAAATAATAATAACATAAATTAAATTATGATAGGTACTTCTAGGAAAATATATACAGGGTGATTTTTTTATCGAAGAACACTCATTATTTCAAAAAGTATTGACTTTTTCAAATTTTTTTTTGTTTTTAAATTTTTAGATTCATGCTTTTCTACAATTGTATTACATTTTAATTTTTTTCACCCTTATATTTATTAGGTAAACCACTATCAACTTTTGATTTTCAAATGGTGACCCATACAAAAATTGTTATAAACTAACAAGGCTATTTTTTTTATGAATTATCACGTTCAAATTTTCATTTTTCGTTAATCCGTTGACGAGATATAGCTCCTCAAAGTTGGGTGGTTTTGTGAGGTTTGTGTGTAAATGTGTAATACCTAGTCAGTACCTAGGTACCGCAGCAATTGTGATTTTTATGCCCCAGGGTAAAAAATGTTACACTTTTTAAATCATTTCAATTACAGTAAGCTTAAGTTGTGCCCCTAAATGTATTGTAAAACGCCCCTTTTGGCGGGGTATCGCGCAGTTCATCCCACTGATTGCACTGGTCATAATAAAGTTTATCAATTTTAAAGACCAGAAGTTAAAAGAAATAAACTTGATATCGTTTGACCCAAGGTATAATAGCGATAATCATTGTACCTACTCGCTACAATAAATTATTGTCATAATCTCATATTATTATAAGTAATTGGACCATTACTGTCAATTGTCAAATGTTGCATACTCGCGTGTGTAATATCCACTACACACCTAGCACGATGTAGATAATATTACTATAGATATATTATCTACATCATGACACGTCCTATAACCTAACCCATAGTAATACGAACACAAAACAAAACAGTAATGTAACAGTGATGTCTGATTAACTGATTTGAGACACGGACAGTAGTATTAATTTGGGGCTTCTGAGTCACTTTTTACAGGGAAAAAAAAAAAGTTCAAGGAGGAAAGTCCCCCTTGCAGCACATTCGATCACCGTATAGGTAAAAATTCTAAAAAGGTGGGTTGGGGCTTCTGAGTCACTTTTTACAGGGAAAAAAAAAAAGTTCAAGGAGGAAAGTCCCCCTTGCAGCACATTCGATCACCGTATAGGTAAAAATTCTAAAAAGGTGGGTTGGGGCTTCTGAGTCACTTTTTACAGGGAAAAAAAAAAAAGTTCAAGGAGGAAAGTCCCCCTTGCAGCACATTCGATCACCGTATAGGTAAAAATTCTAAAAAGGTGGGTTGGGGCTTCTGAGTCACTTTTTACAGGGAGATGAAAAAATTTCAAGTAGGAATGTATGCCTTACAGTGTAACCAATCTATCTAAAATTTACTAGAGAAAATGCAAATTTTAATTTGTCAAACAAGATTTTATTTAAAACATTTAGTCAGTTACTATCGAGCCGTCGTACAATCAAGTTGTGTTATTATTTTTTTTCAGTGCATTATCTTATTGAATCGATTTTTTTCAACCAACTATTTTAAGTTTTATTAAAAAACCATGAATTTACAGAAGTTTTCTAACGATTTTCCTTCATTGGTTTATTTAGTTAGAAATAATTCGTATCCAGTACATTCAGATTTTACTACATTTTTATCGAGATTAAAAACGTATAATTCATTTCCATCTACTTTATGTCAAAATAAATATTCGTTATCTGAGGCTGGATTTAAGTATTCAGGAACTGCTGACATAGTCGAATGTTTTTGTTGCGGACTGGTGTTACAAAAATGGACTAAAGATGACATTCCGTTTGTTGAACATGCAAAATGGAATCCTAAATGTATATTTGTTTTACTTTGTAAGGGTAATGAATTTATAGAAAATGTAAAAAACGAATATGTAAAATCTACACATGTTTGTGATTGTAATCAGTCTAAATCATAATATGTTATCATTAACTAGTTTACTTGTTTAAATTAATTATATTTTAATAATTTGTAATCATTTATAAATAAATATTGTATTAATCAACTTAAATGCGTTAATAATTGATTTTATATCTCGTTGACTTGTAGTCGAGTCGGATAACGCGTCAAGTTGTAATTCAATATAGTAGGTAGGTTTAAAATTCAAGTTACAGGTTCAACGGTTCAAGTAAGTATCCCCTCTCTACGCGTTATCTGATTTGGTTTCATGGTCACTTTAGTTTTTATATCGATATCAGACAAATAAGTTTAGTATATAATAATACAGGATTCAAGTAATATACTCAGTTTTCAAATATGTGTGTTGTAACGATCATCCGTTATTCTATTTCACGTTTTTTGAAGTTCAAACATTTTTTTACATTTATACGTTTTTTTTTTTTGAAAAAAATCATAAAAAATCGACTATATCAAAAAGAACACGTCGCAGTACAATATGATTCCAATTGTTGTTTCAAAGTCAGTAATCGATATACGACCTCTTAGCAAGAAAAGTGTAACTGTTGGATTTTTGGTTAATAAAAATATGTTTACTGTTATTATATTACTCCAATGTAATTTCACAAAAAAAATGCTAATGATCGATTTAATACAGTGGTATACACTAATTTCAGATTCAATTTATAGCTCAATAACTAATAATCTACATACTAATAATAGTAAACGTATAAAAATAACAGATAGCATATATTATACAGTTAATTTAAATCAGTTTACTATTAAATTGTATGTTAATAACCAATTTATCACGTTATCATATAATGATCTCCATCGGATAAAAGAATTACAAGAATGTATTGATTCGTATATTGTTGAAAAGCAGAAAAAGTTGGTTTCATATCAGTCAATTTTTGATACAGTGTATTCATTAATTAAAGCAAACATTAATATTTTACCATTATCTTGTCAGCGAAATGATTTTACAAACCAGTACATACAAAACTTTGATTTTAGCAATTGTTTTGTACAGAACGATGATTTCAGTTTTATGTATGAAATACTTCAATTCCACAATAATTCTTTATCAGATATAATATTAAATGATATTAAAATATAACGTTATGTAGTTACAATCTACGACTGCTTTATCACCAGCTGCAGGTTGTTTACGAGTTGCGATCAGACAGCAGTGTAACCTTCGTTATCACATATTCTTCGTATCATTGTTAACCGTGCTTGTAATCAACCGTTTTTTACAAAATTTAAACTATCTTATCATGAATTACTAATTTTGTTTCCATAGTTCATATTATAATATGCAATTTTTCGTTATGTTCATAGACTATAG
This sequence comes from Macrosiphum euphorbiae, assembly GCA_949089665.1. Classification (NCBI taxonomy): domain Eukaryota; kingdom Metazoa; phylum Arthropoda; class Insecta; order Hemiptera; family Aphididae; genus Macrosiphum; species Macrosiphum euphorbiae. The sequence goes on along the minus strand of CARXXK010000005.1, from coordinate 24,377,622 downwards.
TTATGTTATTCTGTATTCATGCTACATGATAGAACAGTTTTGGTTAGTGTTAAAGTATATGACTAAACCGCTTGTTTGACCTTTGACGGTCTCGCATATTAATTATTTTTATATTAATAATTATATATTATTTATATTATTAATTTTTATATTAACAACCGTTCATGTGTTTCTGGTGCTATGATTTATTTCTGTAAGTATCTTTCACGATTTATTTATTGTTATGAATTATGATGTAATTATATGTCAGTTAATTAATCGTTTGAACACTTTTCAGTTGTTACTATTAATATTATTATTATTACTATATATGGTTTGTAATAAAAAAAAATAAGGGTAAAACTGATTTAATTATTGTTTTAATTTGTTTTTTGCTCTTTAAACTTTATACCATTAATAAAAATTATCAATATTATTGTAAAAATAGAAACAAGATTAATTATTTTATTATAATGTTACTACTTTTATTAAACAATCATTAAATATAAATTTTTACAATTTGTAATATTAATAAAACAGATTATACATTTAAATTATGATTATTTTATTTTTTAGTATTTTTGACAAGTTTTTTCTTAGGATCTGTTGAAAACCGGTCCAATATTTCTCGAACAACGTCGTTGATTTTGTTTGAAATTATTGAATCTTTTGTATCTCTACTTGATGTATAAATTTTAATACTAGCTTCCGCATGTTTCCATCTAGTATGAAAATTCACTATTTAATATTTTTTTATTTTAAACATGTTATAGACCATAATTTTTTTTTTTTTTTTTACTAACCTTTCATCTGATGGAATATCTTGGATTGTATTCATTTTATAGTGCTGAATGACATAGTAGTCTTCACAGTGAGGTGCAACTGAACATTTAAATGTGTAAGAACTATTCCCTTCCTTCATTGTTAATGTATTTAATATATCATTTTCAATTTTTCCTTTTGATATCAAATCCATAAAAATATCCTTGTATGATTCTGATTGCTGATATTATACATATAAAATAAAGTAACATTTCAATTAGTATTAAAAATGATGTGTGTGTGTGTGTGTGTGTGTGTGTGTGTGTGTGTGTGTGTGTGTGTGTGTGTGTGTGTGTATGTGTGGTGTGTCAGTGTGTATAATATTTTAGAAATAATATTAATTATTACCTTTCCGATCTTGGTCTTTTTACTACTAGTACTAGCTTTTGACTCAACAACATTTTTCCTTTTGCTAATTTTTGGCTTAACAGGTACTGAACATGAACTTTCCTGATATTATTTAATAAAATATCAATAATATAAATATAAAATTCTGTTTTGTATCTATTATATATTTATATATATATATATATATATATATATATATGTACACACACACACAAACACAATCAAATGGGAATACTTACATCTTCGTTTGACGAGCTGTCTCCAGTAACATTGGTATATGAAGACATTGTATATTACCTTAAATAAAAATTTGTAAGTTAAAATTTTTAATATACTAGTTTTAAAACTAATACCAGATCAAAGTATATTACTTGTTATGTAGTCTTGTAACAGTGTGAAGCAACGATGTATCAAGTCCAATAGTTAATTTCAAGATTTAACACTGACTATAATAAATGTATGCTGACTGTTTATATACAATCTAATAAGGCTGTGTGAGTGTGTAAGGTAATTATCGGTTTATGTATTATTGTCGGATAATTAGGTTTAAATAAAATAAATGCAGTGTACTCATTTTTTTTTAGGCTTTCCACATTAAATTGAACATAGAGGTTGTTTGGCAGATCACCTATGTTAACTTTAAATAACTTTTGATTAAAAAAAAAATGCTTGTTTGCAGTTTATAATCAGTCTAATATTATAATGTGATGTAATATCGCATGTTTATTTTATTTTCAGGTAAACTGCTAATTAGATATAAATAAAATAAATGCAATGTACTCATTTTTTTTAGGCTTTCCACATTAAATTGAACATAGAGGTTGTTTGGCAGATCACCTATGTTAACTTTAAATAACTTTTGATTAAAAAAAAAAAAATGCTTGTTTGCAGTTTATAATCAGTCTAATATTATAATGTGATGTAATATCGAATGATTATTTTATTTTCAGGTAAACTGCTAATTAGATATAAATAAAATAAATGCAATGCAGCAATTTTTGTTTTTAGGCTTGCTACAATAATTATTTACGCTCTTGTCATCATTTTATCAGATTACCTACTTTATTCAATAATTAGTAAACATTTATTTATAATTGTAAACTTTTTATCTAGATAGTATTAATTCCTATTCTATACAAAAAAAAACATCAATACCTAAGTATAATAACTGCATCATCAGACCATCTAATATTAATAATTTATTAACTAGTGCTGATGTGGTTCAATGATGTTCTGTATAATTTCAATAAATATGATAGTATATATAAATACAGATTCATTTTTCATTGGACTCTAGAGTTTGTTAGGTCTATGATTACAGTTATTTAACAAATTTTTAAACAATTTGTGTATGTACCAATTCATCTTCAACACTATCTATTCAAAGTGAACGTGCAATTCAAGATTTGTTCAACAAACAAGTAGATTAATACCTGTTATTATATGTAAGTTATTAATCAAATAAAAATAAATATGTCTAACACATAATTTTCAAATTTCAGTGAAATTAAAATCAAATTAATAATGAAATATTAAGTATTAAATTAAATTGTGTTGTGTAAAATGTATAAAGTATAACCAATAATCTGAAATTTAAATAAAGTTTAAAAAATAATAATTCAGAACTTTATGTTGTGCTTATAATATATTTGTTTGACGTATTATTCCGGGTTATCAACCTCGGAGAATAATTTCGTCGTGTGCGGATGAGTTTAAATTTTACCCGATACTGTCCCTAATCAATAAATACACTGCTCGTAATATAACACATAAATCGGATTGATATTTTCAATAATTAACAATAGATGTTCGTACAGCCCTACTTACAACTATGTTAGTAGCTTGGACAAAGGTTTTTAAATAATTAAATAATAATTAATAATAATAATTAATAGTTTTACAACAGTGTAGGGCAGCGGTTCCCAAACTTTTTTAGCTCACGGCGCCCTTTTTGAACTAAACTTTTCTCAAGGCGCCCTTCCCAAGACATAGCATGAATTTATTTTTAGACCAGGTAAATTTCTACGGCAACGCGGCGCCCCTGAAAAGACATCGCGGCGCACCAGGGCGCCGCGGCGCACAGTTTGGGAACCGCTGGTGTAGGGCATATAGCCAACTCACGGTACCACCGATGGATGAATCCTGGAATGAGGGCGATAGAGTGATGATGATGTGGTGGGTGAAGATGATGTCTTGGATGAAGACGACAATGATGGGTATGCGTACGGGAGCGCGTATAAGGTATTACCCTGCAGCACGGACACAGAACAACAAAATATAATGTTACAATAATACTGACATCTCTTTATAATTGTGCGTAAAACAGCGCTAACGGAGATGGTTCCTGTGTACTGTGAGAATCACCACTGTTTGATGACGACACCGCCGATCATAGACCGCTATGTCGACCGTCTTTGAAGCCGTATAGTTCAGGCGGCGGGTTATCAATCTGTACTCAACATACTCCCCCATTGAAAGACATAGGACTTTCGAAAAGTGTAAGTCAAGTCCATACACGGGTGATACTAACATAATGATTAATATTACAATAATACAAAATTACACTATTTTTTTTTTTTTACAATACATACATTTTTAAAAATACGACAGTAGTAGAAACAAAACTATTTTAATATTATCCCACCAATGGTGGTGGAAGTGCAAATGTCGCACGTATAATTAGCACACGACACAAAAGAAAAACTTAAATACTAAATGAAGGACAGGATTATTGAGATTCGATAGGAAGTATGGCTAGTTTAACCACTGGCCTCACTAATGTTCCGGTGGCAGTACGTACTGTCGCAACTCGTACTACTCCATCTGAACCGGGGTGCGTATGTTCAATCCGACCAAGTTTCCACTGAATGGGTGGTTGGTTGGGCTGATGCACCAATACTAAATCACCAACCTTAATATTTGGTTTGTTGTCTAACCATTTAGATCGACCTTGCAATGATGTAAGGTATTCGGTAGACCAACGCTTCCAAAATGATTGGTACATCTGACGGAGTAACTCCCACCGCGTCAATCTATTTTGTGCAACTGCCGTGACGTCAGATTCAGGTATGTCCACTAACGGGTGGCCAATTAAAAAATCACCTGGTGACAGAGCCCGAAAATCATTTGGATCTGCTGACGGGGCTACTAATGGTCGCGAGTTCAAGACGGCTTCCACTCTTGCTGCTAGTGTAGTCATTTCCTCGAAAGTTAGTCGTTGAGTGCCGATGACGCGCTTTATGTGAAATTTAGCTGATTTCACGGCGGCCTCCCATATCCCTCCAAAGTGGGGGGCTGCCGGAGGGTTAAAATGCCATGTGCACGGTATATCATTAATGTACCTGGTTCGTGCGGTGGAACTGAGTAGAGTATTACGTAGTTGCTGGTCAGCTCCTTTGAAATTTGTGCCACAGTCCGAATATATATCGGACGGTTTCCCACGACGAGCAACAAACCGCTGGAGAGCCGCCAGAAAGGCCTCGGTCGATAAATCGGTTACCACTTCTATATGCACTGCTTTGACCGCCATACATATAAATACAGACAGATAGCATTTGATTGACCGTGCATTTTTGCGCCGTCCTTCAGCAATCATGAACGGGCCCGCAAAGTCTATTCCAACGTGCAGAAATGGTCGAGAGGGGGTCACTCTACTCGACGGGAGATCTGACATGATCGGATGTATAACGGTCGGTCTGTGGCGCGCACACGTTACACATTTAAAGATTACATAACGAATGGCTGAGCGACCTGATATTATCCAGTAGCGACGTGACAGTAACGATGACACCAACTGCGGCCCCGCATGAAGGTGCGTCAAATGAAAATGCCGAATTAGTAGGGTGGTCACAATACTAGACTTAGGTATCAATATAGGATTTTGTGTTTCAAATGGCACCTGTGACTGTCGAAGTCGTCCACCTACACGTATAATATGGTTTTTATCAACGAACGGTGCGAGCTGAGCAATAGACCGAGGTGACACTTTCGATGTTGGAGACTTAAGTGTATTAAACAAGTTAGCAAAGTAAGAACGCTGTGTCATACGAACAATGTGTAGCATTGCCTCTTCCGTTTCTGTGTATTGAATAGGACCATCGTGAATGGGTAACTTACGAGCACGATTGACGAACCGTAACATGAACGCAACCACCCGTTGCATGCGCTTTAACGACGAAAATTGGGTGACCCAATCAACATCTACGTTGACTAGTGATGCCAAACACGTTTTTGGCATAGTACTGCGATACTCAGGCAGATGTGATGGTAGTAATTTATTGACACATACCACAACCCATTCCGATTCAGGGGTTTTTAAGAATGGTGGTCCTTGCCAAAATAGATCGTGATCGATAATTTGTGAGGGGAGTAAGCCCCGTGACACACAATCAGCCGGATTTGATTGTGATGCAACATAGCGCCAGTTACACATTGGTAACAGTTCCACAATCTTTGCGAGCCTATTTGTTACAAATGTTTTGAATTGCTGTTGGGACGATGTTAACCAAGATAGAACCACTTGTGAATCCGTCCATGCATATATGTGGCCAGCAGGTACAATGTTTTCAAACGTTATTATCATTCGGTTTAGAACTTGTGCCAATAACAGCGCTCCACACAACTCTAAGCGTGGAATAGTTAATGAAGTATCCTTATTCGCAGACTTCAACGGCGCTACCTTGGACTTTGAGGTAATAAAATGAGTTGTAATATTTCCATCAGCGTGACATATTCGCAAATATATGACAGCTGCGTACCCCTTTTCAGAAGCATCTGAAAATCCAATTAATTGAACATTACTGTCATCTGGGCATGCAATAAATCGAGGTAATCGTATCTTATTAACACATGATAATTCCGATGAGTATTGTTTCCATATGTCACACAATGATTGCGGGAGTGGGTCATCCCATTGTAGCTTAATTTGCCATAACGATTGCATATAACATTTCGCCCAAAATATTATCGGACCCAGTGCCCCGATTGGGTCGTAGAGTTTAGCAATCGTAGATAATATCGATCGTTTTGTATAAATTGTGGGTACTGCCGACGTGTGGTAACTAAATGTGTCGGTAGTCGGTGTCCAATGTAACCCTAAAATTTTTACCGACGTATTATCTTTGGGGTCGAATGATGTATGAATGGATTGATTTTCTTTCGGAATATGGCGAAGTAGTTCATCACAATTCGAAGACCATTTTTTTAATTCAAATCCTGCGCTCGCTAACAACTGAGTTATATGCTCTTGGCATTTAACAATACCGTCAACAGTGCGATGACCGGTCAATATATCGTCAACATACGTTTGTGTAGACAAGATGTTTGACGCACACGGATATCGGTGACCATCTGTCTCTTCTAATGAATGTAACACTCGAATGGCTTGGTAAGGTGACGATGTGACACCGTAGGTCACTGTAGTTAATTCATAATCTTGAAGGGGATCGGACACATCATTACGCCAAACGATATGTTGGTATTGGCAGTCATCAGGATGTATCTTGATTTGCCGATACATCTTACAAATATCGGCCGTAAACATATACTTATGAAGTCGATATCGATGTAGTAAATCTGAGATATCGTTCTGCAATTTTGGGCCCACATGGAGCATATCATTCAACGATTTTCCAGTAGCGGATACCGCCGACGCGTCGAATACTACTCTTAATTTCATAGTCTTGGCACTTCGTTTAATTACTGCATGGTGTGGAATATGATACTTGCCCGGTCTCGACGCGAGTTGCATATGTCCCAACTCTTCATACTCCCGCATAAAGGCCCGGTATTGTTCATACACTTCCGGGTCTTTGATCAATTTACGCTCAAGGTTTAAAAAACGTGCGACTGCCATGTCGCGTGACACCCCAAGTAACGAAGAATTGTGTTTAAATGGCAGCGATAACGTAAACCGACCGGTAGCGTCTCGAGTCGTAGTGCGACAGAAAAATTCTTCGCATTTTTGGTCACCCGTAAAAAACTTATTCGTGGGTATTGGTTCTTCGATTTCCCAGAATGTACGTAAAAGATTATCAATAGTCACTTCTGAGGTTAGCATTAGGGTCACCTTCGGCGATTTACCTTTATCCACGGATGAACCTAAAATGATCCAACCTAACGTGGTTTCTAACGCAGATGGTAGTCCAGGGATATGTAGTGCACGTGAAGACGGTCCTAATATCTGTGGATAGACGTCGGCACCCAACAGAAAATCAATCGGTCCGGGAACGTCAAACTGCGGGTCAGCCAATAACACGTGACTGTATGAAGAACGGATAGAGTTGGGTAGCGGCATGTTAGGCATAAGGCCAATAATTTTTGATAAAATTATAGGTTCACAAAATATTTTTGACTCATTAGTAATGGAATGGACTATGGACGCTATGGTACAGTCCACCACACCCTTCGTCGTTGCTACGCGAGTTTGTGATAACCCTGTTACAGAGGTTGTGCAATGGCGACGTTTGAGCCCCAGCCGAGACACACACTCATTGGTTATGATTGAAACTTGTGAACCCGGATCCACTAATACCCGAATGGGTGTCCATGCTCCGGCACTATTTTGTATACGAACTATCGCGGTACCGAGTACCACATTTGCCGCACAGCGCGAGGTGCCAACAAATTGAGAGTTATCGACACCCGACGACGTAGATGGAGTGGACCTTTCGGAAGACGATTCTTCGGCGTTATGATGCTGGGAAGAACGTGCCGGCGTTTTGAATTCGAGATGTAGCAACGAATTATGTTTCAACGAACAATGTCGACACGTGTGAGTAGATTTACAATCCGACGTTTTATGTAACGAACTTAAGCAGTTCATACATAATTTATTTGATCTTGCAAACTTAAATCTTTGTTTCACCGGACGCTGCGTAAATTTAGGACATTGATATAAATTATGGTTCGATTTGCAAACAATGCAAGTGGTGTTGTCAGAACTAGATGCGGTAACAAAAGAAGATTTAGGTTTATATTGTTTCTCATTCAATCTCGGTGCAGAAACATATGACGAAGACGAATTTTGTAAAACATTACAACGCATTTTTACAAAATCTAATAGCATGTCTAACGTCGGTACAGCAACATCGTGATATTCGGATTCAAATAACCGCTTTGTGTTCAAGTCTAATGTACGAGATGCGATGTAGAATAATACAAAACCAGATAAATCGTTCACTTCTAGTGCCTTTATTGCAGCAAAATTCTCCTGGAACGTAGTGACAAACTGTTTCAAATTGGACAACGTCGCCGTGTTTATTGGAGTCAAGTGGAACATACTATCTAAGTGTGCGTTTAGGAGTAATCGTTTGTTATCATAACGTTCAAGTAACGCGTCCCATACGATGACGTAATTTGCTTCTGTCAAAGGGACAGATCGAACAACCGACGCAGCAGAGCCTGACACCGCGGCTAACAAATAATGAAATTTCGTAATTGCAGGCAGTAGTGTGTCCGAATGAACTAACGAGATAAATGTATCCCTAAACGATCGCCACTGTAATATGTCACCATTAAAGGACGGCAACTGAATTTTGGGTAAGTTATTGGTAGATCTAACTGGATGTTGAGTTTCCTTTTTATTCAGCCCTAACGTCTCAAATGATGCGTTGATCGAATAATAATATTCATGAACAGTTCTTGTTACCGACGCATGGACATTTGCGAATTCTACCTCCCTATCAAGGTCAACAAGTTGCGTCAATATGTCGTCTTGATCAATACGAAAATCTGACATAAAGATTTCAAGGTCCGATTTCCTAGCGATTATTATCGGTAATATATTTTTATCAGTCGTCGCCGTGTCTATCATATTCTTCAAAACTAACATTTGCTCAGCACAGGCGTCTCGCTTAATAATACTGCGTTTAAGTGACCTCTCCGCCCGCTCTTTATCACCTGCCGTTAACGGCATACTTAACGGACGTTATAATTGTCGCGGACAGTAGCGAACGGTAGCGATGAGTTATACTAATTAAACAGGTAACGTACTAATGTATGGGTGCAAATTGGTCAATTAGAAGCCAATTAAGCAAGTGGTTTACCAATTACTGTATTACATGAATTATCGTGTTAACGATTATCTTAATTGCTTAATACCGTCGGGTACGCGGATATCTTTATATTATATAATAACTTGATAATGAATCACGACGACCACTCTACCACCGGTTATCGCAGTTACGTAATTCAAAAGTAACAGTCAACGTATCTTCAACAATATTTTTGTTTCATTGTAATGATATATACTGGACGTCCAGGAATTTGCACATGAATGAACTTTGGATGGGTAAACTCGGTGACGTAATTATGTAATAGGTATTATACTCTGATAATAAAAATGTACACCGGTATATACAAAGCGCGCAAAATACACTTGTGAAAATCACTTCTCAGCAGAAACGCGTTTCAGCCCTTAATTTCGTTGTAAGGAAGGGTTAGCGATTAGAACTATTGTAATAAGGAAACAGGGACAGATCCGGCTCGAAGGACCAAATGTTTGACGTATTATTCCGGGTTATCAACCTCGGAGAATAATTTCGTCGTGTGCGGATGAGTTTAAATTTTACCCGATACTGTCCCTAATCAATAAATACACTGCTCGTAATATAACACATAAATCGGATTGATATTTTCAATAATTAACAATAGATGTTCGTACAGCCCTACTTACAACTATGTTAGTAGCTTGGACAAAGGTTTTTAAATAATTAAATAATAATTAATAATAATAATTAATAGTTTTACAACAGTGTAGGGCATATAGCCAACTCACGGTACCACCGATGGATGAATCCTGGAATGAGGGCGATAGAGTGATGATGATGTGGTGGGTGAAGATGATGTCTTGGATGAAGACGACAATGATGGGTATGCGTACGGGAGCGCGTATAAGGTATTACCCTGCAGCACGGACACAGAACAACAAAATATAATGTTACAATAATACTGACATCTCTTTATAATTGTGCGTAAAACAGCGCTAACGGAGATGGTTCCTGTGTACTGTGAGAATCACCACTGTTTGATGACGACACCGCCGATCATAGACCGCTATGTCGACCGTCTTTGAAGCCGTATAGTTCAGGCGGCGGGTTATCAATCTGTACTCAACAATATTTGTAATACTATGATTGTTAATATATGTTATTTATTTACAGGTAAATATCATTAGTAAACTATTAAGTTATATAACTAATTCTCAAAAAATTTGTGTATGTAACAATTCATTTTTTTACTATCGCCTAATCGACGTCAACAAACTGAAAACATTGAAAATTGAAGATTTGTAGAATAATCTGATGGATAATATGAACGATAACATGTAAGTTAAATGTTTATGATTAATGAAATATGAAATAACATAATATTTAATATCAAATTAATTCATATTATATGAAATAAAATAAAATATTAAATATTTTCAAATAAAATAAAATTTTAATAATTTAGTTTAATTTCAAATATAATTAGTATAACAGAAATAATTAAAAAAAAAATAAACTTGAAAAAATGTAAAAATTATTGTAAAATATATTATTTTATTTTTTAATAATATATTATAGGTTAACTACTGTAACTGGTATGATACCATTCATTAAAATCAAGTACAAATTGAACTAAACTAAATTATTATAATATATTTTAACCAATACAAATAAAGAATAAATACTATGTTTATGTTTTTTATTTAATACATTTTTTTTTTAATATATACTATATTAAATAGATGAAAATAATACTAATGTTGTTAATAAATGTTTTATATTTACAGACAAAAACCGAAAAATAAAATAATAATTATTGATTTTGAATTCACAAACTATCAACGTACTGATTTAATACTTATTTCTGCAGCATTATCACAGACTCATATACAATCAAAAATTGAACGTATGCGAGGTCGACCTTTAATAATATCACCTGATGGAAGAGTAAAATTAATGAATAATTATACCTATTTGAAAACCAGAGATTTGTTGTTAAAAATTTTTGAAAAGAAACCAGACCAGCTTCAAGTTATACTAAATGAATTACATTTAGCTATGAAAACAAAAACTTCAAATTTAACCAAAAACTATTTAAAAAACTATCTTAATTTTAATAATCAAAATTCAATTATTTTACTATGGAATGGTAGTTCAGACAAAAATATTTTACTGAGATTAGGTTTTAATACCCATATAATGTTGAATTTGACTGCATATGATGCTGATAATAATAAAATATTTTATTTAAAATTAATTAATTTTAAAAGTAATGAAATTATATTAAACCATAAATTAGGTTATATAACTAAAAATGGTAGGTTATTATCTTTGAAAGAAACTCATGACATAATTTGTAAACAAAACCATAATATAACTTGTATACATGATGCAGTTAATGATGTAAAATTAACAAAATGTATTTTCAATTATTTATGTTTAAAAAACAATTATCATCATATATTAAGTAAAATAATTAATAATCATTAAAAATATATAATAACTTAGTATTACAACATTTAAATAACATAACTTAACTATTTTAAATCATATTATAATTTGTAATTAGATTAAGACTTGTAATAATACTTCATATTATGCTGAAACATTTAATTTTTAATAAAAAAAAAAACCATGATTTTTATTATTTTTTTTTTTTTTTAATTACAGTAAAATGCAGCGAAATTTAGTAACAAAATAACACGCATGAACGTTATTGGAAGCGGACTCATTCAGTTAAATCGGTTTAAAAAATGTTCAAAAACGTATGTCTTAAAAAATGATTATAACTTTATAGACTTTATCAAATTTTTTGACTACGGTTTTGATATGATAGTTTGTAAATTAAAAAAAATGACACAGCAATCAAGTATTAAATTTAACTTGTATCTCGACTGTGTTTACGTGCATGTGTTAACACAGGAACGTCGAGATATTTCATTTAAAACCGAAGATATGTTGGCATTTACAAATTCAAATTTCGAAAATTTATTAAAAAAAATGTTTAATAAACTTATTAAAGAAGAATCTGACTTTGTCACTAGAGGAAGTGGCTGGAGTTTAGACTCAATTGACGTCTTACAGTTAAGGATTAATATTGTAAACCCGTTAACCGGATCTAGTTATTTAATCTTACCTGACTCAATACGTAATAAGAAAGCTGTTATAAATGTAAAAAACTATGATGAAAAATGTTTTAAATATGCAATTTTATCTAAGTATAATAATCAATCAAATAAGAGTCGATTTAATAACCCATATTTTAAAATGCTCGAAAAGAAAAGTGGTTTAAATTTTCACTGTATCGATTATCCGACACCTGTCAAACAAATTAAAATATTTGAACGGTTAAATAATGTGTCAGTTAATGTTTATAGTTTAGATGATACAAATGTTGTTTTCCCATTATATATGAATAATGTTGAAAGTAAAAATCATTTCGATCTGCTTTTGATTAATCGTGGTGAAACATCACATTATTGTTTTATTAATAACTTTAGTAGACTTATTGGTAGTCAAAAGACAAAACATAAATCTAAATTAATTATATGTAAAAGATGTTTTACAGTTTTTAGTAATACTCCTTGTAAATATAAATTGTGGGGTGTTAGTGGATTAAAAAAACATAAAAAAAATTGTGGGAAGCACAAACTAGGAAGACCTGTAATGTTTGAAGACGATGATGACGATTTTATTTATTTTAAAAATTTTAAAAGAACGCAACGAATACCGATAGTAATTTATTCTGACTTTGAATGTTATTTAAAACCTAAATTCACCAAACAAAATTGCAAAATTAAAACACTGATAACTCATAAACATAAACCAATGAGTTATGCATATTACGTGAAAATAGATTATAATATTATACCTAAATATTTAATAAAAAAATATAAAATTCCAACGAAACTTCATGTTTACAGAAATCAAAATGCTGCAAAACATTTCATAAAGACCATGATAGATATAGGTACAAGGGTCTATAATCTTTACCAAGTCAATATACCTATGATTAAATTAACTAATGATGAAGAGCTTAAATTTCAAAATGCCAAAATATGTGAATGCTGTTCCAAATCATTTAAAAAAAATAAATTAATTAAAGTAAGAGATCATAATCATTTTACAGGACGTTTCAGATCAGTTGTTTGTTTAAATTGTAACTTTGAATTGAGTAACGTTTCGTTTCTACCGATATACTTTCATAACTTAGCCTATGACAGTCATTTCATAGTTCGTGAACTTGGTTGTAATGAAAATGATATTCATGTAATACCTAATTCATCAGAGAAATATATATCGTTTAGTAAATCAATTCAAGATAAATTTAATATAAAAGTTATTGATACATTTCGTTTTATGTCAGAGTCTCTTAGTTCATTAGCTGATAATTTATCTCATGACAAAACTAGATTTAGGGAAACCTTAAAAAATTTTTCTTTGTCGACTTTAAATTTAGTTACACGTAAAGGCGTATTTCCTTATGAATATATTGATCATCCTAATAAATTAAATGAAACAAGTTTACCGTCAAAACAAACCTTTTATAATTCGTTAAAAGACGAAGAAATTAGTGACGAAGATTATACACATGCTCATAAGATTTGGAAAAGATTTAATTTAAAAACATTAGGGGAATATAGTGACTTATATTTAGCAGTCGATGTATGTTTACTTGCTGACGTTTTTGAAAATTTTAGAGATCTTTGTTTGCAAACACTTAAATTAGATGCTTCACATTACATGACCGCTCCAGGATTTGCATTTGATTGCATGTTGAAACATACTAATGTCCGACTAGAACGGCTTAAACAATATGATTTTCAATTATTTCTAGAGAATGGATTACGCGGTGGAATTTGTCATTCGGTTAAAAGACACGCAAAAGCAAACATTCCTAATATCGAAAATATTAATTATGATTCGAATAAGCCTGTAACGTGGTTAGCTTACCTGGACTGTGTAAATCTATATGGAAAGTCTATGCTATCCGCTTTACCTTATAAAAATTTTGAATGGTTTGACGATTTATCTATAGATATCACACAAATTGAAGATGATGCTGAATATGGTTATATTTTAGAAGTAGATGTTATTTACCCCAAACGATTACATGAAAATCATAACGATTTTCCATTTTTACCTGAAAATAAATGTCCACCAAATTCTAAAGTAAAAAAACTATTAACAACATTAGAATCAAAATTAAATTATATAGTTCATTATAGAAACTTAAAACAAGCCATTGCCAATGGATTAAAAGTAAAAAAAGTTCATAGGATTCTTCGTTTTTCACAATCGAAATGGATGGCACCATATATCGAGTTATGTACAAATATGAGGGTTAAGTCACGAAATGAGTTTGAGCGTCAATTTTGGAAGTTATTGGTTAACAGTGTGTTTGGAAAATGTATGGAAAATGTAAGAAAACGTATGTTAATGACACTAGTTTCTAACGAGAAAAAAGCCCATCGTTTAATGTGTAAAGCGACATTTAAAGATAGAACTATATACTCGAAAAACTTAATGGCAATTCACATGAATAAAGAAAAAATTAAGTTTGATAAACCTAATTATGTTGGATTTGCAATATTAGATATTTCAAAAACGATAATGTATCATTTCCATTATGATATAATGAAAAACATGTATGGAAATAAAATTAATATTGTCTATTCAGATACTGATTCATTAGTTTATGAAATTAGAACTTTTAACTTTTTCGATGACGTAAAACATAAATTACTTTCTTACTTTGATACATCAAACTATCCTAAAAATCACTATTGTTATAGTGATCTTAGAAAAAATCAACCAGGGAAATTTAAAGATGAAATTAAATCTGAAATATTATTAGAATTCATTGCTTTACGTCCTAAACTTTATGCGTATAAAACAAATAACGAAGAAGTTAAAAAAGCTAAGGGTGTAAAAAAGTATGTAATTGATAAACACATAAAATTCAACGAATATTTAGAAATATTGAATGCTTATACCAGCGGTTCCCAAACTTTTTTAGCTCACGGCGCCCTTTTTGAACTAAACTTTTCTCAAGGCGCCCTTCCCAAGACATAGCATGAATTTATTTTTAGACCAGGTAAATTTCTACGGCAACGCGGCGCCCCTGAAAAGACATTGCGGCGCACCAGGGCGCCGCGGCGCACAGTTTGGGAACCACTGGCTTATACCAATAATTTGTCTGATCAAAAAATATGTAAAACTATGAACTTTATTCAGTCAAAAAACCATTTTGTTTATTCTAAATCTGTAAATAAAGTTGCTCTTAGTGCTAACGATGATAAAAGAATTATTATGCATGACGGTATTAATACTATTGCGTATGGACACTATCTTTTAAAAAAATAGTACATGTCTTTTATTTTTTAATTGAATAAAAATGAATATGTAAAAAATTAATACTATGTAAATTAAATATAGATAATGAAATAAAAAAAAAAAAACGCAAATAATATAACAAAACATAAATTAATTTTTATTATTATTTCAAAATTCATATTAGAGTAAAGTATATACAGTATTAAAAATGTTTACGATTTAATTAAAAATTAAATTAATTAATTGAATCAATACCGTACATTGTAATGATGATATATTTTATAAAATCTGAACAATATGTATTGATTGGTACATTTCGTTTAATTACAAATTCACTTATTAACTATTTTAAAGTGTCGTTTACATTTACCCACGAATTATGACTATTGTCAAAACCAAGCCATTTTACATATAATTTGTTTTTATGTTTTTTTATAACACGTTCAATGAGAAAGGTATCGGGAAAAAATGTTTTTTTTAATTCTTGTACATAAAAATTTCCTAATATTAAATTATTTAAACTATCTTTTAGTTGATATGTTATCGGATCTGTATTTAAAACTTTAGAAATAGTGAAAACTTCTGTTGTCCAATTTGGTGTATAGCCTTTACTAAAATTATGTTTATACTTTGATATTCTTACTTTATCATTAATTTTAAATTTAAATTTTTTTGATGTATTAATTTGTTTTATATTTCTTTTTATTGTAATCGGCTTGGTCCGAGCTTCGTGTGGTGTACATTTTATTGTCGAATGTTTTGTGTTATTATAATCATATACTAATTTTGATATTGAATTGTACCAATTCCATGAACCTGTTGATGTAAAATGTTTGTAAATTTTATTTTTTATAGTTTTAATTACTCTTTCAGCCATTCCAGCTTTTATACTACTGTATGTTGAATAATGTTTAATATTATATTTTTTCATAATACTTTGAAATTCGTTGTTATAAAACTCTGTACCATTATCTGTTTGTAATAATTTTGGTTGATTTTTTTTTAGTATTTTTATCATTCCTTTTGTACATTCCTTTGCGGTTTTATTTTTCAGTGCTTCAAACCAAAGATATTTCGTATATGTGTCAATAACAATTAAAATGAACTTAAAACCATTATTCTTTCTAGCATGTGTCTGCATATCAATTAAATCAGATTGCCAAAGATCATCTTTAAATCGAGTTATTACACTACGTCTAGGAAATATTTTTCTCGCTGGTTGATGTAACTCGTTAGCTATATTTTCTAAAGTTGTCATTATACTATTATATTTCTCTCACGTAGTTCCTCTAAAATAGATATAATTTCATTATTAACACCAGTATTACCAGCACTTTGTGATGATGTTAAAAGATTTAATCTAGTTACTAGTTCATTCGGATCGTCATAATAAACTAATTGGGTTTGAGGTAAGACATCTTTATATAAACCAGAACCTGACTTATTAGTCTGTGATGTTGAAGTAAAACTAATCATATTTTGAGCTTCAGGTTCTATAACCATAGAACTGTTGGCCACGGGATCAAAATTAAATGGTTCATTTGTTACAGTTGTATTATTAACCACATTACTACGTTTAGAGCTCGATAAATGTTTGTTAATTGGTGTTAAGTTAAATCGTGGAGTTTTAATTTTAGCTATTTCTTCGTTTAACTGTTTTTCCTCATTTTTCATTCGTTCGTGCAGAGGTTTTACAATTTGTACCCATTTAAAGTATCTTGAGGTTTTAGGTTTTCCATCTGCTTTTAAATAAACACGTGATGCTTTCAAAATGTTATAATAAGATTCTGTATCTTCTAGAGTATAATTTTTTGGTACTTTCTCACACAATAAAGACCATAGTCCTTCAGTCCATTTATAGTATTTATTAAGTAACTGTAAGTTACCATGGTTAAAAGTCACTGAGTTATCTCCTATTTTGTATAAGCCACTAGTTCTATCATAATACATGCCATAGGATTTATCGTAACGTTGTGATGTTGGTCTTTTATTATTTATAAAATTTTCAAATGATGATTTTAATTTATCATCATCTTCGTCACTAGTGCACGAGGTTTCCATATTTTTTTGATCAGCTTGTTGTGAGTTACATTGACTATTTTTTTCTATGCGTGTACTCAATGGATCAATTATTGGTTTAAATGCTTCACGGAAATAGTTTTCAGAATCTATAACACCACGTTTCATTTCCATTATTTTTCGTTTAATATTTTTTTTTGATGTTATTAAATTGTTCAACAAGGCTTTTTCTTTGTTCATTGTAAATAAAAAGTGAAATATAACTGTATCGTATGACTACTGGTAACACTATGAAAATAATAACTGTGTTACGGTATATATATATATATATATATATAGTATTTTATTAAAATAATATTAAGGATACATTTTTATATGGTTCTCTATTAAATGGTTTATAATATCAGAAAATTAATAATTAACAACAACTAATTTCAGTACAATCTTATACACGTATGTTGAAATAATACAATGCTATTTTATTTTAATAAACGTATGAAAACCATATCTATATCTCCCTTCATTCATTTCCCGAGTTTTGTCAATAACCATAAAACCATAATCACAGTGATTCCAACATAAATGAGAAATTTTCCGAAATTCTGAGAAATCCATATCTGCAGACGAATGATCGTTGAATATATGTCGTAAATTTGTATCATCTTGTTTCAGTATCATTAAAAAGTTTGCGTTATCTCTTATTAACTGTTTCGGTATTTTAGAATATGTTTGTGCTAAATAAAATACAGAACTAGCACCTGAATGTCTACCGATGCTAAAGTATTCTCTGATTACAGATTGCGGACCACATATCACATCATCAAAAATTATAATAGAATTTTTCTTAGTCAAGTTTGGTTTTATAACTTTTTCAGCACTTGTAAATATGAAAAAATTAACACCTTGTATATCATCTATTATTTTTTTTAATAAAACATATTTTTCCTGATTAGAAGTCTTAGAGTATAAATAAATATTTTCAAATCTTAACCCATTTTCATGTGTGATCAGATTATACATTATATTTGTTTTTCCCGAACCACTGGGACCAACTAGTATGGCACGTATAGTATCGGGTAATAACGAACCGTGTCTTGACAGTTTTTTTACTATCTGAGCATCTACATTTATAACATCTAATTTATCTTTCTGTTCAATCAAATCCATTTTTCTTATAAATACTCTATAATTTTCAATTTACAATCAGTTATAGATAACGCGTTCAACTCGTAAGTATAAATCAGTCAAGACTGATAAAGCATTTTATAAACTTCCCTATAAATACTAATGAAAGGTAAAAGAAAAATAGATATGGGTTGTAAAAGTAAACGGAAACGTACCATAAAAAGAAATGGTATACTAGCAGCGAAGAAAAGAAGAACGTTAAAGAAAAAGAATGGTGGAAAGAGACTGATTTTAACACCAGGACAGTCAGGAGGTGTAATTCCCTTAGTACCTATATTTGCAGGATTGTCAGCACTTGGTAGTTTGATGTCTGGAGGTGCTAGTGTGTATAATGCGGTTCAAAATTCAAAAAGAAAAAAAGGTAGCGGTTTGAAATCAAACAAGAATAGGTTGAGAATAAAAAACTGATGATCACGCTACCTGACAGACCGCTTTCGTCCCAAGATATTATAAAATATGTTGAAAAGTTTAAAATCAATCATTTCCGTGGAGTCTTTTCACGTGATAACTTACCTAAACAACCGCATACGATTGAATGTGGTATATTAAACTTAGATATATCTTCAGGCGACGGAAGTCATTTTGTAGCGTTTTATAAAAATAAGGACAAAGTTGTATATTTTGATAGTTTTGGTGATTTACCACCACCAATTGAATTACAACATTATTTCAGACAGTTCAAAATAGTATAAAACTATTTCAACTATCAAGACTTCAATACATTTAACTGTGGTCATTTATGTCTTGAATTTTTACAATGCATAAATCTATTACATTAAGTTTGACTGGAAATTCAACTGTATTATCTGTAAATTATTTTCCACCTATAAACCTTTACGATGACTCAGAAATAGCTTTGTTATGTTTACAGTCATTTAATTCATTCCCAAATATTAATGAAAATAATAATAAATTTTCTATACAAGTAGTTGATAATGAAAACAATAATAATCCTATGATATGTTTTATTACATTGGAAGAGGGTTGTTATGAAATTGAAGATATTAAGGATCGAGTTAAGAAGCAAATAGTTGCCTATAATAGTAAAAACTTAACCAATTTAACATTCGACATTACGGTTGATCCTGATGATTTCAGATCGTATATAAAATGTAATGGGATACTACACTTTGAATATCCATTTAGTATAGCACCTGTATTCGGTTTTGAAAAACGAGTATATAATCCATACAACATTCTTCGATCGGAAAAAGCTGTAAATTTAAACACAATTAATTCTATAAAAGTAATGTGTAATATAGCTCAAGGATCATTCAGCAACCATCTTCAGAGTCATTCGATTTATGAGTTTTTCCCGAGTGGAAAGACAGGGTCGAAAGTAATTCAGGCACCGCCAAATTTAATATATTACAAATTGAATAAAACAAATATTGATTCGATAACCGTTCAGTTAGTTGATCAAGATCATAATCCGATTGATAATTTTGGTGAGGCATTGACAATCGTGTTACATATTAAACGTTACGGGTCTTGAGATGGGGTTGAAATTCAATATAAACCCGCTACTTCGGATCAGCACAACTAGTCATAAGACTAAAGTGCTATCAGCAACATCAAATAAAGTAAAAAAATTAACGATACAGAATAAAAAAATTTTACAAGCTTTGGGTTATCAATTAAAGCAGAATGCCTGAAAGTGATATTTTAGACATAACGTCACAGTACGAAACGGATTCTAAAATTACGAAAATTGAATATCATTCATACACACCGTATACTACATCATTTAATAATAATGATGAAATACGTATATCAATCCAGCAAACTGATGTCTACCCATATCTACACGAAAGCTTTATTTTTTTGGAAGGAACAATTACTGATGCTACCAAAGTGAAACTATCTAATAACGGTTACTCTTTCCTCTTCGAACAAATACGATTGGAAATCAATGGGATAGAAGTAGATAGCACACGTGTTCTTGGAATCACTAGCTCGTTGAAAGGTTACTTATCCTGTACACCAGACAACTATAATTGTTATGAAAATTCTGGTTGGAATTTTAAAAACGCAACGCAATCGGAAAATGAGAAAGGTGAATTTAGTGCTTGCATTCCATTGAAATATTGGTTAGGTTTGTTTGAAGACTATAAAAGAATATTGGTGAATTCTAGATTAGAATTAATATTAACTCGAAGTCATAGCGATTTAAATGCTTTAAGTTGTGAAACTGGTGCAACTGTTACTGAAGGTAAAGTCGTTTTAAACAAAATAGTCTGGAAGGTCCCACATATCAATGTTGACGATGAAGAAAGGTTAAAATTATTGAAACTTATAGAAAAAGAAAAAAGTCTATTTATCCCTTTTAGATCTTTTGAAACTTTTGAATATCCTGAACTCGGAACCACTAAAAAAGTTGTATGGAATTTGAAAACTGCTTCAAAATTAGAAAAACCACGATTTATCATAATTGGATTACAAAAAGGACGCAAAAATGTGTTAACGAAAGATTGTAGTATATTTGACCATTGTAATTTAACAAACGTTAAAGTATTTCTGAACTCTATAGCTTATCCATACGATAATTTGAATTTAGATTTTACTAAAAATAATTTCACCTTATTATATAATATGTATACATCGTTTCAAGAATCGTACTATGAAAAAAGTATTCGTAACCCGATATTGAGTCCTTCTACTTTTCTGACAAACGCTCCAATTATAGTCATCGATACTTCGAAACAGAACGATTCAGCCACAGCCTCAGCAGTGGATGTTCAATTGGAAATTGAAGCTTCAGGTTCCCTTACAGGTGTAACTTCTTATTGTTTATTAATTCATGATCGTATTGTAGAATATGTACCTTTTACTAGAGAAGTAAGAAAATTAGTGTAAATAATAAATCAAAATTGTATATATTTAATATTTGCTGTAAAATACTATTAACTGATTAAAAAATAAATATATAATGATAAGAAAAAAAAATGTTTTTATTTATTTCAGAAAATTATATTAAAAACTGTTTTGAATTTTCTCTAGAAAATGTTAGGGAGATTGGTTACACTGTAAGGCATACATTCCTACTTGAAATTTTTTCATCTCCCTGTAAAAAGTGACTCAGAAGCCCCAACCCACCTTTTTAGAATTTTTACCTATACGGTGATCGAATGTGCTGCAAGGGGGACTTTCCTCCTTGAACTTTTTTTTTCCCTGTAAAAAGTGACTCAGAAGCCCCAAATTAATACTACTTTTTTTTGTTTGCGTTTTCTTCTAAATCTTTGGATATATTATTTAAAAGGTCGTTATTAATTGTTTCTGGCCTATTTATATCGCTGTTACTGGTTCCTACGCTTGAATCACTTAAATTGCTCTGCTTAAGTAGTATTTTGATATCGATTCTGTCTTCTGTTGAATCCTTTTCAACTTTGAGTTTTTCTAGATCGCTTAAGGTTTCTTTGATGGCGTCTAATTCTACGATCCCCTTATAGTATCTAGATAATCTAGCCCTCAGGTTTTCTACGGTTCCTACACTTTTTAATTGTTTAGATTTGCAAAATTCAATAAGATCAGATTTCTTTTTTAAATAAATATCGGTTAATTTATTAATTTCTTTTCCCAAAGCTATAAGGTGTTCGTCATTCATATCATAATATAAATTTTCTTTAATTAATTTATGCCTAACACTTAAATAATTCATTTTTGAATAGTTTAAACTTAAATTATGATATTTTCGTGGTTATTTAATATTGAATAACAACTTTGAAAAATTATTGAATTAAAAAAAAAATTCCTATTTAAATTTAAAAAAAAAACTAATCTACAATCCTAATATTAATACGTAAGTATATCACTTAAATTAAAATATTTTTGCGGTTATAATTATATCGAATAAAAATTTTGAAAAGAAAAAGAGAGAAATAGAGAGAAAAAAATGAACTAAAAAACAAATATCCTATTTAAATAGTTTCTTTAAAAAAACTTAATCTACTTGTTTAAAACATAAATTAAAATTTTGCAGTTATTTAAAATTGAAAAAATTTTGAAAAATTATTGAACCAAAATTCTATTTAAATTGTTTTAAGAAAAATCTAATCTATATTCCTAATATAAGTATATTACAAAACGTTGCTCACCTTTGCGTATACTTGTAGACGCACGGTTGCAAAAAAATTGTACCACGCGGCACAAAACTGCTGTCTTGTCGGTCAGACAAAAATCGAACGCGTATGTGTTACTCACTCGGTATAACACACGTACAAAATTGGTTCTGGGTTTCTACTGCACCCAAAACACAAAAGGTATATTTTACTTTAACAGAAAAAAAAATCACTAAACTCGCTCCGGGTTTTACTACCCGAAACGTGCACCAATTGTCGTACTTCACTTGTACCAAAAAAAAATGTGTGTGTCAAGGGAATCTCTCCCAGACCACACGTAAAACCTGTTGTAACTTCTCGTACATAAACACTTCAAAAAATTTTAACTTGCCAAGGTTGAGGTACCAGGGCACAAAAAATAAAAAAAATGTCTCCGACCGTGGATAAGTAACCCCGTTGGGCGCCACTCTGTCGTATCACCCGTATTGGATAATACGGGGTAAACCTACTATACGCCTCACCCTCGTATTCTCTAGCTAATGACACTCTCTAAAATTAATTAGAATGGCACTGTTAACTTGGAGGTACGATGGTGTGCGTTTTTTCAATCCTAAGTTCTTTCCTATCTAGTAAAATTACTCAAAGAGTACATATACCTTGGCACTATTCAGTTTAATAAAACCTCATTGACACATAGTAAGTATATTGCTCCTATTAAAGGTAAGAACTTAAGAATGACTTAAATAATTGTAACTCGGGGTTTCAGGTCGGAAACACTTTTATTATATTTAAAAAACAAACACAAATAAAATACACTTGGCGAATTCAGATCGCCTAGCCCGTACTACGATCGACGTTTCACACGTACGACCACAGTACCTACGTCCTCGCCGATTCACTCAGCGACAACGGGACTCCCGTGCCTGCGCGTACGGCGGTTTTATGTAGTAAAATCTTATTGCTGCCTCAGCACATATTGCTTCACTGACCTATGTCAATAGTTTACAATTTAAAATGTTCCCACCTCTATTACATATATATTAATTAATAATATCTTAACGACTGTCTACAATATACGACAGTTTTTACTTACATAATTGTTCTGTGTTCTTTAAGCTGGATCTTATGGTGAAGGCGAAGAGTTAAATGTTACCAAATTATATCAGATTTTAAATACAAACAAAAAAAAAAAATGTATACAATTAAAATATGATAATATATATGCTATAATGTACATAATTAGATAGTATGTCATTATTTTTACAAATTTTAGGTACATTTAAAATAACAGAATAATATATTACTAATTATTTAAATTCATTATATTTTATCCAGTAAATTTTTTAAGCTTAATTTTATTCTTCCTAATATTTTTTGTATTTAATATTATTTGATTAAGGTTGTTTAATCGAATAAATGTTCTGGTTCGGACAAGACACTGAACTATTTCAACGGATATATCTAGTGCTGATAGTTTAATTTTTTCAACTAAAGAATGTGTTAATTTTTTCATTATACCCTCTTCTTTCGATAGGTGATTTCCATGAAGATCAATAAATAACTTTTCCATTATGTTTGCAACTTTAATTAATTGACTGGATGGATACGTCAATCCCCCTTTAGACAGATATCTAATCCAATTTTCATCATTGGTGTTTGGCTCTTCCGATACAATTAGAGAATATTTAGAGACATATTGCAAACATTCCTTCTCAAGGCCATTGAAGGAATCATTGTCAGTCATGTATAAGGCCTGTAAAGTAAATAATTATTGTTATGTACCTATATCTTGAACATTTAACATACATGTTATACATATGTATTATTTTTTGTATATACCTCTGATTCAAACTGATTCAACAAATCCATACAAGTGTTTGAAATTTGAACATTGCTTGTTCCAAAATTTGATTCAATTTGAGCCAAATCATCATCCACTTCTTGAATTTTATGTTTAGAATTAGTATTTAAATCAGTAGATTCGATAACTTCACCAGTTAAACATTCATTAATGTCAAGAAAACTTTCGTCTATTCCATCTTCGGTGTTTCTATTTTCGGTAAACACAACATTTGAGTGTTTACCTAAAATATACCATCTAACACTATATTATATAAAAATTATTTTTAATTAATTATTTATGTAATAGAAAATTTGTGATTTAAAATTTAAGGCAACTTCTAAGTAAAATACAAACCAATACATAAAATCTAATGCTGTTATACAGTAATTTGACGACCCTGCCATTCCTTTGAGGTAACTAAAAAGATTTTCTACTTTATCTTGATTTAATTTCCTAGAGTAATGTAAGAAACACCATATTCTTTTAAATCTCCAAATAAGTTGATGAGGGATGTATTGGAAATCACAATACCTAATTCATGTTTATTATTTTAATATAATAATATGAGAACATATTTTTCTATAAAATATTCTTTTACCTTTTTGGAATGGCAGCATTGACTTTTTCCCATGAACCCTCATGTTTAATGCAAATTCATTCATTTTGTTCAAAAGCTCTGTTTGTTTGGTTTCATCGAGCCCATAGCTTGAAGTATTTTTATCAAACATCTCGTTGGTATTCATCAAGTCGAACCAGTCATTGAATAGACTTATAGTGTCTGAAGCCTACACAGATTAAATTGGTCAGCATTAATATTCTAATAATTAATTTAGTAATTATTTATTTCAAATTACAATATACTACATACATATTATATAATATTTACATATTTCTATATTCAGTTGATACCTACTCCCTGTAAGCAAAGCTTGTGGCGGGAGTATGGAGTCTATTACATAATTATTTATATTTTTACACAATTAATAAGTATAGCTTTAATTTAATTTTTAAAAATAATAAGGCATAATAACTTATTGATAATATCTATAACAAAACTTCGTTACATCGAGGGTACCAAAATCCATTTAATTATTCGATATACCGCAAGATTTTAAAGGGAATGACAGTTTCATTCGTTAGCCCGAAAGCACAAACTAGATTCACTTTCCTATCAGAAAAAATGATTCTAAAATTGTAAATGGAAGCATTTTTAATGCCCTAAAACGTGATGAATAACAAACATTAATAAAAAATATCACAATTGTTTAATCAATACATTCATTGCTCCGCTCAGAATCTAAAATATAGTCACATTAATATTTTATAATGAGCGTTTAAAATTTAAATTGTTGATTACATAGTAAAATCGAACTGCGGTAAAAAAGTACGGTAGGTATAATTCATAATTAGGGTCTGATTGGTCTGAACATTTATTTGCATTTGCATTTTTTTTTAATAGTCCAAAAAGTACCTACAAGTTTGAATTATAGTCAATACGGAACACGGAGTTTTATTTTGAATATTTTTGGATATTTTGTAATTTTTTGAATATTTCTGTGTTTTACGAATACTTTTTAACCGTGGACATTGGTAAACGGAAAAAAAGTCCCCGGTAAAAAAGTCTCCAAATTAATATTTTATTTAAATTCAGTATTTTATCATATAGGTATTTATATAGGTACATAGCCCATAAGTAATACATGTTACATATTTTTATTGAAAATAATTCTAGGATTAAAAATTATCGTAGATAAGTATTTATATACATAATTAGGTACATTTTAAATTTTAAATTTATTGAAAATAATATAATATCTTAAACATATTATAATATTATTTAAAAAATATAAAAATGTATTTGTTCAGACATGCACCCCTCGTGTGCATGAAAACAATCTGAATAAATTAGCCATGGGCAAGCTAGGCGATCACGATGATTTAGAATGGGAAAAATAAGGTCAATGTTACAATACATATTTCGCAAAACAGATATAGAAATAATTATATGTGCAAATATAGAATATACTGAAGAAGAAAAAGCAATCATTTTATTACAATTTCACGATTCAAAACTAGGCGAACATTTAGGTGTGAATAAAACCATTAAGCTCATTAAAAAAAAACAATTCTTAAGGAAGGGTATGAAAAAAAAAAAAACGTTAAGAAATATATAAGGAATTATGCGTCATGTCAGTTTAATAAGGTATCAAATCGGCACATAAAACAACCAATGGCTATTACATCCACTTCGCCTAAACCATTCGAAAAAATATTTATGGATATAGTAGGGCCCTTGCCGATTACACTGTCCAATAGTGTATATGTCGTAGCCACTTCGTGAAATCGATCTTTTCATGAAAAGATGACCATTTCGTGAAATAAAAACGGATATTTTACACTTCATGAAATTCGAAAATATTTCACAAAATGGTCTCTGTTTCATGAAATGGTCACTCCAATTTAACATCGAGTGATTTATTTCACAATCTGGTCGTTCACTTTGTGTACTGGAAATTGGAATACAAATTTCATTGCATACGTCAAGTTTGATTACCTATATTGTTGGAATTATAAACAAAACACCCTATATAATGTAGTGTATAAGTAATATATTCACACTGTAGTTCAGCAGACGCTGACTATACATTTTTATAATACTACAGCATAAATGTCTTGTGTAGTGTAGCCGGGTATACATATTACATAGTTAGTCGTTGATTTATATTACGCCTCGTAACACTATTGTACATCGTATCATTATACTTATTATTATATTATATATATATCCGATTTTATTATTATTTACCTTTAACTTCTGTATATCTGTGTACTTCAACAGGTTATGGGCCCAGTAGTAAGGTCTTTATAATAAAGTTGTGAATAGTTATTAAAATAATAATTGATTAACGAATTGCGTGTTTTTTGTGTACAGACAGTGTACATCAATAATAATTCGCGAAGTAAGTGCAGTGTAGTGTGAGTGCGTTTCTTAGTGTGCAGATAGTGTACATTTACGTTTTTTAAATATGGAGAACGAACAATATAAAATCAACAAACTCAAAGATGCATCAAATTGGGACATGTGGAAATTTCAAATGAAGGTTATCATGAATGCAGCTGAAATATTTGATGTAGTAACAGGAAAATCAAAGAAACCAATTTTAGCAAAAATCGGTAATGAAACTGAAGATGAAGCGAGAAAAAGACATAGCGTTGATTTTTCAATATGGAAAAGGGCAGATAATAAGGCTCAAAAATGTATCGTCACATCGTTAGATGAACAACCTCTACAATACATTATGAACTGTGACACAGCAAATGGTATGTGGAACAAATTACTTAGTGTGTACGAACAGATGTCGGACACAAGCATAACAATAGTACAACAAAAGTTCTATCGTTATACAATGGATCCAAAAGACAATATAGCAGGTCATATTTCAAAATTAGAAAATCTAAGTAGACAACTAAAACAATTGGGAGAACCTATCTCAGAATCAATGTTGATTACAAAAATTTTGATGACATTACCTGATAGCTATAGGCACTTCTACAGTGCATGGGACTCAATGAATAGTGCAAATAGAACGCTAGAACAGTTAACCACTCGATTGATGGTGGAAGAAACACGACAAGTGCAAGGACAGGAGGTCCGTGATGATGTTGCTGAAAGTAGTGCTTTGACTGCAACCAAAGGCAAGTATAATAAAAGTCAAAAATACGTGAACAAAAATGATAATACAAAACCAGGAAAATGCAATCACTGTAAAAAACCAGGACATTGGAAAAGGGACTGCAGGATATTCAAAAAGGAACAAGAAGAAAAGAAATCAACTTCCGGTTTGGCGCTTATTGGTGTACAAAGAAAAAATGAAGAAATCGACGACTCGGACAAATGGTATGTAGACTCAGGTGCGAGCGACCACATGACAAATCGAAAAGAGTGGTTCGTCGATTATAAACATTTTGATGTGCATTCGCTTGTACGTATTGGAGATGGTAAGCACATTATGGCAGTCGGAAAAGGTAACATAAATATTCATACTTATGTTGACAATAAGTGGATAAAAGGCTACTTAAAAAATGTTTTATATGTACCTGATCTAAAGGTAAATTTATTTTCTTGTGGGGCATGCCTTGATAAAGGAATTACAATGGTGACAGACAGTAAAGGTTGCTCATTTAAAATTAATAATCGTGTAATTGCAGTCGGTGTTCGTGAGAATAAATTGTTTACAATGCTAATCAAAACAGATATTTCACAGGACATTGGACACTGTGCTAACGTTGCAGTTAAGAAATTAACATTAGAACACTGGCACAAAATACTATGTCATCAGAATGTCAAACATGTTCGTGAGTATTTAAAACACAATGAAATACAATTTACAGATATACAAGGACAGTTATTCTGTGAACCATGCATCTATGGCAAACAGCATAAGGAGACGTTCACTCAGAGCGAAACAATAACTACTGAACCAGGGCAAATAATACACAGCGACGTATGTGGACCAATGGAAGAGAATTCACTAGGAGGTATAAAGCATGAAACAAGTGTACCTTATACTCCTGAACAAAATGGAAAAGCTGAACGTTCAATGAGGACTATTTGTGAGGCAGCCAGAACAATGATATATGCCAAGAATTTTCCAAAATCACTGTGGGCAGAAGCAGTCAATACAGTAGTGTTCTCATTAAATTATACTGGTAATTCAGGGAAAGTATGTAAAACTCCATACGAGTTATGGTTTGATAAACTTCCTAAAATAGAAAAGTTCGTAGAATTTGGAATAAATGCATATAGTTTAGTTCCAAAACAACGACGAAAGAAGTGGGATGCAAAAAGTCGAAAAGGATACTTTGTTGGATATTCAGAAATTTCAAAAGGGTATCGTATTTGGTATAAAGAAAATAACGAGGTGTCACTTAGTAGAGACGTCATTTTCAAGGATGAAAATGTTGTAAATTACCAACTTGTAGAATGTTCTAATAACTTAAATGATAATAATAACATTGATGTTCTTAGCTTACACAAAGACGGCTCATTAGAACACAGCAATAAACCAGAAGGAGATGAAGTCATAGAAAATGAATATGGACCAATAAGTGTAGATGACAATGAAAATCAAGAACTTGAACAAGGAAATGGGTCAAATGTCAACGTGTACAACTTGCGAGACAGAAGTAATATTAAGAAACCATTACGTTATGATAATTCAGCATTTTTCGTAGTCGAATCCGATCCAGTGAATTTCAAGGAAGCTGTGGAGTCACAAAATTCAGAAAAATGGGTGGAAGCCATGAACAATGAAATGGAATCTCTTGAACAAAACGGAACATGGTCTCTCGTAAAGTTACCTAAGGACAGAACTATT
The DNA here is from genome assembly GCA_949089665.1 of Macrosiphum euphorbiae. NCBI lineage: Eukaryota > Metazoa > Arthropoda > Insecta > Hemiptera > Aphididae > Macrosiphum > Macrosiphum euphorbiae. The sequence continues at coordinate 24,347,666 of CARXXK010000005.1, read as the reverse complement.
GTAAATTGTGGTTGGGTGTATAAAACAAAATACAATGTTCATGGACATGTTGATCGATACAAGGCTAGGCTAGTAGCAAAAGGGTATAGTCAAATATTCGGTATTGATTTTAATGAAACTTTTAGTCCTGTAGTAAAGTTCGATTCAATTCGGTCTATATTAGCTATATCAGCAGCAGAACAATTACAACTTCGACAATTTGATGTTCAAACAGCGTTTTTATATGGAGATTTGGACGAAGAAATTTACATGAGACAACCAGAAGGGTTCAACGATGGTACTGAAATGGTGTGCAGACTTCATCGCAGTTTATATGGTCTAAAGCAGTCACCACGATGTTGGAACATAAAGTTCAAAACATTTCTTCTTAACTTTAATCTATTAGAAACAAAAGCAGATCCCTGTGTTTTTGTTAATAGAGAAAATAACAAAGTATTAATCGTCGCTATATTTGTTGATGATGGTCTAGTTGCAGCTACATCGAGTGAAGATGTAAATGCATTAATGGAATATTTGAGACAACATTTCAATATTACCGAAGGAGAATTGAATCAATTTTTAGGTACAGAAATTGTGCAAAAATCTGATGGATCAATTGTAATGCACCAAGGGTTGTATTGTAAAAGAATATTGGAGAAGTTCAATATGACTGAAGCAAATTCAGTTCAAATACCAGCAGACCCTCAACATTCATTAGATGACAAGCAACAAAACACCAATCTAACTAGTAAAGTCCCATATCGTGAAGCAGTCGGAAGCTTATTATATCTCAGTCAGATTACAAGACCGGACATAACTTTTTCAGTAAATCTAGTTAGTAGATACATCGAGGATCCAAAGGAACAACACTGGACAGCAGTGAAACGAATTTTAAAATATTTAAAGGGAACTATTAATTTTGGATTGATATTTAGTTCTAGACAAAAACTCATGTTAAAGGGATACAGTGATGCTGACTATGCAGGTGACTTGGATACAAGAAGGTCAACATCAGGGTCAGTATTTACATTAGGATCTGGAAGTATAGCATGGAGTTCACGTCGTCAACAGTGTGTTAGCCTTAGCACAACTGAATCAGAGTACATAGCTTTAAGTCAAGCAGTACAAGAATTAACTTGGTTAAAATTGTTTTTAGGTGAATTGCTGGACCAGCCAAAAATGGTGCCAACAATGTATGGAGACAATCAAAGTGCGATTAAACTCGTAAAAAATCCAGAGTTTCATAGAAGAACGAAGCACATAGATGTTCGCTACCACTATATAAGAGAAAAGTTCAATGAGGGATTGTTTTCATTGGAGTACATATCCAGCAAGGAGCAGATTGCGGACATTATGACAAAGCCAACTCCACGAACGCGGTTCAATGAGCTAAGGGAGATGTTAGGAGTTATAAGTATTGATGTATAAGGGTATATTGTTTAAGGGAAAGTGTTGGAATTATAAACAAAACACCCTATATAATGTAGTGTATAAGTAATATATTCACACTGTAGTTCAGCAGACGCTGACTATACATTTTTATAATACTACAGCATAAATGTCTTGTGTAGTGTAGCCGGGTATACATATTACATAGTTAGTCGTTGATTTATATTACGCCTCGTAACACTATTGTACATCGTATCATTATACTTATTATTATATTATATATATATCCGATTTTATTATTATTTACCTTTAACTTCTGTATATCTGTGTACTTCAACAGTTAGGTTAGGCGTTTACTAGTAATAGTGTATTATAATATAGTCTATATTAATATAAACACTATAATTTAATATATAATATTATGTATTAATGAGAAATCCAGAAAATGTATTAAAAAGTTTATAAATATTATTGTTAGCACTAGGCAACCGTGGCATTATGTCAATAAAAAATATTTGTCTATAATTGTCAATTTCCTATATTCCGCTACCTACAGAATATATTAATACAATAATATATATTATATACTTTATAATAATGATACTGTTCGATAATTAAATGGACTGTAATTTTTAATTATAAAATAAAAGCTTTATTATAATACATCAAATGATTTCAAATGATGTTTGGCAGTGACGCGTAGAAAACTTTTTGTGTGTGAGGCCCAATGCATTTTTATTTTAACTACCATCACCACCACTACTTTTATAAGTACAAACTGTACGATTTACAAGTGCCCTATCATCCCAACGGTTTGTTATTTGTTAACATTTAATTCTCTATTAAGATAAGTCAATCTCGTATTATTCTCATGGAATCACATCAGTTCACCTCACAACACACACATTTATGTTGAGGCACAGGCCTCAAAAAATTATTTTCACCACGTCACTGATGGGCGGTAGTACAACGTTCGAGAGTAAACGACGGAGGACGGAGGACTGAAACGGCAAACACATTACTGTATTGCCGAAGCACAAAATATGTTATAGCGGGTCACGACAGTTGAGATAACAAGTCCCATTACAAAATGACATATCTACTTAACACTTAACAGATACATTGAAATTAAAAATTAATATATTATAATAATACCACAAAGCGTTTTCGGATTTTCATCTGAAAATGTATAATTAATTTAAATATTTGATTTATTGATATACCTACTGTTATGATTTGTGATTAATATTATTCATAAAAATAAATATAAAAATACTATAATTTATATTTTTAAAAACAAAAATGTATATTTTATTGAATAAAAAAAATATTTTATTAAAATGCATACTATACACTCACAACATACAGTAATTACAGTAGAGTTGTAATTCTCTATGTAAACGGGCTCCAGTCGTTCGTGCTTAAAGGGGATCGCATCACACGTATTTTTCGTACGTTGTAGACCAATAAGCGGTGGTAAATTACACATATTTCCTAATGTCTGATTTTAATTTTTAATATATGTATAAATTCTTGTGCAAAATAACTAGGCTTTCTAGGAAGTCGATTTTCAATTTTTAATTTTAAAGAACCATAAAATTTGGATATTTTTTTAAAAAATCTCGTGAAATAATTGCATTACATTTCTATTTATTTTAGGCCTTTTGGGTTATATATCAAAAAAGGGGTTCCTACAAAGCATAGTCTAGGAGCTTACGAATTCAACCCTTTTTTCGAAATTACATTGATTGAAGTATGTTTAACTTACTACCTCTTTTGGTAGTTTTTATAGCAATTATAGGTGATGCATAGAAGAATATATTTCGTTTTTCTTGATTTTTGACGTGGTACACGACGGAATTCGAACGTATCTAAGCACACTAATGATCATTTCAATTGGCACACAACCACACTGCGTAACGAGTATAAGACATCGAATTGCCTATACGCGACCCCTTATTAAATCAACCACACCAATCCCCTTAAGGAAATTAATATAGGCAATTTAAGAAGAGGACATTAAGA